>OZ007587.1:408974423-409349423 GCA_963931845.1 Maratus michaelseni
GTAAGTTACTGAATCAAACTAATTTTTCTTTTTTGATTTCACAGGCATGAAATGCCCATACATGCAATATAGTGATCATGGTGTTATGAATTTTATGCATTTTGATATTAGATTCATAAACAGCACATTAGCCTAGTGGTTTAAATAAATAAGAATGGAGAACTCTCCCTCCCTCCTTCTCCTCCTCAATCTCAAGTTACTCAAAGTCTCACTACTGAAAGTATGTGCATGGCTTTCATTTAAATGGTTATTTAAACATTACAAAATTGTCATGGTCTCAGGTAATGTACAGTGTACTGTTTGGAACAAGTAAATACAGGCAGTAACGTAGCAGATGGGGACCAATTAATTGTATTTCCATTATTTCTTATTAAGTCTTTTCAGACTTAACACAGACTTGGAAAAGCTTGAATTATGTCAAATAAAATTGTTAGTGTTATTTTCTCGGTAGTCAGTAATTTTGCGCTTTCTAAAGCAATATAAATTATAAATTCAACTTTCGGAACAAAAGATAGGTAATATATTTGCTTACCTCTATTTTCCAGCAATCGTCCTCACTATACCGCTAGGCCATGATCGCCAGAATTTGTATTAATCCATTTTGCTTAGCACACACTCACTATATAATCCTTGGTATGTAGGATATCCATGTAACTGATTAAGTAATGTTAAAATATTATTAATTAATAAAACATATTCATAATACTGTTAAATTATTTAATTTACATAGCTTACATTTAATAGTTACATAAAATTTAGTTTTAAACATTATTTCAATTTAAGTTTAAGGGAAAACGACATAATGTCCGTTTCCATCGCGAATTAAAAAGAATCTCTTAAAGTTCTATAAAGCAGAGATGCAACAGTTTTAGTCCTTATATAGTGACATCATTTTTAAGTTCTTTCATTGGATGGTAATGACGTAAAGTCAATTTACGTCACTAATACGTATTTTAGTCTTTCACTTCCTTGTTCAGAGCACGTGCTGTAAAAACCTCTTCATCTTGCATTAGGCACTTTCATTTCCTATTTGAAATTCTAGATAATTACTTTTTATCGGGATGAGTTTTTAAATGATGTAAATAAACTGTCATAGAAATTAATTCCGGATATTAATCTTTTGATATATTACCAACAATCTCCTCCTTAATCTCTGGAATTTGATTTCTTAAGTTTAAGTTATTTCTGTGAATTTCAAAGATAGGTTTGGGAGTGGGCTTGGTTAGGATGTCCGCTATCATGTTCTTTGTTTCACAGTAATTTACATTAATTGTACCATTGTCCTTTAGGTGTTTAATGGAATGATACCTTATATCAATGTGTTTCGTGCGACGGGTGTATTTTTCTGATTCGATCATTTTTTATGCAGGACTGGTTGTCCTCATGCATAGTTATGGGTAATGTCTGTTCTAAGTTAAATTCTTCTAAGAGTCTAATTAACCATAAAATTTCTTGTGATGCATTTGCTGCTGAAATATACTCGGCTTCAGCACTTGACATGGCTATGCATGATTGCTTTTTGCTGATCCATAAAATTGGGTTTTTCCCTAATAAAAATAGGTTTCCGCTGGTGGACTTTCTAGTTTGTACGTCTCCAGCCCAGTCTGAGTCACAGTATACTTCAAGAGTTGGTTGCTTTGTTGTATTTATTTCTAATTTAAAGTTTTTAGTGTGATTTAAATAGGAAATCACTCTTTTAGTTGCTTTCCAATCCTTCTGTGAAGGGTTTTCGTTTTTTCTACTTAGGATGTTAATCGCAGCTGAAATATCTGGTCTTGTGACAGTTGAGATATACAAAAGTGCGCCAATTGCCTTTCTATAATCGATGTTGTTTGGCAATGGTATTTCTTCGTTATCAAAATTTAAATAGCCTGTTTCCATGGGCGTTTTGTATGGTTTCGCATCTTCTAATTTAAATTTTCTAACTAATTCTTCAATTTTACCTTTTTGATTCAGTTTATATCCTTCGTTTGTTTTTTCAATTTTAATCCCTAGGTAGTAGTTTAATTGACCTAAATCCTTTAGTTCATATTCAATCTTAAGTTTTTGTATAATTTCTTTAATTTCATTTTCTTTTGCTGATATTAATAAATCGTCTACATAGACGATAATATATGCTTTACTGTTTTTAGTATTACGTATGAATAAACACGTGTCTGATGTTGATGGTTTGAAATTTAACTTTTCTAATGATTCTGAAATTTTTATGTGCCAGGCTCTAGCTGCCTGTTTTAAGCCGTATATAGCCTTATTTAATTTGCACACTTTGTTTTCATGATTAGGTTTGACATAGCCTTCCGGCTGAGTGATGTATATATCCTCATCTAAATTTCCATACAAAAATGCTGTTTTTACATCGACATGATTTACGTCTAGTTTATGATAGGCGGCGGCTGCTAAAAAAGTTCTAATTGTAGTATGTGAAACCACTGGAGCAAAAGTTTCATAGTAATCAATACCAAAATTTTGCGAATAGCCTTTCGCCACTAAACGCGCTTTATATTTTTGTATTTTTCCTTTATCGTCTAATTTTGTTTTGAAGAGCCATTTCGAACCTATTATTTTTGTATTTGGCGGGGGGTCAACTAATGTCCAAGTTTTATTTTTGTTGTGAGATTCTATCTCCTCCTGTGTCGCTTTGATCCAGTTTTCTTTTTCTACTGGGTTTTCCATGTTTATTATTTCCTGCCAATTTTTCGGTTCATTAATATTTTCATCTTTAACCATATAAATTAGTCTATCTGGGAGAACCCCTTTATTTACTCTATCTGATCTTCTTGGTTCGGTTTGGTTTAGTTCAGATTCATTCTGATTATCATTTTCATTTGAAATTTCGATTTTTATCAGATTTGGGTTTTCCGATTTTTCGTTTTCGGCATTAGTGTTTTCATCTAAATTTAGTACTAGCCGTTTTTCTTTATTTGAATTTATCGGATAGTTTTCTAAGAACTTCACCGTTCTGGCTATAGTGATATCTTTGCCGCTCGTATAGATACGATATCCTTTGGAATAATTATCGTATCCCACGAAGATCCCTTCTACTGCTTTATTATCTAATTTCTGTCTTTTTTGCTTGTTAATATATGCATAAGCTTTTCAGCCAAAGACTCTTAAATATTTTAGATTTGGTCTTCTGTTTGTCCATAATTCATATGGAGTTTTTTCGTTGGCTTTAGTCGGCAGTCGATTTTGTAGGTGATTTGCGGTGCATATCGCCTCTCCCCAGAAATGTAATGGTAAATTAGAGCCACTTAACAATGTTCTTGTCATTTCAATTAATGATCTATTCTTTCGTTCAGCAATACCATTCTGGCTGGGAGAATATGGTACTGTTAGCTGTCGCTTAATTCCATTTTCTTTTAGAAAATTATCAATATTAGAATTTTTAAATTCTTTGCCATTATCAGTTCTGAGTTCTGTAGGCTTTTTGCCAAACTTATTGTTGACCAGTGCAACATATTCCTTTAATTTTTCAAATACCTCACTTTTATTTTGTAGTAGATAAATTATAGTAAATCTAGAGTAATCGTCTATGAAGGTTAAAAAGTAATTTTTTCCTCCTATTGTTGGAGTTTGAATAGGACCACACACGTCTGAATGTACTAACTGCAGAATTTTATTTGCTCTCAATTCCGTTTTCTTTGGGTAAGGTGCGTCAGTTAATTTTGCTTTAATGCAAGGCTCACATTCGGTGCTATGGGAACAATTATTTATGTTTATTCCGCATGCTAATTCCTTCGTCATTAATTCTTTAATCGACGCGACATTTTTATGTCCTAATCTTCTATGCCACAGTTCTATGCAATTTTTATTTTTGCAATTAGTTATCATGTTTACAAAATTTTCATCTGTGTTTATGTTTGTTTGCTGAATTTCATACAGATTATTTTTCCTTATCCCTTCTAAGCGTATTGATCCTTCATATTCTAGAAAACATTGATTATTTTCAAATGTAATTTTGCATCCGTTTTTCGTAACTTTAGCTACCGAAAATAAATTTGTTTCAATTTCCGGTACTAGTAGAACATCTTTTAATGTTATTTCATGTGTTCTACCGTCGGATGTTATTGTGGTAATATTTACATTACCTGAACCATAGGATTTTAATTTATTGCCGTTGGCAATTACGACGTTGGTATGTTCTTTATTTGTAAATTCATAAAATAAATTTTCATTATTTGAAATATGGGAGGATGAGCCAGAATCGATAATCCATGCGTTATTTTTCGATTTGTTCGTTAAAAATGCGCAATTTTTCTTTTCTTCGGTTCCGAAATAAGCTGTGCTTTTTTCTTTCGGTTTATTTGAGTCCGCGCTTCTTAAATTATTTTCGTCTTTTTGAAAGACTAGCGAAGAAGAGAAATGTTTTTTGTTGTTTTGTTTAAAATTATTTGTTTTATGTTTGTTATGCCAGCAATTAACTGTGTTGTGATTTTTTAGTCTACAAATCGTGCAGTATTTTTCTTCTTTTTTAAAACCTGTGGTTTTAAATTTTCTTTCAGCTCTAAAGGCTTTGTTCGAATTATCACTGTTATTAGAATGCTCGTTTCTTTTATTAAATTCGTCTGTTAATTTACTCTTTATAAATTCTGGAGTTAATTCGTCTTCCTGTCTGGCTTCTAATGCGGTTATGAGGGTGTCGTATGAAGGAGGTAAAGAGCAGAGCAATAATGCTGAAATATGATTTGCTTTAATTTCTTCGCCTATGGCTGATAACTTATCAATAATTTCTAATATCTTTGTTATATGAGTTATCATGTTGCCTCCTTCTGATAATTTCGTTCCGTAACGTCTCCTGAGGAGAAAGAGTTTGCTAGAGAGATTTGATCTCTCATGGATGTTTTTAAGCGTGTTCCATGTGTCCCGTGCATTTTGTAAATGCTTAATATGGATGATTTGATTATCCTCAATACTTAAATTAATCAAGGCTCTTGCCTTTCTATCTTTCTTCGACCATTCTGGGGTTATTGGATTAGGTGGGTCGTCTGTGACAACTTCAAAGAGCTCTTCTCTTATCAAGAGCATCTCCACCTTGAATTTCCAGTTTGCATAGTTACTGGAATTTAATTTTTCAATTATACTTCCTTCTTTGAAGGTTGCCATTTTTCTAATTTAGAATATATCTAAAATTAATTAATTTCTTTTAAGTATTCGAGGATTCTAGGACACTATTTTTATTTTTATTTTTTATATACTTTCGAATTTTTCACGTCTCAGAATCTTTGTTAGTGTTATTTTCTCGGTAGTCAGTAATTTTGCGCTTTCTAAAGCAATATAAATTATAAATTCAACTTTCGGAACAAAAGATAGGTAAGATATTTGCTTACCTCTATTTTCCAGCAATCGTCCTCACTATACCGCTAGGCCATGATCGCCAGAATTTGTATTAATCCATTTTGCTTAGCACACACTCACTATATAATCCTTGGTATGTAGGATATCCATGTAACTGATTAAGTAATGTTAAAATATTATTAATTAATAAAACATATTCATAATACTGTTAAATTATTTAATTTACATAGCTTATATTTAATAGTTACATAAAATTTAGTTTTAAACATTATTTCAATTTAAGTTTAAGGGAAAACGACATAATGTCCGTTTCCATCGCGAATTAAAAAGAATCTCTTAAAGTTCTATAAAGCAGAGATGCAACAGTTTTAGTCCTTATATAGTGACATCATTTTTAAGTTCTTTCATTGGATGGTAATGACGTAAAGTCAATTTACGTCACTAATAAGTATTTTAGCCTTTCACTTCCTTGTTCAGAGCACGTGCTGTAAAAACCTCTTCATCTTGCATTAGGCACTTTCATTTCCTGTTTGAAATTCTAGATAATTACTTTTTATCGGGATGAGTTTTTAAATGATGTAAATAAACTGTCATAGAAATTAATTCCGGATATTAATCTTTTGATATATTACCAACAAAAATAATTCACATTAACCAAGAAAATAGAATAAAATGTGGCACTTTTCTGTTTAAAGCCATACATACTACATATTGAAAAAACATTTTTATAATTTTTTCTGCTCATAACCCAAATTAAAAAAAATAATAATAAAAGACAGATATAGTAAAAAGAACTTTAAAATGCACAAAAGTAATATAAAAAATTAAAAATAAAATAATAAATATGGCAAAATAAATCATGTAAGGCTAAATAGCAGGCATAAAATTAAAAATGGAATTTAACACAGCAGGGAACATTTTGGAATACATGCAAAGCCAAAATAATTCAATTAAATAAGAGTCTAAACATGAGAGATCAATGCTTTTCTGACATTTGTTGTTTCATATTGGATTGCATTGCCCAACATGCACTCAACAAATTGCCAAGCAGTGTCTGGCAATATCAAAATCTGGAATATCAAATAAATTATAAGAATGGCTGACTATGAAATGTTTGTATCATGCTGTTCACAAATCTGAAAATTTAAGTTCAATCCAGCAATCAGGAAATAGAAAATATAACCTCAATTTGCGACAATCTACTCTTTGTGTTGAATGATCCAGAACAGCAACAAAGAAACAAGTGTCACAACACTATCCTCCAAACAATTATTACAGTAGAAAAACGTGGCTTTTGTTATTATTTTTATTTTTGTAAATAGTTTTGTTATTTTCAACAGTTTTAGTACATTCACCTATTTAATATCCAATGTGGCTGTACAAACGATGTTAAAGACAAATTTCTCAAGAACCAAATCAGCAATGACTGAGGAATATGCCAAAACAGAAAATGCCAAATGATATGGCTTTAGTAGAAAATATCTAAAAAAAACGAGCATGTTTCTGTATTTGTACAGTATTTTATCCACTACAGTCACAAATTGCAGTAAAGCTGAAGTATAATTGTGTCAGTATACTAGTGCATTACAGAATATATAAAAAATTTCACTAAACCTAAATGAACTGCAAAACTTCTGGAAAATAAATATCTCATAGTGTTTGTGCCTGACTGCTGTTTTGTATAAATTAGTGTCAAAACAAATACATTAATTTAAATTTCTCACTATAATAACATCAGTATGTTACTATATTTGCACACTATCAAGCAGGGCTGTCGCTCTGCCAGGCCAAGCTATAACAAAAAGCCAGGAGCCAGACTACAGACCATTACGTACTGCTTACTTACAGGAAACAACTTCCCAATGCTATATCGGTCAAACATGCCAGATTAAAATGTCAGATATCAAATGAATCAAGCATCACAGAAAAAACGAAAACTAGAAGAATCTAATGAAGAAATTGTTCAATTTAAGACCAAACCCATTTTCATAAGAGTTATAAACAGGGATATAGATTTTTTTTTTTTTAAATGTCGATTTACTTAAAATAATCACTTTTTTCTTTGTCAAACTTTTTTTTTTCAAACAATTTACAGACCTAAATATTGGACAGAAAAAAAAAGGATTGCATTTTTAGACAAGTAATTACGTAATCTATGTGCTTTTATAAAATCCAGCGTAAAAAAAATTTCTATCCTTAATTAGCAAAAAACTGTTAATTAACTTGGCAATTAACAAATTATGCCAAAACAGAGATAAAACCCGTCAACGACATGACAGTGTACCATCTATATCACAATAGCACAGATCAGTTACGGGTTAACCACTTCAAATTTCATCTGCAAGTCAGCCATTTTTTCTGAAGATAATTTTTTTAATAAAACTTCATAGAATTTACATTTTTAGAAAGATCTTTAAAAATAAATTAATTTTTGAGTGAAGATGTACCTTCTAAAATGTATACATTAATCCCTTCGGGACCGGCGGTTTTTACACAAATTTTATTCGGTTGCACTACTTTTTTTTTAAAGCTATCTTTACTTAAACTATCACAAAAATGCTGTAATTAGGAAAGCAAATATTACTTTTATTTTTTACTGGTGCCTAAAATTAATTCTGTATGCTCTTTTTGAGGGTGCATATATGCAGCCGTGGTCCCGAACGGGTTAAGAGTTACCGGCATTTAAAATTTCATTCCTAATGAAAAAACAAAATTTTTTAAAAGAAATTGAATTGAATGAGATTTTTACGTAAAAAACAACAACATGGTAAATGATTTAAATGAAACATGGCCCTTCGCGAGCAGTGAATCTAATCAGAAAATATATTTGACATTTGCCAATGAATTGATGAAATATGGTTTTAGCATGAAATGTTTATTCGTTTGTAGAGGGTAATCTCCGGAACTATCGAAACAATTTGAAAAGTAATGGTGTCAAAATTATTGCGACCGACTCTGCCCCAAATATAGATTATATTTTATGTCGGTACCACCACCCTCAAGCATCTGCATGAGAAAAAAATGTTCTCAAATTACGATTAGTGCAATACTTTTGGGAAAAAAAAACTTGAAATTCGACACACTTGTTAGTTTCAACATATAAATAATAGCTAAGAACTGTTTCTAAAAACAAAAAAAAAAATTAACAAGAGTGAAGCGAGTGAAAAACATTCAAAAAACGTTCTAAGTTATGATTTATTTGGAAGTTTTAAAGCTAGGAAATTGAAGGCACAGAAGAGTTTAAAAAAAGTACAAAATTTACAAAGGGGTAATGTCAGTAGTAGAAAATGTTCTAAAATTACTATTACTATGAAACCATTGGACATAGAAACATGAAATTCGGCATAGTGGTTATTTTTAAGATGTAAATGCTTCCTAAGAACCATTTATTTATTTTATCTTTTAATTGAAATATAAAATGGTGAAACGAGCAGAAACATTTCTGAACACGTTCTAAATTATGATTTGAATGGAATTGTTAAGGCAAGGACTTGAAATTTGACATGTTTGTTACTTGATTTGTTGATTTTAGTTTAATGAATGTATTCCTGTATTCAAATTTATTTTTAATCAGTTTGTGTGTATTTTCAGAGAAACAGACTGAATACTCTTGTGGACTGTACAAGACATAAATGCTTGTACAGAAAAGTTTTTAAAAATTTTGAAATTTATGTGGATGAAAGCATAAAAAAGTTTTGAAAGAAATTGTGATTTCTGAAATACCATTCGGGATAGAGGCCTGAATTTTGGCATGGTAGTTACTTTAGAGATGTAAATGCTCGCTAAAAACGGTTTCTGAAAAAAATATATCAAAATTTAAATATGTGAAACAATTGGAAAACATTCTAAAAACCTTCTACATTATTATTTTAATGGGAATGTTAGGGCATGAACTTGAAAATTGACATGATTGTTACTTTTCGTAAGTACTCGCAGCGATCATTTTCTAATAAATTTGAAATTTAAAAGAGTGAAAGAGCAAAAAACGTTATAAAATTCAAATTTCTCTGATACCGTTAGGGACAGAAACTTGAATTTTGGTATGGTGGTAACATTTAAGATTTAAATACTCCCTAATAATAATTCTGAAAATGGAGAAATTTCAAATTTCGAAGCGATAGAAAAACATTCTATGAACAGTCTTAATTGAGATTTTTTAAGAATTGTAAGGGCTAGAAACTTGAAATTTGTCAGGCTAGTTACTTTTAAGGCGTAAAAGTTTGTACAGAACAGTTTCTAAAAAAAAAAATTAATTTAAATGGATGCGGGCATAAAAAAAGTTGTAAAATTGTAATTTATGTCATACCATTCGGGATGACATTGACCTGAAAAGAATAGATGGTTTCTAAAAAGAAATTTAAATTTAAACTAGTCGGATGGTTCCAATCCAAAAACTTTCTTCTATCTCATATATGTTAATACTTCAAAATTCGCTATCACATTGCCAATAAAATCAATTTTTCTCGTAATTCTGTTGTAAGTCAGCTGCTTGCGAATCGTTGGGTTACCTGGATACGGAGCACCTTTCGTTGCATGAGCAGCCGATGTACAACACAACTACGAAAAGCCGTTCTGGCCCGTACAAGCAAAGAAAAAAGATAGTGCCCTATTCCTTGGTTATTTTATTTTAGCTAATTTTACTATAAAACACGAAGCTAAAATGTGTGGAGGCCGATTACTGAAGATACATTCCCAGTTCTCGTCAATATTGAATTTGAATGAGAATGTCGTCAAATTAATCAGATACTGCCAAGTTGGCTTTATTTGTGGCAACTTATTTTCGTCGCCAAATTTGGTGATATTTTGCTAAGTATCACCAAGCTTGGCAAGAATTTGACTCTGGCGAATATGAATATATAGTGTTAAGCATATAACAGTTGAAATTATCATTACAACAATGAAAGAAAATTTGCCAGAATCCATATTCACTAAAACTCATAAATTAAACCCATTTATGGAAGAATCCTGCTGTCTTGTTTCAAAATGACAGTAAAGGTGAAAATAAACACTCGCCACTCGGCGATTAAATTGAAAAACTGGCGATTAAAAATATGGAAAGAACCGGCCAAATACAGGATTTTCAAATTTCTTTTTTTTTTCCCTAAAATTCGTGATTTTTCTGAGCCCTTTCGACAAAATTCATTTTTCGGCACCTGATCGACGAAATTAATGATTTTTCACCCCGTTCGGCGATATTCATGATTTTTCTTCCCTGATCAACGATATTCGTGATTCACCTGTGCCTGTTCAGCGAAATCCATGATTTTTACACTCTCGATCGATAAAATTCATGATTTTTTCGCGCCCGTTCGACGAAATTTGCAATTTTTCTGCACTTGAAATTCATGATTTTTCACACACCCGATCGACGAAATTCATGATCTTCCCGTGCCCATTTGAGGAAATTCATGATTTTTATGTTCCGATTGAGGAAATTTGTAATTTTTTTCTAAAACTAATTGGCAAACTACACAATTCCGGAATTTCTGGAGATGTTGGCTACTTTTGGCCCATGGGCCATAGGTTGTGCATGTGTAATGTACATCATGCTGTGGGTTAGTATGTAATGTATGTAATGTATTTTAATATTGTCAGTTGTTAAATCTAGAAAAATAATAATAAAAAAAATGTACTACTTATGTAGTTATCTACACAAGCATCTAAGTAGTTAGCAACATAAGCATGCTGTGTATAACTTTGCTGTTAACTTATTTTAAAATTTAAAATAGATTGGAAATTAGTATCTCAAGTTCATTGAAAACAATTTAAATTAAAATATTTTATTTAGTACATAAATTAATTGTTTACTGTAAAATAATTATATATATTTTAAATTATTAAACATTCAGTGACATAAATGTACTCGCTAGCCAGTAACTGGCTACTAGAAAAAAAAATCAACCTACCGGCCAGTGGCTACTAAGAAAAATTCTTTATTTTCAACTTTAAATGGCAGCCACCCTAAAATTTCAAACTGCTATATCTCAGCCATTTTTTAAGATAGAGGTGCATGTAAAATCCGTCGTGGGTGTAAAGTCCTCCAAGTTCCCTGTGAATTATACCTCTGGGGGTGCCTAATCAGGTGAAGGTCTCATCACCTGATCAAGGCTCTAAATTACAAGACCAACTCGCATAATGATGACATGACGTATGGGTGTAATGCCAAGCGCAGGTCCATATAAAAAGAATAACATCAATTAGCAGCAAAACAAAAATGGGAACAAAACTAAGTCCTCCACATAGCCGTCCTGCCAGCAACGGCCAGCCGCTATGCGGCATCTCTTCAGTGGCGCTACGCGCCCCGGTGCCAGGCACTAAACCCGTTTAAGCTAGGGAAACCTGGCAGGTAGGGGCCTGGTCGCCGGTCTCAAAAAAAAAAAAAAAAGATAGAGGCAAAACAAAAATTGCTCTGGAATCCTTGGATCAAGACCGAACATTTAACGTAAAAAACTTTTAAAATTTCTAATTTTTTTGTACATCTTTCAGAATTTAATTTTTTTTAAATGGCTATCACAGCACTCCCTTCCGGCAGAATATCCCCAAATTCAACTGAGACCTGCAGGCCATAGTCAATAACATATACATAAAATTTAGTTCAATTCGCTACATAACTTCACACACTTTTCGATGATACAATGAAAATGGAACAAAAATCACTATCACAGCACTTCATTTGGTCAGAATATCCCCAAATTCAAGTGAGACCTGCCTGCCATAGCTATAAATGACACCTATAAATGAAATTTGGACACAGGGACAGACAGTAAAAACATGTTTCTCAGAATATCTGTCACTTAAATGACCCCATGTTCCATTAAAATTTTTGTTCCTCTTGATGTTCACTAACAACCTCCTGAGTTTTTCGGTATAATATCTGAACACCCAGTACATAAAATGAAGAATTGAAAAATAGATACTGACATGAATGGCCATTTCTTGGTACTTATCATACAGTCATTTGGTCCCTTGTTTTCTTGGCAATTTTTCTTTTGGCAAGAAAGGATAAATTCTCAGAACCATTTGCATTTGACACCTTACTCTGAACATTTATTAAATTGCTATTAAATGATGATCATTTTATGAAGATCATTAATGTTATCATGCAACTATACATGGACAACACAATAAAAAACAAAACAAAAAAACCAGGATTTTAATTAAAACAAATGCCCATTTCAGTTACACAAAGCGAGAAACAGAAGAAAATTAATTTTTGCTTACATCACGTCCGTAAATATGTGGTTTCAGATAGAAACATCTCAAGCACTTAAAATTAGGTTCACATCAAAAATTATAAGTGCAAAGTAAATTAAGATAAACTACTTATTTTTTTGTTAGCAGCAGCTACTGCATACCTTAAGCTAACTTAGAAGATGGAGATAGATTTATGGGAACGCAACATCATTAAAATGATTGCAATCTCTTATTATAATGAAGTCAATTCCAAGAATATTTTGATAGAACATAGACACAGGATAGCCCATAGGGTTTGCATTAGAATTTTGCCCTTTAATTATTCAGGTCAAAAATCAAAACACGTTATTAAATCTATTTTACTAAAATTTATGTTTGTGATAATATAATAAACTATATAACTATATATAATAACTAATATATATATAGTAACTATAATTGATCGAGCAATTACTGAGAAACCATATGTGACGGAGATATGATTTGATGGGATGGAATAAATCAATTGCCGTAATAATATTATTATCTTAATGGATGGTAGGAATAGATCGTATAGTAAACTTTTAAATATTGCAGTTGTTATTTAAATAAGCAAATAACCCTGCACAATTTGTGCATCTGTTCTTTTGGTCAAAAATTCTTTGAAGAGAATCACAGTAAAATAATAAAATAAATAAAACATTCTTACTTGTTCTTTGTTGAAAAATAAGAGACTCATACTACTTGAAATAAAAACTCGTTTAGGTTAGGATCCAATAATGTTTATTACATTTTCTTGAAGAAGGAGGAAGGATGAGATGAAAGCAGCTGCACATCATTGCTTTATAAAGTTCTGGCTCAATCATCATGAAATTCGAAGAATCTCAAAAATATTCCTTCTGGACGAATCCATTAAGAGATGTAGGATTAATGAAGAATTAATTAAATTACCAGTTGATTTAAAACCTTTAAAATACTAAACTTAAAATTTACAACAACATTTTTATAGAATAATTAAAAACTGAAAACGCGAAATTGATCTCCAAAGAATCAGCGCCACGGCGATTCTAGGATACGAGCGCCGGCACAGGCCAGGCCTCAGATCAGACGACGTTTAGCATAAAATTACAGCATCATTTTTGTTAAATTTCTGTTGGAAAAATGCGCAACATTAGTATATATACCCAGAAAAGGGGTGCACAAATGTGACAGCAAGATTAATTTAAGCTAATTTGTTGATAAGGAATTACGTGAAAAATCAAAAGAGCAAATCTGAAACTAATTAACATTTAATAATTAAAAGAACCATTCTAATTTGTATTTGAAAGACACGCCCCTTTCGCCCGCAGCGCCAAAACAAAACAGCTCCCGAAAACATACCGAACAAGAGCGGCGGTGACGCATGCGCACAACACACGCGTGGGGAAGAGCCGCCGAATGACGATGACGTCACAGCTCAGCGCCAATTGAAGCGAACTCGTAGCACGAAGGAGGAATGAAGTAACGGCGTGAAAACCACTTGCGTGGTGCGGAATTGCCGATAAAATTGCTTTTAAAGAACGGCAAATTTAAACGGGAAAGGCTATAAAATAGAAATACGTTGAGCTGAAATATAAAGTAATTTAAAAAGATAAAACTGTGATATATCTTTATCACAATACCCCCATTCACCGACAAAAATTTTGACTGACCAGAAGGAGAAAAAGGGTTAAAAACAGTAAAAGCCTTTTTCGACAAAGGGAAGACAAAATTTTTAAATGCCAATGTTAAAATTACATAAATTTAGAGCCATGAAAAGTAAATTAATTATTAATGAAATTTGATGTGATGTGCAGCAACCAAAAAGAAAAAGAGAAAGAATATACATCATTGTAGTACATTCAAAAATCTCATCACAACTTATACAAAATGTATACAATATAACCTTCCATTAATCTTGATCTCTAAACAAATATCATCATGTATATAAAAAAAACAAGCTAATATTTTCTTTAAATTAGCAATGAGATCATATCAAAATAGTTGCAACAGTAAAGCAACATAAAAAAAGAGTCGGTAATATCTTTCTTATCCGACTTGTCTAGACATAAATATTTATAATAATAATAAGTTGCAATTTTAAAGCAACAAAAAGTCAAGAATACCTTAAATTCTGAGTGATGCCTAGGACTTTTAAAATATAGAGCATATAAAATTAACTCTAAATAGCATAAATGTGCACAAAAACATACCATTGTAAGGATTTAAATTTATTCAAAGACCTAAGTATGTACTTTTTAAAGTCATACATATTGCATTAGTAATAATTCAAATCATATAAAATTAAGTATTTAACATAATGCACATAATACTGATATATCATAAACAAGTATATATAAGTGCATAACAATTATTACCCAAAATTTATATGAAAATTGCATAAAATTATGTTGCAACAAAATTTAAATTCATTTGTCATAAATAAGTAAATTCATCACAATAGTTGGATTTAGTAAAAACTTTTCAATATATAACAAATAATGAATAAGTTTTAACCAACAATAAATGACACATTTCTTTAGTAAAATACTTCATACTTAATGCACTTGCAAGTACTCAATAAAATTTTCTATAAATATTCAGTAAAAATAATTTTTCATGAAATACTCAATAAAACTCTTTCTGAAATATTCAACAAAATTCCTTCAAGTATATTCAATACATTTTTCTTTTAATACTCAATAAATTTTCTCTTAATATTCAATAAATTTTCTTTTTAATATACCATGGTTTTTTTGCAAAAAAAATAATCAGAGAAAAACTGAGAAAAGGTGAGAAAAGGTGAGGATCCTCCAAAAAAAAAAAAAAAAATTAACCATTAACTTTCATAATGAAAGACAAGTTAAAATCAAATCACACATTTTACGAGAGTATAAAAACAAACACAGTGCACCGTTATGTAAAGCATGTTATAATCATAAATTTATATAACATTAATGAAAAAGATAATATATCCTATAGAAAAATCAGCTATTGACAATATGTGAATTATTTGGGTGATATTTACAAAACTTACCAAAAGTGTTAATAGCCTCCCTTCGGTCATGAGACCATTATCAAATCAGTAAATCAAATAAATATAAACTATTAATATGTATTCATTACAATTCACAAAACATTAATAGCCCCCTTATAAACCATCAGTAGATCTGCAAACTGAACAAACACCAAAACTTACAAGACTGTCAAAGGCGATCTCCAGAACCGATGACGAATCTGTAAATCAAATAAGCATAAAACATAATATAAATTCATCACAACTTACAAAAATGCTAATAGCGATCCGTTAAACCATTAGCAAGTATGCAAACCAGACAAAAATATACAACATTCTTGTTAAAACTATTGTAAATAAACAGATGAATATTGCTAACAAAATGCTTGAAGGAAGAAAAAAAAATTGTTTGTTTACAGATGAAGGATATAAACGTTCTGCTTTTACATAACAAATGATCAGATGTAATACCTTTTAAAAGAGTTCTAAAATCAGTCTGATTTTAAAAAGATGATTACACTGAGAAAAAAAGTAACTACTTGCTGAAAAGTTTGCAAGTTAAGTGGCACACTGGTTGGTTGATTGACATTATGGCAGTGTAGCAGCAAATTGGCCTTTTTCCTGAAACACACACCACTAAAATAAAATTGAAGACTTTATAAGGACATTTTAGCACTAAAAAAAATTAGCACTTGATGACATATGAAGGGATGCACTAAACAATGATGAGCATTTGAAGACACATCAGGTAAGAGAATTTGAAGACACAGCAGGTAAGAGCATTTGAAGACACTTCAGGTAATTAGCAGAGACTAAATCATGAACTGTGGTTCCATGATGTTGAGGAATAAATGACAAAGTGGCACTTAGAATAAAATAACACAAAGAGCACAAGACTCTTGTTGAGAGGCGCTGGAAAGTCTAAGTTACCCATATACATTTTTTGTATAGGTGTATTCAAGCAGGCAGAAATTGCAGATTTGAGGCAATACAACACTACTTGCACACTTTAGAGACGAAATTGGGATTGGTGACGTTTGACAAAGTCACTAAGACTATAAAAGCATTTTAGATTCTTAGAAAAAAAATAATATTCACCAAAATCATTTCACAAGTAGTAGAATATTTCTTTATAATGCGCTGGAAAGTTCTAAGAATATGTGTTGCTTTGCATGTAACTTTGCAATATAATTTAATGGTGCAAAAAATTTTCTTCATTTATAAAATAATTTTCTTCAAGTGAGGCATATGGTAAAAATGATTTAGAAAACATTTGGGTTCTGAAATAATACTAGAATAAAAAGAAAAGGCACTATAATTTACGCATAATAAAAGTTTTCAAATAATAATAATAATATTTTTTCCAAATTTGAGAAGTTCCATTTGAGGAAGCAGCAATTTCTGTAAATGCTGGGAAACTGAATTTTTAAAATAAAGGACGGTACATTTCCATAATCGAGTTTTGCAACAGAGGGTAGAAAAAGATAGAAAACTATTGCAAATAGGCACAGCTATAAACATGTAATACTTTAGATCCATAAAAATGAGTAACATTGATGAGGGAGAAACAAGTTCTACAAGATGAAGAGGACTGACGAGGAGCAATCATACGGATATATTTGCCTTATATGAATGGCGACCATCAACAGTCACTTCAACTCGCAAAAGGGTGCAGGTAAGTAATTATTGTACTATCAGGAACCATCATATTTGCAGACAGCAGAGAAAATCAGCCAACAATGGATATAACACATTCTGAATACTTTTCCACCAGGTAAGCAAAGTCAGATGATAAAAATAACCAGTTTATTGAAGTTGTTAGTATAATATTCAGATTGAGAATATTAAAAATGTAGCATGAGTAGACATTAACTATTTCAGGAACAGGAATATGCAGAAGTTAGGTAATGGCTATAACTTCTCAAAAAAGAAAAAAGAATAATACCAATCTCCTTTTTGTGATTATGGTATGAGAATTTCAATAAAAAGATGCAGATGCTGTGTAATGTAAAATTTATATTAGGACGAAGCAACAATTCTTTGAAATTCAAAAAACAGAGTTCTCAAAATGTAAAACAGAAAATGCAAAATATTGTAATATTTTTAAAAATATAAGTTACAGTTGTTGAATTTTAATTTTTAGAAAGAACACAGACTGCTTGCACATCATAATCATACTAAATATTTGTAGAAAAATGGCGAGAGTCAATGAACTTGTAGTGTTATTGCAATAAGTAATTTAACTTTTGTAGAAGCAATCAAGAACTCAAAAAAATTTATGTATGATAAAACAACTACAAAATCACATGAAAACTTGAGCTTCTATGAAGGCAATTCATTCATATTGAGAATAAGTGCAGCAAAATTAGTAATATGATGAGAACATAAACTTCAATAATTTAATTCCAATAAAATTATGCTTCAATAAAATTTTTAATATTCATAAAATGTATTAATTTCATTTAAAAGTGCCAATAAATTAATAAAAATTAACCCAAAATAAGAATAAGAACAACCATAGCCTCTTTAAATTTTGTTCTCAAAAATTTAGAACAAGAACAATTTTCACATTTTTCAAAAATATTTGAATTCACATGAATTATATATTTTTAACTTTATATATATAAAAAGCACCATATTTTCATTTGTTAAAAAAAGAATAAATTCATCATTTTTTAAAAATTGCATTCTTCAGTAAAATTTGCATAAAAGATTCAATAAATCTTATGGAATACCAGCAAAAATACCAGAACAACATTTAATTTCCGTTAAAATATCATTTTTCAATTAAAAATAAATTATTAAATGTATGCAAGCCAGTTGATAACAAAAGTTCCGAAATTAACGATGTATTGCAAACATCGATCTTCTGTGGAGCACAAGAATATTTTTAAGCTTATAAAAATTTAATCAAAATCAGCAAATCTTCAAATTATATTCCATTTTTAATATAAATTAATTAAGAGTACCAAATCTTCAATTAATATTGTTTGCATCATAAAAATGAGTTTCAAAATTTCATAATAATTTTTAAGAACAAAATAAAATTTTCAACTTTTCTCTAGATAAAAGAATAAACGGCGCCAAATGTGACGGAGATATGATTTGATGGGATGGAATAAATCAATTGCCGTAATAATATTATTATCTTATTGGATGGTAGGAATAGATCGTATAGTAAACTTTTAAATATTGCAGTTGTGATTTAAATAAGCAAATAACCCTGCACAATTTGTGCATCTGTTCTTTTGGTCAAAAATTCTTTGAAGAGAATCACAGTAAAATAATAAAATAAATAAAACATTCTTACTTGTTCTTTGTTGAAAAATAAGAGACTCATACTACTTGAAATAAAAACTCGTTTAGGTTAGGATCCAATAATGTTTATTACATTTTCTTGAAGAAGGAGGAAGGATGAGATGAAAGCAGCTGCACATCATTGCTTTATAAAGTTCTGGCTCAATCATCATGAAATTCGAAGAATCTCAAAAATATTCCTTCTGGACGAATCCATTAAGGGATGTAGGATTAATGAAGAATTAATTAAATTACCAGTTGATTTAAAACCTTTAAAATACTAAACTTAAAATTTACAACAGCATTTTTATATTAAAAACTGAAAACGCGAAATTGATCTCCAAAGAATCAGCGCCACGGCGATTGTAGCATACAAACGCCGGCACAGGCCAGGCCTCAGATCAGACGACGTTTAGAATAAAATTACAGCATCATTTTTGTTAAAATTCTGTTGGAAAAATGCGCAACATTAGTATATATACCCAGAAAAGGGGTGCACAAATGTGACAGCAAGATTAATTTAAACTAATTTGTTGATTAGGAATTACGTGAAAAATCAAAAGAGCAAATCAGAAACTAATTAACATTTAATAATTAAAAGAACCATTCTAATTTGTATTTGAAAGACACGCCCCTTTCGCCCGCAGCGCCAAAACAAAACAGCTCCCGAAAACATACCGCACAAGAGCGGCGGTGACGCATGCGCACAACACACGCGTGGGGAAGAGCCGCCGAATGACGATGACGTCACAGCTCAGCGCCGATTGAAGCGAACTCGTAGCACGAAGGAGGAATGAAGTAACGGCGTGAAAACCACTTGCGTGGTGCGGAATTGCCGATAAAATTGCTTTTAAAGAACGGCAAATTTAAACTGGAAAGGCTATAAAATAGAAATACGTTGAGCTGAAATATAAAGTAATTTAAAAAGATAAAACTGTGATATATCTTTATCACACCATATTCATTACAGATTGGTGTGGTTACATAGAAAGCTTTGTTCACCTTTGACTTGCTGCATTTCAATTGAATGTTAAATTAATGGACAATATTTTTGTGAAATCACAGTGAATGAGCGAATATAAATATAGTTTTTTGTTGCCTAAAATGTACACATGTTAAAATATGTTTACAATTGTTAGGTAACTGTATGTTTAACTGATATTTTAGTTACACTGTGAATGGCAATAATGCATGCAGTACATGTAAACAAGAGGTGTTGGCAGGTCATGTATGGAGGTGATGTAGATGAGATATGTATGAAGGTTTTAATAAAGATATTTTTAAGTTAGTAGTTCTTGTGGTATCATATCAGCAATATTCAAGGAATCATAACTAAAAATGCAAATTAAATAAATATGTTCATAAAGCTGTGTGTTTGAAAACTGTCCATTGATTTTTACATTTTTTTAAAACTCCAGTGCTGTTTAATTTGTGGCAATAAGAAAGAAAAAAATTGAATTAAAATGTTTTTTTTTTTTTTTTTTTTTTTTTTTTTTTTTGAAATCTGAATCATTTTAGAGTTTGCATTAGCATGCAGGGATTAATATCAAGTTTCAACAATTAAATACATTTAAACCACGGTCATAAGCTAAGAAACTTAGTTTTTTTCATCTTAAATAAATATGAAATGCTTACACCTAATTTCTTTCTATCAAGTATGACCTTAAAAATTTGATTTTTTTTTCCAAGTGAAAAAAAAACCCTCTAGGGATTGATGTGTTTATAGTTGTTACATGTTATCAATCATACACACTCAATGAATATGCTTTACTAATTCATTAAATGCTTCCGTTTTTAATGTTTTTTTCTTTCTTTTTTGTATGGGATGACAAAGGATGTCTATGGATTTTTAAATTGATTTCAAGGCAATTTTTTTTTTATGACTAAAAAGTAAAAACTAAATTTTTTAAATGTTTGATCTGATAACCTTATTTCTGGACTATAATTCTGCATCGTGCTTTCCATGATGGAAGGTTTTTTGTAAAATTTCCAGGATTATTGCTTGGCATTCCTCTTTCACTACTTTCCAGAGTCCACCAATCGTGGTGGGTTCACACTTAGGAATAGCTCTTTCAGCAGACATAAGGCACAACAGTCTACAAGTGAAATGTCAGAGGACTTGCAAGAATATGTTGGAAAGATATAATATGCAATGCCTGCGTCAGTTTTAATTTTTTCAAGGACTACAGAGGTAGTTTTTGAAGTATGACTTGTGGCCTTGTCTTTATGCAGTTTTGATCTTTGAAAGTCTTTAGGATAAACAAATGGAATTCCTTCAGAAAATATCAGATGTAAAACATTTTCCTATAGATTGATTATCCTTTCTTTTTGTTGTTCACTTTTCTTATTTAAGTGGCAATTATAAAGCTTTTAGTGATACTTTTTTTGCATTCTTAGAACTATGTTTGGACATCTTTTCCTCTACACTTTCGATAATAGGCTCTTTTTTCCCCTCTTTTTGATGAACCCATGTTTCATTAAGGGTAACAATGTATTTCAATTTATCTCCTGCTAAATGGCTTCACTTCTGAAAAAAATAGTCCCATTTTTGTCCATTTCCAAAGAGAAAAAAAAAGAAGAAGGGGGAGTAAGACACTTGTTTAAAACTGGAAAAGTTGTCTACTACAGATGCAAAGTAATCTATCAATCTATTTAAGAATATGGTATAGTAAACTTTATTTAAATCAATGTAACTTACAGAAATTCCTTGAACTACTTTATCCATCTGTTCTCTTGTCAAGTCTAAAAAGCTTTCAATGTGATCTCCCATCGATAAAACCAGCACAGGCTTCTTGTTTTCTTTCTGTAGCAAATGCTCGATAACTTCAGAATCAGTTAAGAAATAATGATTAAATAATGGATATTTTACATAAAATAGTTCAGAAACATAGTCAATATAAAATTATATAAATCTGAATATTTTACTAAGCAACTTATTAGTGTGATCCTAAAAAGTTTAATGATTATAATATTTATTTACATGAAGTTGGCTGTATGTCTCAGTTTAGTTAATCCTCGTGTTTCTAAACATATCAAAATATTATAAACCAAAAATACAGTAAAACTCCAAGTATCCAATGTGCTGTCTGGATATGCAGGAATCATAAAAAGTTATGTTGGAAAATAAAAATTTCTTTTAAATCATTTTTGCTATAAACAAATTTAAAAAGAATATGGGACTAACATACATTTAGATGTTTTAGTTGAATGTGTTGAATAAAGTTAATTGTTTTGCTGTATGCCAGAAAATAAATATTCAAGTATATGCTTTGAAAATTCTAATTAAATATGAATTTCAACTTTAGTTTAAATAGAAATTTCGAGTAAATTATATACATATAATTTATATTTTAATATTTTTTGTTCCCCTGAAATGTTTTTTAATATTCTTATTATCGATCCAGATATTTGAAGCTCAGATAATTAGAGTTTTACTCTAGTACTTTTTTTCGCCCATCATTCTTTTTTTATACTCTGAATTAAGAAATATCTAAATCTGAAGATTCAGAAAGTGACAAGTCAGAATGCAATGTAAATCATGTGAACGCAAAATATAATACATTATCCTAATCCATATGCATTGGATGAAAAACAGGCTGAAATAAAAAGACACAGACATAATCAAAGTGCTCTTTCCTTAAGGCGACCAGAAAGGTTTGAAATGATGAAAAAAAGGAAGCTTTTATAATGTTTGAACTTTTAAAAATGCCATATAGTTTGTCCAATAGGAAAATTCTTAAAATTATGATCACATGAGCCACACTTATCAGTGAGTAAGCGTGTAAAATGTTATTTATTATATGATCAACGCTTTTAGAAGCTTTGCCACAATAACTTTTGAACCAGTTAACAGATGCCTTTTTTAACAGACTTAAAAAAATGAGGAGGTTATCAATTCGACCCGTATGTATGTATTATGTTGTTCACGCATAACTCTCGTAAATGTGCATCGATTTTGATAATTTTTTTTTAATAAAGGAAATAAAATTTTGTATGAACTATTATATGTGAAAAACAAAAAGTTTTTTTTTTCTTTTTAAGTGATAACAAAAATATGATACATTTTTATGGGTTTAGAACTTTTTGTTACAATTTTTAAAATACTTTAGAAACTTCTGTTTGTTTAATAATGAGACAACATAATAAGCAGTATATAAAACTAGTCGTTGGGGGCCACCGTAATACTTACCCATCATGGATGTGCATAATGTAAAATATTAAAATAAAAATGTGTAAACTACTTATAAAATGCATTGTAATTCAAATAAAATCGTGGCTTGATGACGTCACAAACTTTAAAGGCTCGATTACTGAATTGCTTGAAAGAGGTTTTTCCTTATAACTCCAAAAATAATAATCCTATTAACTAGCGGTTTATTGCATCTGATTAAGCGTCAAATTTCCAATTAAAATATATCTTTGAAGTGAAATTTGGATGAAATACAGGGTCATGAAAAATCGAAGAGTGTGGAAAATAGGATTCCAAATATCTCGGCAACTAATTATCCGATAGACTTCATGCTTTATTCAAAATTTATGTTTTTTTATTGTCTTTTATATTCATTTCTTAAAATAAACAATTTCGAAAATTTTTATATACCTTTCATCAGAACGAATATTTCGAGAGTCCGAAAAAAATTGTTCCGTTTAATCGAGGTTATTGAAATGAAATAGGCTTCTTCCCATTATTACATACTAAGTACATACCAAATTGCAAGTCTCTATCTCAATTTGTTCGGGAGATAGGGCGTTTACAGACACACAGACACACACACAGACACACAGACACACAGACGGACGGCAAAAAATTTTTTCTAAAAATATGTTTTTCGGAATTTCCAGTGTCTGAAACGTGTAAATCCGTCAAAAAAAATTTTTCGATTTTGAAAACGATTACAAGACTTACCCTATACTACGCATGATGGGTAAGTAAAAAAGTAATGACTTAAAAATATGGAACCTGGACTTAAAACCATATCAAAACTAGTTTTGCAAGATTGATTTTTTTCGTACAATATTAAAACTTTTGTTACTGCCTTTTACAATTTAACAAATGTTATTTATTTCTATAAAACATAAATAAATGCAGGAAGAAACAACAGTCTAAATAATACAGGAATCCTAATCCATGATCAAACTTCAGTCAATTATTGCCATTTCAAACCTTTTTGGCCTCATAAAGTCAAAATGAAAAAAAGGGAAATATAAAACATGTTATTAATTTAATTCAAGCTTCTTCAAATCTATAAGCTTCCTCAACTATATTCTATTAGCAAGAAAATATAAAAAACTGTACAAATTATTTAAGTTTTAGAAAAGTAATTTATTTTCTCCGACTAAAGCATGTACAAGCAGTACAAGAGAAAGGAATGTTCTATTTTTGATCTTGTTTAAGAATAAAACAATTAAAGTTGCTAAAATAAAAAGACGAAAGCACACAGATGTACCCAAAAAGAGGAAAGTATCAAGAATAAAAAGAGGAAAATATCTTCTTCTATTTTTATAATATTTATTTTAGAAGAATTATTGAATCAACACCAACAGAAAAGAAGTTATCAATTGCTAATTATTTTATTTTTTTAGCACATAATACAAAAAAGCACTTAAAATATTTCATAATCTGGAAAAGTGGGAACTCTTCAAAAGTATGAATAAAACAGAAACAATTTCCACCCGTTTTGTAATGTCTGTGACTGTTGAGTGGGGCAAGAAAACTGGAGTTTTTTAAAATGGCTACTACTTGACTATTAGAAAGAGAGATGTATACAGCAGGTGGTATTAATTTCTTTGGTTCATAATATTTCACTTTCCGTCAGCAAAAAAAAAAAAAAAAAAAAAAAAAAAACTATGCAACATATGGATGAGCCCCACACTTATATAGGTCCTTAATGAGATTTAATAGGTCCCCTTTTCTTCCCACTTAGATAAAAATAAAAATTCTTTCCTTAAGGCACAGAAAATTTCTTACATCTAGATTCTTTTATATAGAAAACTAGAGCTTGCCAGCATTATGGAGCTGTGGTGTTTTTGAGCACAGATGTTTTGTGAAAAATGGTAAATTAGCGACCATGATTCAACAACATCACATATTCAATATCTATTGAAATAACTTTGTTCCCTCTCATAACACAATCAGTCATCAAAACAAGTCCAGTACATTAGATGAGTTAGGACACAATTCATAAACTACCCCCTAGATGGAAAGAACGGACACCGAATTATGTTAGCACCTAAAACAATGTGTCAATGGAAATGGTGATCATTTGAAAGATGTGATTTTCCAAAAATGGTTATTTGAAATGCTATGTCTTTATATGAATGTTTTTTCATTAATATTTTTTTTTCCAGCAAAAGCTATTGATTTTGAGACCATTACAAAATATCCAGTTCCCATACTCTACCCTGCAAAAGAAAGACTTCAATCATCCAAAATACATTGTTTTTATAAGATATTTAATAAATTTATAATTTACTTATACTATTAAAATATAGGCTTAAAAATATTTAAATATTAATAGACCTAATAACAATAATAATAGTAAATTCAACTCGAATCTAAAATTCTAATAAAGAGGTATTTTGAAGAGAAATAAGAAAACAAAAATGTTTCACATTTAAAAATCAAATAGGATTCAATTTAAAATGAAGATTTGAAGGATACAATGAATGACTGATTTTGCCAACAGACTGGATGACTCTTGCAAGTTTGCATTGAACTTCATTTAAAAATGTATAGTACTCTGCTGGCAACTGTGTAACTAAGCCTGAAATACATGAAAAATTAAAACAGAGAATTTTTGTCATTTTTATAGAGCTAAAATAAAATAACTAGAACAAAAATTCACAATTTAAATGAAAATATTTACGAGGAATAAAAAATTTTTATTTTCTAAATAATATTTAAGCAAATTTCCTATAGCCGTATAAAAATTAAAATGAGATAAAAGATACAAGATTATGAATGTTTTAATAAAATTTGTATAATTGTTTCTATAATCTAAAAGGAACTTTTGGAGGTTTATTTATGTTGATTACATTATTTCAATACATTAATCAAAAGAACAAATTGTCACAAGAATGTACTGTACTCAGAATTGCCAATTAGGAATATTGCATTTAAATTTAAGCACCAATGTTGAACAAAAGTTCAATGTGGTTTTGTTTAACATTAGATTTATACAAGATAATTGATAAAATGGACTAATAGCCAAAATAATATTATGAAAAATGGGTTAATAAACATATTTCAATTTAAACTAGAAACATTTACGACGACTATAATAATTTAGAAATTAAACACAAACATGGATAAAAAAACAAGGGCTTGAATAAATTATGAAAATATGAATGATTTTTAAGGAAATAATTAAAGAACTGCAAAGAACCGGAAGCTATCATGGTTTTGGCTTCAACAGGTGCTGCTGCAATTAATGTTGAGGGTAAGACAATTCACTCTGTGCTAAAAGTACTTACCAACATGTTTTAAAATGTTCACTGACTTGGGTAGTGAAGCAGCAAGAAATCTACAGCTCAGCATGGATCCAGTATCATTTCTCATTATCGATGAATTTTCAATGATAGGATATCATCTGATGGCTGCTCTTGAGCAAAGATGTCCGAAGGTAAACCAGATAGCATTGAGCCTTTTGGAGGTTTATCTGTTTACCTCATTGAGGATATTAGGCAACTACAGCCCACAAATTCGCGAACAAACAGTGTTTAGGACCTTTGAAAAATATTTCACCTTAACAAAGTCTATAAGACAAAACAACAATCAGCAAAGACAGTTTAGAGAGTATCTTGATTTGCTTTTCGTGGGCCGAGTTACTTACGGCCAATACACATCCCTTATGCAACAACGTAAAGCTATACTGCCTTTGGCTGAACTTGAAAGATTACAAGATGCCATACCTCTTTTCCCCAGAAACATGCAAGCTGAAGAACATAAAAACGAGCAAGATGAAGAACATAATTTAAAAATACTTCGTAAATAAAAATGGCAGTGGCAAGAATATTAGCAGACCACAATAATCAAATAGCAAGATGGAGTAAAGATGATCATGCATCTGGACTTCAGGCTGAACTGTTCTTAGCAATTGGATACAGAGTTAGTTACGTGCCAATCTGTAGACATAGGGAGGATTGGTAAATGGTATTGTCAACAAACAAGGACTACGGCCTACAAGGTGTAATGGTTGATTTTTCTGATTATCATGGTCTATTTTTAACTGAAAGACTTTTCCCAGTCGCACTTATTTCTAAATCTTGGAAAGAAAAAAAGTCTGATGCTCCTGAACTCAGTTGCCTTTAAGAATTGCATACACTGTCATCATTTACGAATCCCAGGGTTTAACTTTGTCAAAAATTGCTGTGGACACTGGTCCAAAGGAGTTGTCACTTAGAGCAACTTATGTCGCTTTTAGTAGAGCTCACCGGTTAGATGATGTTTTCATTGGACTTTGCGAAGGACAGGCTCGACCAAATTAGAAGAATGGGGGCACTTGTTGATAGATTTCAGCATTTGACCATTACCCAAGTCAACTGACGACTGAATTAACACTTGAAAATGAAGACTTAAAAGCTGTTATGGCAAACTTACTTTTATACTATTGAACAGTAAGCATAAAATTAAAATATTTTTTTTTCTTTTAAAATGTTACATTTTAAGTTTATGCGACTCAACGCTCTGACATTTCGGCTTGACAGATGCTAGTTACATAAACATCACACTAAAAAAAACACAACTTCCTTTTCAGAGCTTGCAAATTTAATTTTCAATTTTAATTACAATGTTTTTGGAACACAAATAATATGTATAATATTTGTATAAAGAATAAGTAATGCATCGCAATATCAATTCATTCAATTTTATCTAACCTCAGTCATTTTCTTTTTATACTGAATATTTACTTTGTTTGACTAAAGTTTGTCAACAAAACATTAGTGAAACATGTTTAAATGCATCAAAATCTTCAAATGCCCATTGTTACAATATATGCTCATATAAACTATGATCAATTCAACAAACTTTAAAATGTCAAAACTGCCAAAGAAAAAAAATAAAGGAAACATTTATACCTCCTAAGAAATCTTATAAACAGATCACATCAGTATAGCCTCAAAATCTGATACATTTAATTACACTGCATAGACAATTTACATTGCATTTTGTTTGAGATTTGCAATTATTTATTTTTATAAAAGAACTAAACGATGGATTAAAATGCTTGCACAGCAGCATTTAATTAAACTTAAATTTTCTGGACATACAAAAAGTAAGGTCTATTTTTTCTATCATCTTTCTTTAATTTCGAATATTTCAACATAGAAAATATAGCATCTTCGCAGAAATTAAAGTACTTTTTAAGGCATTCCTTTTTTTCCTTCTTCAAAAAATTAGTAAGGCTGTAAAAGATAATATATTGTGAAACCTGTAAAATACATATCAAATTAAGGATAATCACGTAGGTGTGGAAGCTCATTTTGATATGCCATCTATATTATAAAGCAAATACATGTCCATGAATAATGCTAACGTCTTATTGACGATGGCAACACCTGACCAATAAATCTTTCTTTTACTGCAATTTTTTTAACTTCTAAACACTGCAGAATAATTTTAATTTTTACACTGTGGAACAGAGGGGGGGGGATGTTCTTTCAAATGCAATCTGTTTGAAAATTGTATCTCAATTAACTGATTATTTATTTTGAATAATTATTTATAAGCACAAGTTTTTTTTTTTTAATTATCTGTATCGCATGCAGCTCGAGTACGAAAGATTAACTCTTTGCATTTATAATTTAACATAAATAAGACACAAATTTAACAGAAGTGTAATCAGACTGTGCACTTAAGCCAATGAAATTATTAGAATCAAAAAGGCTGCTGTAAGTATGAAATCTTTGGGGATTTCTTCGACTATTAACCTCTGGCATATGGCTAATACAGTATTGCTTTTAATAAATTTCAAAACTTTATTCAAATACATAAGTGATATCTTTCATATAAAACTGCTTTTTGATGTTGTTAGTGGGGAATCTAAAAAATATACTAAATGTAAAAAAATCTATTAGTTAAGGTTTTCACCTATATTTTCTAACCCAGGAAGCCCGGGTTGGATCCCTTGATATTTCTTAAACATCATATAAAGGAGATTATTAATAGTAACAAATAAAGAATAAATTCTAATTAGTGATTGTGATCTGTAAGGAATACTATTTTTGATACATCAAGGTATTATTAAATTATATAAAGTTAAATATATTCATAAAAAGAAACTAAAACTCAATTCTGAAAATAATTAATGTTAGATTTCAATACCTATTGCACCATTTACAGTTCCAAACAATATCGATCCCTGAGTGGGTGTTGCATGACAAGAGAACCTACAAATTCAACAATACTTTGAAGAAAATGCCATCATATAAATATTTGTACAAAGCGTCAATAAAATATATAATTTTAATAGGAAAATGAAGAAGAAAGGCAGCACCTAAGTAATCGTAACCATGCTAAAGAAGTATAAATACAAGTCATAGAATATTTAACAATGCTCTATAAAGATTTTTTAAAAAACCATCATCTGATGAATGCTAAAATTCTGCTATAAAATTAACTCAATCTGATATTTTAGATGGAGGTTAAAGATGAATGAAAATTTCCCAACAAAGTGAAAAGTAACAATTCAGGAAAACATCTTTATAGCATCAAACTTGATATTTATTTGAGACAAACTTATTTACAAAACTGGCTTAGACTAACACTATTTAATCCTAAGATTATGCTAATGCTAGCAAACTGTCGCCAAGTTTGGCGATAATTTGACGTTGGCGAATATAAATACACTGCTCAAAACAATTAAAGGATATTGCAGTTTTAGGTGGATTTTGTATCTGGGAAACTTTTTAGCTGATTGATACATGGTCGACAGACATAGTAGGTTATATGAGAATAAATTACACATGTTTGGCAGAAAAAAATACATTTTATTGCTCATTTGTGTACAAAAGGAAAAAAACACAATTTGTGAATATGAGAAAAAAAGAATAAGAAAAGGTGTTTTCTTCAAAGAAATCATTTTCAGTAGGGGGTATGGTTTCCACGGGCGGCCAGCAACGTTGAACACCTTTGAGGCATGGACTCAATGAGGATATTAATGACGAGTTGGGGTATTCTGCTCCACTCTTCCAGAAGAGCTCTTTCCAGTTCTTGGAGAGTTTGTGGGGGTTGTTGGCGGCCAGAAACTCGTCTTCCTAGAGCGTCCCAAACGTGCTCGATTGGATTCATGTCTGGAGAACACGCTGGCCATTCCATTCGAACGATTCCTTCCTCGAAAAGAAAATCCTCCACCAGGTTTGCACAATGTGGCCTGCAGTTATCGTCCATTAAAATGAAGTTATCTCCGATTGCTGCAGCGTAAGGGACTACAATAGGTCTGAGGATCTCATCCCTATATCGGCGACCAGTCAGAGCTCCATCTCGAATGATGTAGAGGTCAGTGCGCCCGTCAATGGAGATGCCACCATACACCAACACTCCTCCACCGCCAAATCTGACACTTTCGTGCACGAACGCAGGATTATTCCTACTGCCACGGTCCCTCCAGATGAAAATACGCCTATTATCCGGATGCACAGAAAAACGGGACTCGTCAGAAAACAGAATATTGCTCCATTCATTTCTCCTCCAGTTGACATGCTCGGTTGCCCACTCTCTGCGGTCGCGACGATGCCTTGATGTTAATCTAACACATACCATCGGCCGGCGAGCATACAGACCTACAGCATGGAGCCGGTTTCGGACAGTCTGAGTTGAAATCGTGGTGCCTGTAGCCGAGCGAAGGTGTTGTTGGAGAAGAGTAGCGTTCATGTTTCGGTGTCTCCGAGCTGTTAACGCTAAATACCGATCTTCATTGGGCGTTGTTGCCCGTCTCCGACCTTGCCCTGGTCTTCGGCCTGCATATCCACTCTCCAAAAAACGGTTCCAGATCCTGGAAATGACACTTTGTGACACTGCAATGGCTTGCGCTACTTCGGCTTGAGTTTGGCCCCCTTCTAACCTACCAACAATTCTCCAAGCTTTTGAATCTGTCTAATGACTTCGCTGAGACATCGCACTCATCGAAACAAAGCAATCACTGGATGCCGATCATCCTTGTCTTCATTCTCTTTTATCCAGTTGAAAGTCAAATTTCATTCGCTGCCGCTGAAGCGACGTTTTTGACGACGAACTCAAAATTTGCATACTCCACAGTTTGAAAACCAGAAAAATTTGCATTTGTGATTCTCTTCTTCTATTTTCGGCAAAAAAAATTTCGTTTATATCTTTATTTTATATAAAACTTCAAATATCCTTTAATTGTTTTGAGCAGTGTATATAGTGATAAGCATATAATAGGATTAATGGTTACAACAATGAAAGAAAATTTGCCGAAACCATGTTAACTAAAATTCATAAATTAAACCCGTTTATGGATGAATTCTGCTGTCTTGTTTGAAAATCTCAGCCACCCTAAAATTTCAAACCGCTCTATCTCAGCCATTTTTTTAAGATAGAAGCAAAACAAAAACTGCTCCGGATTCTCCGGATCAAGGCCTAACATTTAACGAAAAAAAGTTTTAGGATTTCTATTTTTTTTAATTTGCACATCTTTTTGAATTTTAAATCTTTAAATGGCTATCACAGCGCCCCCTTTCGTCGAAATATCCCCAAATTGTAATAGAACCTGCTTACCATAGCCAAAAATAGAGAAAAAAAATGTGGTTCAATTTGAAGCATAACTTCATACACTTTTCGATGATGCAATAGTTAAAATGGAACAAAAATATCGATCACAGCGCCCCCTTTCTTCGAAATATCCCCAAATTCTGACAGAACCTGCTTGCCATAGCCAAAAACATAGAAAATTTTTTTTATTCAATTTGAAGCATAACATCATACACTTTTAGATGGTACAATAGTGAAAATGGAACAAAAATTTCGATCACAGCGCCCCCTTTCGTCGAAATATCCCCAAATTCTGATAGAACCTGCTTGCCATAGCCAAAAACATAAAAAAAATGTGGTTCAATTTGAAGCATAACTTCATACACTTTTAGATGGTACAGTAGTAAAAGTGGAACAAAAATATCGATCACAGCGCCCCCTTTCTTCGAAATATCCCCAAATTCTGACAGAACCTGCTTGCCATAGCCAAAAACATAGAAAATTTTTTTTATTCAATTTGAAGCATAACATCATACACTTTTAGATGGTACAATAGTGAAAATGGAACAAAAATTTCGATCACAGCGCCCCCTTTCGTCGAAATATCCCCAAATTCTGATAGAACCTGCTTGCCATAGCCAAAAACATAAAAAAAATGTGGTTCAATTTGAAGCATAACTTCATACACTTTTAGATGGTACAGTAGTAAAAGTGGAACAAAAATATCGATCACAGCGCCCCCTTTCGTCGAAATATCCCCAAATTCTGATAGAACCTGCTTGCCATAGCCAAAAACATAGAAAACTAGTCGGATGTGTCAATCCCAAAACTTTCTTCTATCTCAATCATGTAAATACTTCTAATTTCGTCCTCACATCGCCAATAAAATAAATATTTTTCGTGATTCTGTTGTACGTCATCTGCTTCGGAATCATCGGGTTACCGGGATGCAATCAACTGATGTATACTAAACTACGAAAAGTTCTTTTGGCCTGTACCGACCGGAACAGATAGCCTCCCTATGCCTTGGTTTTACGATTTTAGCTAATTTTACTGGAAAACACGAAGCTAAAATGCGTGGAACCCAATTAAAGAAGATTCATTCTCAGTTCTCGTCAACATTGAATTTGAATGAGAATATCGCCAAATTAGTCTTCTACAGCCAAGTTGGCTTCATTTGTGGCAACCTATTTTTGTCGCCAAATTTGGCGATATTTCGTCAATTGCCGCCAAGCTTGGCGAGAATTTGATGTTGGCGAATATAAATATATAGTGTTAAGCATTTAAAAATAGGAACAATGGTTACAACAATGAAAGAAAATTTGCTGAAACCCTGTTAACTAAAACTCATAAATTAAACCCGTTTACGGATGAATTCTGCTGTCTTAAATGAAAATGTCAACCACCCTAAAATTTCAAACTGCTATATCTCCGCCATTTTTTAATATAGAGACAAAACAAAAACTGCTCCGGATTCTCCGGATCAAGCCCAAACATTTAACGGAAAAAACTTTTAGGATTTCTAATTTTTTTATACACCTTTTTGAATTTGAAATCTTTAAATGGCTATCATAGCGCCCCCTTCCGGCGGAATATCCCCACATTCTAGTAGGACCTGCTGGCTACAGCCAAAAGCATATTAAAAAATTTTGGTTTAATTATCTGCATAACATCATACACTTTTTGATGATACAATAGTGAAAATCGAACAAAAATCGCGATGGCAGCGCCCCCTTTCGTCGAAATACCCCGAATTCAACCTGGACCTGCAGGCTATGGTCAAAAACACAGAAAAAAAAATTGGTTCAATTATCTGCATAACTTCATACACTTTTTGATTATACAATAGTGAAAATGGAACAGAAATATCGATCACAGCGCCCCCTTTCGTCGAAATATCCCCAAATTCTAATAGAACCTGCTTGCCATAGCCAGAAACTTAGAAAAAATATTAGGTTCAATTTGAAGCATAACTTCATACACTTTTAGATGGTACAATAGTGAAAATGGAACAAAAATTTCGATCACAGCGCCCCCTTTCGTCGAAATATCCCCAAATTCTGATAGAACCTGCTTGCCATAGCCAAAAACATAAAAAAAAATGTGGTTCAATTTGAAGCATAACTTCATACACTTTTAGATGGTACAATAGTAAAAGTGGAACAAAAATATCGATCACAGCGCCCCCTTTCGTCGAAATATCCCCAAATTCTGATAGAACCTGCTTGCCATAGCCAAAAACATAGAAAACTAGTCGGATGTGCCAATCCCAAAACTTTCTTCTATCTCAATCATGTAAATACTTCTAATTTCGTCCTCACATCGCCAATAAAATAAATATTTTTCGTGATTCTGTTGTACGTCATCTGCTTCGGAATCATCGGGTTACCGGGATGCAATCAACTGATGTATACTAAACTACGAAAAGTTCTTTTGGCCTGTACCGACCGGAACAGATAGCCTCCCTATGCCTTGGTTTTACGATTTTAGCTAATTTTACTGGAAAACACGAAGCTAAAATGCGTGGAACCCAATTAAAGAAGATTCATTCCCAGTTCTCGTCAACATTGAATTTGAATGAGAATATCGCCAAATTAGTCTTCTACAGCCAAGTTGGCTTCATTTGTGGCAACCTATTTTTGTCGCCAAATTTGGCGATATTTCGTCAATTGCCGCCAAGCTTGGCGAGAATTTGATGTTGGCGAATATAAATATATAGTGTTAAGCATTTAAAAATAGGAACAATGGTTACAACAATGAAAGAAAATTTGCTGAAACCCTGTTAACTAAAACTCATAAATTAAACCCGTTTACGGATGAATTCTGCTGTCTTATTTGAAAATGTCAACCACCCTAAAATTTCAAACTGCTATATCTCCGCCATTTTTTAATATAGAGACAAAACAAAAACTGCTCCGGATTCTCCGGATCAAGCCCAAACATTTAACGGAAAAAACTTTTAGGATTTCTAATTTTTTTATACACCTTTTTGAATTTGAAATCTTTAAATGGCTATCATAGCGCCCCCTTCCGGCGGAATATCCCCACATTCTAGTAGGACCTGCTGGCTACAGCCAAAAGCATATTAAAAAATTTTGGTTTAATTATCTGCATAACATCATACACTTTTTGATGATACAATAGTGAAAATCGAACAAAAATCGCGATGGCAGCGCCCCCTTTCGTCGAAATACCCCGAATTCAACCTGGACCTGCAGGCTATGGTCAAAAACACAGAAAAAAAAATTGGTTCAATTATCTGCATAACTTCATACACTTTTTGATTATACAATAGTGAAAATGGAACAGAAATATCGATCACAGCGCCCCCTTTCGTCGAAATATCCCCAAATTCTAATAGAACCTGCTTGCCATAGCCAGAAACTTAGAAAAAATATTAGGTTCAATTTGAAGCATAACTTCATACACTTTTAGATGGTACAATAGTGAAAATGGAACAAAAATTTCGATCACAGCGCCCCCTTTCGTCGAAATATCCCCAAATTCTGATAGAACCTGCTTGCCATAGCCAAAAACATAAAAAAAAATGTGGTTCAATTTGAAGCATAACTTCATACACTTTTAGATGGTACAATAGTAAAAGTGGAACAAAAATATCGATCACAGCGCCCCCTTTCGTCGAAATATCCCCAAATTCTGATAGAACCTGCTTGCCATAGCCAAAAACATAGAAAACTAGTCGGATGTGCCAATCCCAAAACTTTCTTCTATCTCAATCATGTAAATACTTCTAATTTCGTCCTCACATCGCCAATAAAATAAATATTTTTCGTGATTCTGTTGTACGTCATCTGCTTCGGAATCATCGGGTTACCGGGATGCAATCAACTGATGTATACTAAACTACGAAAAGTTCTTTTGGCCTGTACCGACCGGAACAGATAGCCTCCCTATGCCTTGGTTTTACGATTTTAGCTAATTTTACTGGAAAACACGAAGCTAAAATGCGTGGAACCCAATTAAAGAAGATTCATTCCCAGTTCTCGTCAACATTGAATTTGAATGAGAATATCGCCAAATTAGTCTTCTACAGTAAAGTTGGCTTCATTTGTGGCAACCTATTTTTGTCGCCAAATTTGGCGATATTTCGTCAATTGCCGCCAAGCTTGGCGAGAATTTGATGTTGGCGAATATAAATATATAGTGTTAAGCATTTAAAAATAGGAACAATGGTTACAACAATGAAAGAAAATTTGCTGAAACCCTGTTAACTAAAACTCATAAATTAAACCCGTTTACGGATGAATTCTGCTGTCTTAAATGAAAATGTCAACCACCCTAAAATTTCAAACTGCTATATCTCCGCCATTTTTTAATATAGAGACAAAACAAAAACTGCTCCGGATTCTCCGGATCAAGCCCAAACATTTAACGGAAAAAACTTTTAGGATTTCTAATTTTTTTATACACCTTTTTGAATTTGAAATCTTTAAATGGCTATCATAGCGCCCCCTTCCGGCGGAATATCCCCACATTCTAGTAGGACCTGCTGGCTACAGCCAAAAGCATATTAAAAAATTTTGGTTTAATTATCTGCATAACATCATACACTTTTTGATGATACAATAGTGAAAATCGAACAAAAATCGCGATGGCAGCGCCCCCTTTCGTCGAAATACCCCGAATTCAACCTGGACCTGCAGGCTATGGTCAAAAACACAGAAAAAAAAATTGGTTCAATTATCTGCATAACTTCATACACTTTTTGATTATACAATAGTGAAAATGGAACAGAAATATCGATCACAGCGCCCCCTTTCGTCGAAATATCCCCAAATTCTAATAGAACCTGCTTGCCATAGCCAGAAACTTAGAAAAAATATTAGGTTCAATTTGAAGCATAACTTCATACACTTTTAGATGGTACAATAGTGAAAATGGAACAAAAATTTCGATCACAGCGCCCCCTTTCGTCGAAATATCCCCAAATTCTGATAGAACCTGCTTGCCATAGCCAAAAACATAAAAAAAAATGTGGTTCAATTTGAAGCATAACTTCATACACTTTTAGATGGTACAATAGTAAAAGTGGAACAAAAATATCGATCACAGCGCCCCCTTTCGTCGAAATATCCCCAAATTCTGATAGAACCTGCTTGCCATAGCCAAAAACATAGAAAACTAGTCGGATGTGCCAATCCCAAAACTTTCTTCTATCTCAATCATGTAAATACTTCTAATTTCGTCCTCACATCGCCAATAAAATAAATATTTTTCGTGATTCTGTTGTACGTCATCTGCTTCGGAATCATCGGGTTACCGGGATGCAATCAACTGATGTATACTAAACTACGAAAAGTTCTTTTGGCCTGTACCGACCGGAACAGATAGCCTCCCTATGCCTTGGTTTTACGATTTTAGCTAATTTTACTGGAAAACACGAAGCTAAAATGCGTGGAACCCAATTAAAGAAGATTCATTCCCAGTTCTCGTCAACATTGAATTTGAATGAGAATATCGCCAAATTAGTCTTCTACAGTAAAGTTGGCTTCATTTGTGGCAACCTATTTTTGTCGCCAAATTTGGCGATATTTCGTCAATTGCCGCCAAGCTTGGCGAGAATTTGATGTTGGCGAATATAAATATATAGTGTTAAGCATTTAAAAATAGGAACAATGGTTACAACAATGAAAGAAAATTTGCTGAAACCCTGTTAACTAAAACTCATAAATTAAACCCGTTTACGGATGAATTCTGCTGTCTTAAATGAAAATGTCAACCACCCTAAAATTTCAAACTGCTATATCTCCGCCATTTTTTAATATAGAGACAAAACAAAAACTGCTCCGGATTCTCCGGATCAAGCCCAAACATTTAACGGAAAAAACTTTTAGGATTTCTAATTTTTTTATACACCTTTTTGAATTTGAAATCTTTAAATGGCTATCACAGCGCCCCCTTCCGGCGGAATATCCCCACATTCTAGTAGGACCTGCTGGCTACAGCCAAAAGCATATTAAAAAATTTTGGTTTAATTATCTGCATAACATCATACACTTTTTGATGATACAATAGTGAAAATCGAACAAAAATCGCGATGGCAGCGCCCCCTTTCGTCGAAATACCCCGAATTCAACCTGGACCTGCAGGCTATGGTCAAAAACACAGAAAAAAAAATTGGTTCAATTATCTGCATAACTTCATACACTTTTTGATTATACAATAGTGAAAATGGAACAGAAATATCGATCACAGCGCCCCCTTTCGTCGAAATATCCCCAAATTCTAATAGAACCTGCTTGCCATAGCCAGAAACTTAGAAAAAATATTAGGTTCAATTTGAAGCATAACTTCATACACTTTTAGATGGTACAATAGTGAAAATGGAACAAAAATTTCGATCACAGCGCCCCCTTTCGTCGAAATATCCCCAAATTCTGATAGAACCTGCTTGCCATAGCCAAAAACATAAAAAAAAATGTGGTTCAATTTGAAGCATAACTTCATACACTTTTAGATGGTACAATAGTAAAAGTGGAACAAAAATATCGATCACAGCGCCCCCTTTCGTCGAAATATCCCCAAATTCTGATAGAACCTGCTTGCCATAGCCAAAAACATAGAAAACTAGTCGGATGTGCCAATCCCAAAACTTTCTTCTATCTCAATCATGTAAATACTTCTAATTTCGTCCTCACATCGCCAATAAAATAAATATTTTTCGTGATTCTGTTGTACGTCATCTGCTTCGGAATCATCGGGTTACCGGGATGCAATCAACTGATGTATACTAAACTACGAAAAGTTCTTTTGGCCTGTACCGACCGGAACAGATAGCCTCCCTATGCCTTGGTTTTACGATTTTAGCTAATTTTACTGGAAAACACGAAGCTAAAATGCGTGGAACCCAATTAAAGAAGATTCATTCCCAGTTCTCGTCAACATTGAATTTGAATGAGAATATCGCCAAATTAGTCTTCTACAGTAAAGTTGGCTTCATTTGTGGCAACCTATTTTTGTCGCCAAATTTGGCGATATTTCGTCAATTGCCGCCAAGCTTGGCGAGAATTTGATGTTGGCGAATATAAATATATAGTGTTAAGCATTTAAAAATAGGAACAATGGTTACAACAATGAAAGAAAATTTGCTGAAACCCTGTTAACTAAAACTCATAAATTAAACCCGTTTACGGATGAATTCTGCTGTCTTATTTGAAAATGTCAACCACCCTAAAATTTCAAACTGCTATATCTCCGCCATTTTTTAATATAGAGACAAAACAAAAACTGCTCCGGATTCTCCGGATCAAGCCCAAACATTTAACGGAAAAAACTTTTAGGATTTCTAATTTTTTTATACACCTTTTTGAATTTGAAATCTTTAAATGGCTATCACAGCGCCCCCTTCCGGCGGAATATCCCCACATTCTAGTAGGACCTGCTGGCTACAGCCAAAAGCATATTAAAAAATTTTGGTTTAATTATCTGCATAACATCATACACTTTTTGATGATACAATAGTGAAAATCGAACAAAAATCGCGATGGCAGCGCCCCCTTTCGTCGAAATACCCCGAATTCAACCTGGACCTGCAGGCTATGGTCAAAAACACAGAAAAAAAAATTGGTTCAATTATCTGCATAACTTCATACACTTTTTGATTATACAATAGTGAAAATGGAACAGAAATATCGATCACAGCGCCCCCTTTCGTCGAAATATCCCCAAATTCTAATAGAACCTGCTTGCCATAGCCAAAAACTTAGAAAAAATATTAGGTTCAATTTGAAGCATAACTTCATACACTTTTAGATGGTACAATAGTGAAAATGGAACAAAAATATCGATCACAGCGCCCCCTTTCGTCGAAATATCCCCAAATTCAGATAGAATCTGCTTGCCATAGCCAAAAACATAGAAAAAAAATTTGCTTCAATTTGAAGCATAAATTCATACACTTTTAGATGGTACAATAATGAAAATGGAACAAAAATATCGATCACAGCGCCCCCTTTCGTCGAAATATCCTCAAATTCTAATAGAACCTGCTTGCCATAGCCAAAAACATAGTAAAAAAATTAGGTTCAATTTGAAGCATAACTTCATACACTTTTTGATGATACAATGAAGAGGGACAGACGGACAGACGGACAGACGGACGGACGGACAGACGGACAGACGGACGGACGGATGGACGGACAGACGGACGGACGGACAGACGGACAGACGGACGGACGGATGGACGGACAGACGGACAGACAGACATTTTGTAAAAACGTGTTTTTCGGAATCTCTGACCCCTAAAACGTGTAAATCCGTCGAAAACCGGAAGTCGAAAAAAATTTCGATTACAATACTTTCTTCTATTATAGATAGAAGAAAGTAAAAATTTGGTTCAATTTAAAGCATAACATCATACACTTTTAGAGGGTACAATAGTGAAAATGGAACAAAAATATCGACTATATAACTAGTCGGGAATATCAAATCAGAGATTCCGAAAAACATGTTTTTACAAAATGTCTGTCTGTCCGTCTGCCCGTCCGTCCGTCTGTCCGTCTGTCCGTCTGTGTGTCTTCATTGTACCATCTAAAAGTGTATGATGTTATGCAGATAAATAAACCAAAATTTTTTAATATGCTTTTGGCTGTAGCCAGCAGGTCCTACTAGAATGTGGGGATATTCCGCCGGAAGGGGACGCTGTGATAGCCATTTAAAGATTTCAAATTCAAAAAGATGTATAAAAAAATTAGAAATCCTAAAAGTTCTTTCCGTTAAATGATTGGCCTTGATCCGGAGAATCCGGAGCAGTTTTTGTTTTGTCTCTATATTAAAAAATATATAGCGGTTTGAAGATATAGCGGTTTGAAATTTTAGGGTGGTTGACATTTTCAAATAAGACAGCAGAATTCATCCATAAACGGGTTTAATTTATGAGTTTTAGTTAACAGGGTTTCAGCAAATTTTCTTTCATTGTTGTAACCATTGTTCCTATATTTAAATGCTTAACACTATATATTTATATTCGCCAACATCAAATTCTCGCCAAGCTTGGCGGCAATTGACGAAGTATCGCCAAATTTGGCGACAAAAATAGGTTGCCAAAAATGAAGCCAACTTGGCTGAAGAAGACTAATTTGACGATATTCTCATTCAAATTCAATGTTGACGAGAACTGGGAATGAATCTTCTTTAATTGGGTTCCACGCATTTTAGCTTCGTGTTTTCCAGTAAAATTAGCTAAAATCGTAAAACCAAGGCATAGGGAGGCTATTTGTTCCGGTCGGTACAGGCCAAAAGAACTTTTCGTAGTTTAGTATACATCAGTTGATTGCATCCTGGTAACCTGATGATTCCCAAGCAGCTGACGTACAACAGAATGACGAAAAATATTGATTTTATTGGCGATGTGAGGACGAAATTAGAAGTATTTACATGATTGAGATAGAAGAAAGTTTTGGGATTGGCACATCCGACTAGTTTTCTATGTTTATGGCTATGGCAAGCAGGTTCTATCAGAATTTGGGGATATTTCGACGAAAGGGGGCGCTGTGATCGATATTTTTGTTCCATTTTCTCTATTGTACCGTCTAAAAGTGTATGATGTTATGCTTCAAATTGAACCACATTTTTTTTCTATGTTTCTGGCTATGGCAAGCAGGTTCTGTCAGAATTTGGGGATATTTCGACGAAAGGGGACGCTGTGATCGATATTTTTGTTCCATTTTCACTATTGTACCATCTAAAAGGGTATGATGTTATGCTTGAAATTGAACAAAAAAAATTTTCTATGTTTTTGTCTATGGCAAGCAGGTTCTGTCAGAATTTGGGGATATTTCGACGAAAGGGGGCGCTGTGATCGATATTTTTGTTCCATTTGCACTATTTTACCATCTAAAAGGGTATGATGTTATGCTTCAAATTGAACAAAAAAATTTTTCTATGTTTTTGGCTATGGCAAGCAGGTTCTGTCAGAATTTGGGGATATTTCGACGAAAGGGGGCGCTGTGATCGATATATTTGTTCCATTTTCACTATTGTACCATCTAAAAGTGTATGATGTTATGCTTCAAATTGAACAAAAAATTTTTTCTCTGTTTTTGGCTATGGCAAGCAGGTTCTATTACAATTTGGGGATATTTCTACGAAAGGGGGCGCTGTGATAGCCATTTAAAGATTTAAAATTCAAAAAGATGTGCAAATTAAAAAAAATTAGAAATCCTAAAACTTTTTTTCGTTAAATGTTCGGCCTTGATCCGGAGAAGCCGGAGCAGTTTTTGTTTTGCTTCTATCTTAAAAAAATGGCTGAGATAGAGCGGTTTGAAATTTTAGGGTGGCTGACAATTTCAAACAAAACAGCAGAATTCATCCATAAACGGGTTTAATTTATGAGTTTTAGTTAACATGGTTTCGGCAAATTTTCTTTCATTGTTGTAACCATTAATCCTATTATATGCTTATCACTATATATTTATATTCGCCAACGTCAAATTCTCGCCAAACTTGGCGACAGTTTGCGGAATATCGCCAAATTTGGCGACTAAAATAGGTTGCCATAAATGAAGCCAACTTGGCTGTAGAGGACTAATTTGGCGATATCCTCATTGAAATTCAATGTTGACGAAAACTGGGATTGAATCTCCTTTATTTAGGTTCCACGTGTTTTACCTTCGTGTTTTCCAGTAAAATTAGCTAAAATCGTAAAACCAAGGAATAGGGAGGCTATCTGTTCCTGTCGGTTCAGGCCAGAAGGACTTTTCGTAGTTTAGTATACATCGGTTGTTCGCATCCCTGTAACCCAACGATTCGCAAGCAGCTGACGTACAACAGAATGACGAAAAATATTGATTTTATTGGCGATGTGATAGCGAATTTTGAAGTATTAACATGACTGAGATAGAAGAAAGTTTTGGAATTGGCACATCCGTCTAGTCCGATAGCATCACTATTTAATGCTATCAGGAGGGTAATCAAAACCATGAGATCTCTTTTATTCACTGGAAAAAGAAATTTACGGTTACTAATTTGTTTTGTCTTACCACACGTAAAAGTATAAAAAGGTTGTTATATTTTTCGAGTTTTATTTATTTACTAGCTGACCCACCAGATGTTGCCCATGCCTGCGTCATAGTTTTATATAAACCTCAGATTTGTATGATTTTATGTTTTTAACCAGAGTTAGTTGAATTTATTCGCTAAACATTCGCTAAAAATTCGCTAAACATTATTTATAATTAGTATTAAAAGCGCTCAATACGACATTTTTTTTTTCACATAGGGTAAGTTAAAAAATATATATTTCTTGTTGTCCGAACTCTTTGAAATTTTAATCGGTTATAAATATAATGGTTTTGCACACCGTGTAAAAAGTTCGTAAAAAGATATTACTATCTACTTGTAAAAGAAATATGATTTCATCTCGCTTTCTTTTATGTTTTCGCGTCAGGTACTTTAACATAACAACAACAAAAAGAATTGTTCTCATAGTCCTAAGTCTTAGAATTTTTAATCGTTATAACTATAACTTTACCCAAGCCCTCTTTAAATTTTCATGAAAAAATATGCATTAGTAGCGAAAAAATGAGCCGAAGCCGCGCCAAAACAGCCCACGTTTTATCGTTACCATAAAAAATTTCTCAGATTATATATATATATATATATATATATATATATATATATATATATATATATATATATATATATATATATATATATGAGTATATATAATCGGCCATCCTGACGTGATGGCGTCTCGACATCAGCATCTTGGCTTATCCAGGAGTTTAACCTGTAGACCACAGCTTCATGTATTCGGCTCCGGTTGACGTCTTTCCTGGACCTTCATGATTTCCTACTTTTTGCACTTCATACCGATCATGATTCTTGGCTGCCGTTATCTCATATGGTCCTAAATATTTTTTTTGAAGATTTTCATTTCTTTCTGGATATTTCTCTCTGTCTTTAGAAGCTATATACCTATTGCTTCTAGAATGATAAGAATTTGAATAATCATCTCGTCCACTATCAGCACCTTTAAATCCATGATGAGAATTATTCTTATGTGATGGTTGTGAATATTTTTGTTCATTATAACTAGCCTTCCACGATCGTTGGCCACCATAATTATAATTATTTCGACCATGATAGTAGCCTCTGCTCATCTATCTAGGGGAAATTTTTGGATTATACCTTGCTTTTGAATTAGGTGAAGTATTTTCTGTTATCTCTTGAGGTATCAAAGGATTTTCAGGAATCTCAGATTTATTTTGGTAAGAATTCTCGAAACTCTGTTTCCCATATCCAAATTTATTGGATTTCCATGGTTAAATGACTGTTTAAAATATCTCTGGCTATATCTATTATTGCTTCTGATATCAAATGTTCTATTAAAATTTCTGTTATTTCCCTTATGACCAAAATTTCTACTGCGATCTTTCACATAGTCTTTTCTACCATGTGCAGGACTTCTTCTTTCATAATTTTCTTCTGGAAATGGATAGACAACATTCCATTCATCGGATAATCCTGGATCTTTTGTTTTATTCGGCTTATATGGTTTTATTAATTTTCTTATTTTTTCTCTGTTTGCTAAATTTGTAATATGAGTCAAATTCACCCCGTCATTTAAACAGTCGATATTAACCATATCTTCCCAGCCTCGATTATCGTTGTTTATACTTGCTTCATCAATTTTTGTCGGTACTTCGTTAATTTTAATGTATCCTACTCGAACCGTTTTGCCGCTTATTATTCTAACACCATCATCCGTTACTTTTAACGTCATGCCTTCTACTGCTTTTCTACCTATTATTAAATCGCAGTCCGTCTCTTGTACCACGTAAAATTTATCCTCGATTTCTGTATCGTCCACGCAGACTTTATTCCAGAAAAAACCTGTTGGCTTAATTTCTTTTTCACCTATGCCTGGTATAGATATATTGTCGCTGGTTAGTTTTGGCGCGTTTATTGCAGTATGATATCTTGAACTGGCGATTGAAATATCGCTTCCTGTATCGATTATTACGTTTGTTTTTATTCCGCTAATATCTAAGATTCTTCCTTTTTAAACATTTAACATTCCCATATTAACTATTTTTCTTTGCGTGTTTTGGGTCTTATTTTGGTATTTTGTTTCTCGCCAATTTTGATTATGTTGGGGGTAAAAATTTGAATATTCTTGTTCTGTATTTTTCGCCATGGCACATTTTGCACTCACGTGACCAGGGTTGTCACACGCAAAACAGATTATATGCGACTCTTTGCTTTCGTGACCTACATAATGCCTATTATTAACTTGGCGTCTTTTCGAATTGGCATAGTCAGCCACTCTCGATCTTCTCTCATCAAAATCGCTGCTTGTATCCTTAACTGATTGTTTATTGTAAACCCATCGTGCTGTTTCGTAATTATCTAATTTATTAACTAATTCATCAATTTTCTTTATTACTAATAATTCCTCTATGAAATGTGTTTTTGTTTCCGTAGGTAAATTATGTCTGATTTGATTAACAACAATTAATTCTGCTAAATCTTCAAAGTTATTTATTTGAAGACCTTCAATCCATTGTTGAAAATACACTTTTATCTCATAAGCGAAATCTCGCCAATTGGCTGATGGCTCCTTTTTAGATGAGAAAAAATTCAGCCTAAACTCCTCTGGTGATAGTTTGTAGCGTTTTAGTAGAATATTTTTTATGTAATCATAATCGTGAATTTCAGGTTCGTTTTCCCTTGTTATTATATTGATCACATCTAACGGCATTAGATTAATTAAATAATTTACCCATTCTTTTTATCAATGCCCGTTTGCGCCATTTGCCTTTCGTACATAGCTAAATATAAACTGATCATATTTAGTTAATAATCTAAGCAATTCAAATTGCTTACCTGGATTTGTCCTTGGGTCTTCATTAATGTGTTCTCTTGAATTTTCTTGTATCTGCAATTTCTTAATTTCAAAATTTTGCTCCAATTCTATTTTCCATTTTCTCTCTTCCATTTCCATTTTCAATTTCTTTTCTTCTGCTTGTAATTTCTACTCTTCCAGTTCTGCTTGTAATTTCTTCTCTTCCAGTTCTGCTTGTAATTTCTTCTCTTTCTCTTCTCTTTCTTCTTTCTCTTTTCTACTTGCTATCACTACTTCCAATCGATCTCTTATAAAATCTTCTTCGTAACTCTCCCAACTCTTGATCAGCTTTATTAGGGCAGGTTTTGTCGGTTTTTCTGGTACTTCAATTCCGCATTCTTCGCAGAGGTTTATCAGATAAATTCTCTTAGCTTTATTTACAGTTCCCATCTTTCAAAAATTGTACTTGAAGTGATACGATTACGGTTTCACCTTGCTAATTCGTAAGCCAACTTTTGATACTGGCATTTTACAACATTTTACGTTTGGTTTCCATTTCACTACTAGTGGCTTTTACTTTTAATAATCTCTGCATCCGAGCCTCCAAAAATGTACGTAGATGATATGTAAATAGTCGCTTTACTGAAACAATAATCGATGAACAACAAAATACGAACTTTAATTTCAACTAATACACTTTATATTAAAACTATATAACAAATTTACCCTACAATAATCCAACTAGGCCTAATAGCACCTTTACCGGCTATATCCATTTTATATATCTCACTTCATAACAAAAATTAGATGACTGACTCTTAGCCCAATCTCGCGATTCCAACTATTTACAACTCGAGCATGTCTAACCATGGATAATAATAGTAGTTAGTTCATTTGATGAAGTGAAGTGTCTAACCATGGATAATAATAGTAGTTAGTTCATTTGATGAAGTGAAGTGTTCAAACTGAAATCCTACATATATATATATTTCTACTCGTCCAAACGTTTTGAATTTTTTATATGTTATGTAAATCCGGTCTGCTGAGATGCTGTAAAAAGATTGTGGCCGAAATACTTTCATTAAAAATGTTTCTAAACTTAAAAACTTTTCTTGGAAATTTATTGATCGTTATTTTTTTAAATCCCTTTTTTTTTTCAGTGAAATAAAAATAAAATTAGATTAACAAATTATTACTTTATCCGATCCAAAAATTGCTATTTGATAACTTTTTAATTGTCTTATGCTTGAAAGTTTTAATTACAGAAATAGAAAATAAATAGAAAATAAAATCTCCAAAGAATGGATATTTTGCTTTTTATTTATTTTTTATAGCCTCCTTTCAAAGCTTTGCCATTTTTTTCCACTTCAGCTAAAAGAAAAAACTAGTCGGATGTGCCAATCCCAAAACTTTCTTCTATCTCAGTCATGTTAATACTTCAAAATTCGTTATCACATCGCCAATAAAATCAATATTTTTCGATATTCTGTTGTACGTCAGCTGCTTTCGAATCGTCGGGTTACCGGGATGCGATCAACTGATGTATAATACTAAACTACAAAAAGTCCTTCAGGTCTGAACCGACAAGAACTGATAGCCTCACTATTTCTTGGTTTTTCGATTTTAGCTAATTTTACTGGAAAACACGAAGGTAAAATGCGTGGAACCTAATTAAAGAAGATTCAATCCCAGTTCTCGTCAACATTGAATTTGAATGAGAATATCGCCAAATTAGTCCTCTACAGCCAAGTTGGCTTCATTTATGACAACCTATTTTGGTCGCCAAATTCGGCGATATTTCGCCAACTGTCGCCAAGTTTGGCGAGAATTTGACGTTGGCGAATATAAATATATAGTGATAAGCATATAATAGGATTATATGTTACAATAATGAAAGAAAATTTGCCGAAACCATGTTAACTAAAACTCATAAGTTAAACCCGTTTATGGATGAATTCTGCTGTCTTGTTTGAAAATGTCAGCAACCCTAAAATTTCAAACCGCTATATCTCAGGCATTTTTTAAGATAGAGACAAAACAAAAATTGTTCCGGATTATCCGGATCAAGGCCGAACATTTAACGAAAAAAACTTTTAGGATTTCTAATTTTTTTCCACATCTTTTTGAATGTGAAATTGAATTTGGCTATCACAGCGCCCCCTTTCGTCGAAATATCCCCAAATTCTGATAGAACCTGCTTGCCATAGCCAAAAACATAGAAAAAAAATCTGGTTCAATTTGAAGTATAACTTCATACACTTTTAGATGGTACAATAGTGAAAATGGAACAAAAATATCGATCGCAGCGCCCCCTTTCGTCGAAATATCCCCAAATTCTGATAGAACCTGCTTGCCATAGCCGAAAGCATAGAAAAAAAATCTGGTCCAATTTGAAGTATCCTGTCCCTAGCAATAATAAACCAAACTATCGGAAATTCCAATATATACCTATTATATTTGAAAGGATTAAAAGAGCCCTCATTAAATACAATATCCATCTTATTGCTGTCCCTCCATGAAAATTGGTTGACTTAGTTTCATGTAAATTAGATCCTATCCCCCCTGATCAATTTGCAGGTGTTTATGAAATCCCCATTAGCTTAAATAATAATAGTATAATTTTTTACATTGGTATGACTAAAAGAAAGTTAATGATATTTCATAATATCAAACGTGTATCATCACTGCCGTTCCTGGATATTCAATTAATTAAAGATGGCAACAACTTAAAACGTAAAGTCTACCGTAAACCGATGAGAAGTAACACAATAATCCCATTTAATGCCTTTACAACTTTTTCTTATAAGATTGCTGCCTTCAATTCGTTCATCAAGCGTGCTTTTGTGGTTTGTTCAAGTGAATTCATCCAAGATGAACTTAATTTTATCAGAGATATCGCCATTGACCATGGATTCCCTGCTCATCACGTACAAAAAATTATAGAAAAACTCAATGGCCATTTAATTCAGCATCCTGTCCCTAGCAATAATAAACCAAACTATCGGAAATTCCAATATATACCTATTATATTTGAAAGGATTAAAAGGGCCCTCATTAAATACAATATCCATCTTATTGCTGTCCCTCCCAGAAAATTGGTTGACTTAGTTTCAAGTAAATTAGATCCTAGCCTCCCTGATCAATTCGCAGGTGTTTATGAAATCCCCATTAGCTTAAATAATAATAGTATAATTTTTTACATTGTTATGACTAAAAGAAAGTTTTTGGAAAGGTTAAAAGAGCATAAAAACGACATAAAATTTGGAAAGTTATCCACTGCACTCTCCCGGTTTTGCGCTAAAAATAATGATACTGTAATTAATTTCGATAAAGCAAGAATTATCGATAGGTTCAATAACCCATTTAAAGCCGCCGTTAGGGAATCATTGGAAATTAAAATTAGGAAGGATTGTATTTGTAATGATAACTTTTCTTTCAACATACCTAGTTTATGGAATACATTTTTCACCCCTTGTTAATTCATAGTTTAGTTTTTCACTCTTTAGCAACAGAGAGCGCCCGCTTATTTTATTTAAAATTTTCCAAGCTGTTGATTTCAATTTTCTCGTGTCGAAAATTAAAAGGTCCGTAGTCGTTTGTGTTGTTCTTCTTCCCCGATGATGGCTTTAAGTTTAAAGCCGAAACATGTAGGATTTTAGCTCTTTTATGAGTTTAAAACAATTTTTACACTGATTTTAGCAACTAATAAGCACAATTTGTGCAATTTGTGTTTTTAAAATAACTAGTTAACAGTGTAATGTCCAAATGGATTCAATTGTGAAATATATTTTATTCAACATTAAAAAGTCATTCCTTTTACTTTGTTGGAGTTTTCCAGCAATTTCTTTCAACAAAATACCATTTTTTGCATTCTCATTCTTGATTTCAAACATATTGGGTTCTGTAATTCATATGGTTTAAATAAAAAAGTCATTTCTACTGCTTTCACACGAACACAAAGTAAGCTATTTATCTGTGTTGATCTGCTCTTTTCCATAATATATATATGTATATTTTAGTAGTAGTAATTTCTAATTTAAGCAATGTTTTATTGCATAAATTTCTAACATTATTTTATAGCTTTTTTCTAAATCCGTTTCTGAATAAAGTCAGGTAAGATCCCAATGATTCTCCGGATTTTCTTAATGGACGCTGGAAATAATGCACAACATTATAATTTTATGATATATATAAAAAATATATACACAAATTATAGTTTTTCGCTTGCAAAATAAAGCCTTTACTGCATATGTCAAATTATAAAATCAAGAAACGCCTTTTGGAGCCTTTTATTCTCAGCCTTTATTTATAAACTTTGTTGACGCGTTTTTTAATTTTTATTTTCATGCATCAGGGAAAGTATGCAATACATATTGAAGAAGTTTTGAATTTTCACTTTTGAATACCACTGCTCTTTACTTAAATTAATAATTTTTGTTTAAGTTGCACTATGAAAACAAGTCGGAATGTTCCATTGGAAATAATGCGCAGCTAAATGTGCAAAGTTATCAGGGAACTTCTCGAAAACTTCTTTAAAACTCGATACACATCCAGTAAACATCTATATATTTAAAACGAAAAGCGCATTCTGTCAAATTCCACATGAAATTTACCTCTTCGCGAATGCTACAACTTTTTTCAAAGCATCTACATATTTAAAACGAAAAGTGCATTCTGTCAAATTCCACATGAAATTGACCTCTACGCGGATGCGCCAACATTTTTTCAAAGCAAGAATAGAATAGAAGGGGAATTCTCCCTTTATAGAGTGTTGAGTGGACTGAGTCTTAACAAAAGCTAAAAGGAGAGGTTCAAGCCCACACAATGAGACTTTCAATAAGAAGAATTTTTTTTCTCATTTTTTGAAATGGCGACTGGGTCAATTTTCGTTCTCCATCCTTCGGACAAAAAATAAATCAACAATCACAGTTTTTAAAAATACGTTGATGCAGTTTCTGCAGGATTCTAAATGATTTTTTTTTTTTTAAATACGAGTTGACCAGTACCGAAGACAATAGGGCGCCCAATCCTAAGTTCGTTTAATTCGAGGACCGTTTGGAATAAACCAAGCAGCGTAGCGGGCGAAGCTCCGCTAGTTTATTGTTAGCTCCTTAACTGTTGTAAACGTTTACCAGGAATGTTTCTGAACAAAAACATAATTTTTTCTAGGGAATTTATTTATCCTGATTTTTTTACAGTATAATAAAAATGAATTGAGATCGTTCGGCCCCATTATTCCTTTATTGTATCTCATAATACGTTATATGCTATATTTTACAATGCAATCTTCAAAGAATGGCTTTTATTTATTTATTTATTTAAAGTTTCCTTTTCGAAGCTTTGCCATATTTTATCCAATTCAGATAAAAGGAGAAATAATATCTATTTTTTTCTTGTACAATGTATATTAATATATTTTTTATGTATATTTTATTCTAAAAAATATATGTATTGTTAAACAATAAAAAATCCTTCATTTTATTGTATGAGAATTTGTATCTGTAACAACAAAATTCCTTTTTTTAAATCTCGTTCTCGATTTCAAACATATTCTGAATTCTAGAATTCATCCATATTGTTCAAATTTAAAAGTCGTTTCTTCTGATACACGAAATAAAAGCAACCTATTCGTTAATACCCCTGTGCTCTTTTTCATAATATCATTTTATTTTAGTATAACTAATTTCTAATTTAAACAGTTATGGCATAACTTTCAAACATTATTGTACAGCCTTTCCTAAATCTATATTATAAAGCAAAACCATGTCCATGAGTAATTTTGACGTCATATCAACAGCGACCGAGGCTAACGAAAAAGAAAGGTCTCCCGCGGTGCTTTACGCGTATCTTTTTTTACAGACCGCGAGAGTCACGTGATGCTCGAATGCACCAATGCAGGTGTACGAAAAGAGTATCACGTCACTCTAGTGGTCTGTAAAAAAAGATAAGTGGAATGCACCGCGGTAGCCTGTCTTTTTCGTAAGCCTCGAACAACGACAATGACCAAACTACTCTATTTTGCATCTTTTTGCAAATTTATTAACTCCTAGCCATCCCACAATTTCAATTTTTACGCAGCTGACTAGGCAAAAAATGGACTTTGAAATGCAACTTGTCTGAGAATTGTATCTCAATTTATGGATTTTTTATGGTTTTTAAAATATATTTATTTCTATATTTTTAAAATATATGTATATATAGGGTGACTTTAGGATAGATGGCCATAGAGGAAAGATGGCCAGTCTAAATATTTCCAAAACTTGATCATAGGTCGAAAAATAAACTTTGTTCGTAAGAAATTCTTCAACGAGCTTATTCATTGCGACGTGCAACTGTATTTTTCGATTATAAAAAGTAAGTGAAATTTTAATGTTTATTTAATTTAGTGGTTGAATATTTTTGTTCAGTTAGGTATCTAAATGTTTTGCTGTACGTACGTTACACTTCTTTTTGCTGTACTGAATTTTAAGTCACTTTACAAATTGCTATATGTTTTTCATGATTAACTATAAGAAATGTGTTATGTTTTGCTATTTTAACTTCAATTTCGGTTTCTTGTATTGGATGACCATCTCTCCTCGGATTAAAGGAGAGATGGACATCTGCCAATGTCTTTAGTTATATAAAATTGGTTCCCTCTTGTGTTCCGTACACTGGCAGGATGTTCTGTAATCCGGGAATCATAGTTTCGATCCCCTGATTTTTAACAATAACCAGAATTTTTTAGTTATGAAACAAACAAATTACAATTAAAGTACTTTGAATGAGACTATAAAACACGAAAAAAACAAAGAAATAGAAGGACAATGTAAATATTAAATAATAAATTTTATCTTGCTGGAAAGGAATAACATCCTTAAACGGTAAGAGGTTCAAGTATAAGATTTGTGTCCTAATACAAATTAAGTTCTTTCAGATTTGATAATCTAATTTTTGAAAAATATTTTTGAACTTTTGAGTCAGCGACGATATGTACAAATATTGAATACACCATTCTTTTGAGTTCTTGAGACGATAGCTAAAACAGCAAAGTGGAATTTGACGAGAAAAGCAAAATTTTCAAAAGGACTTTCTGGCAACCTTTATTTACATTTTAAAACTTCATAAGATTGTTATATCTTTAGTAAACAATCCTGAATGTTTAAAACGCACAAACAAATTGTTCAATATTTACACTATTAACGCATATAGTGAGAAGCAATTTATTTAACATTTACATAAGTAAACCATGTGATAAATTACATTTGGTAGTTTTTAGCCAAATTTACTTTAACAGTTCTGTAAAGGAAGATTTTTTAACTCGCAGGCTATCAAAGCCTGGGAGCTAATGTGTCCACAGGTTATGTATGTGTGTATGCATGTATATACGTATGTATGTATGTACGTAACGCGATAACTGTTGATATTAATATACGATTTGCTTCAAATTTTGTATATAGGTTCATTCTGATAAGGCGTCTCCATAATTAGTTTCGGGGGTTCACTGGTTAAGTATAAAGGAGGGGAACGGGAACTAATCCCCCCCTTAATTTAGATAAATGGGTTTTTCATGCAGAATTATCCGATTTGCTTCAAATTTGGTATACAGGTTTATTGTCGATTTCTTTATTTTTCAAGGGGCATTATTGTTTGAAATAAGGGTATAATATACAATGAGTGTGAATAACCTGTGAGTTAAATGCCATCAGTTTAACTGGGCACTTTTATCTTTATTAGAACTAATTCGCCATGTGAACAACTTTTTCCTTATGGCAGCTACTGTATTGTATTTCTTGGTGTTTATCTACTAACATACAGTTTTATATGCTGACACTTTTCACAGATTCTTTCAGATGATAGAATAACTTTATGGATTTAATATATGTAATATGTTTAATCTGTTATGTCCAAGTTATAGTATATTTTTCTTTCGCTGGTAAATTAAAAATAGTAAATATACTGGAAAATTTAGAAAAGAAAGAAATAAAATAAAAAATAATTTTGCAGACTTCGTTGGCTGAAGTAAAGAATAGAGATTTTTTTATTGGTCGCCGTTTCATTTTCTTGACCGCCTATAATATCTGGAAAGAATATGCACTTTCTTAATATCTATTACGCCAATTTACATAATTATTAACACTTTCCAACACAGTTAAAAAGTGTTAATGAATCCGATTTGTCTGGTCGTTTCTCTGTCTGTTCGTCTGTCCGTGCTCTAACTCACGTAAATATACTCTGATTGCCATGCAATTTAAATATGCTATTTATGTATTCAATGATATGTTCGGTATTGAAAATGAAGTATGTAGAACTTATATTTCTTTACAGGGGTATGCAAAATAATGCCGTTAAATTACGATCTATGGAGCAAAATCGTTTGCAGTGTATTCTAATACTGTTACACTATTTCAAATATACTGAAATTGATATATATTCACTGAAGTGCCCTACAAGATGCTTACTGTCGACTATGGTATGTGTAACATGTATAATTACTTTACAGGGAAACTGAAAATAATTCCGTTATATTATGGTCCATGCGGGAAAATCGTTTGCGGTGCAGTTTAATCATGTTGCACTATTACAAATATAATGACATTGATATCAATTTGTGAGGCGCACTGAAACATACTTTCTGCAGAATATGAAGTGTAAAGCTTTTATCATTCATTTACAGGTCCAAACAAAAATATTCGGTTACATAATGGTCTATCGGAGAAAACTGTTTGCAACGTATTTTAATTATGTTAGACTATTTCAAATATAATTAAATTGCTATACATTACTGAGGTTTACTGCAAGATACTTGTTGTAGAGTATGCTGTGCATAGCATTTATCGTTCATTTACATACAAGGACACACAAAAGATTTCTAATACAGTTTAGTTATTCGTTTAACTAATTTTTTGTATACTATGTGGTATGTATAAATGATATAGATATAGATCATGCACATGGCTACACAAAAGAATTCGTAAGCATTACTGTGTGTCAGTGCAAATTGCTTATGTTCATTTTTTGATCGAGTTATGCATTTGAACGTGAAATATATTTAGTATGCTAAGAGATGTTTGTTGAATACAATATAGATTCATACAGAGGGTCACGCAAAGAACTGGAAACATGACTTTTATTTATGAAAATTTCTGGAATTGTGATCTTATTAGTTTACACAATGTTTTCTTCTGAATTAAACTTTGGCTTAATATACACTGTTAAAAATTTGCAGCAAACCGACCAGTCATTTGACCGTTTTTGTAGATAACGGTTAAAAAACCATAATTTAACTATATTCTGACCATATTATTGCTCATTTTTTTATCAGAATATGGATAAATTACGGTTATGTAACCGTTTTCTACAAAAACGGTCAAATGACTGGACAGTTTGCTGCAAATTTTTAACAGTGTGTGGCTTGTGTAAAAATCTTAAGGGACTATACAGGGATGTACAAAAGAATTCAAATATGTTTCCGTCTATTCGTACAAACTGCTGAAGGTGAATTTTCGTGTTATGCGTTTTCGTACTAAACTAAATTGTAGCTTACTATGTAGAGTATATACAAATTTACAGATTGTATACAGCGCTGCACAAAATAATTAGCGTACTTTCCTGGCTATGGCCTGTAATTGCTGAAATCTTGTTTTCAAATATGTTTTGCATTTTGTAAAAGGTTTACAGTAGACTTCCGATTATCCGCCATTCGATCAACCGCCACCTTCGGTTAACCGCCACCCTCCCCTTTCCATTTTTTTTTTCAATCAGAAACGAACAATAAAAACAAGCATGTTCAGTGAACCCGAGTGAGGCGGCGCGCTATTCCGAGAAAAATGCTTGTCTGACGTCAGCTAAACTGCAGCCACCGCCCCCTGAATACTAGAGCTTTTAAGAATATTAACATGAAAGCACTGCCTGTCAATTATTACAGTAAAAAAAGTTCCTGCATGACGCAAGATATTTTTAAGAAGTGGTTTTTTATATCTTTGTTCCCGGAGTTAAAGCACATTTAATAAAAAGTAATCTTCCTCAGAAAGCAATCTTGTTGCTTGATAATGCAGGAGCACACCCGGAAAATTTAGAATCTACTGACGGTAAAACCAAGTGCTTATTTCTTCCACCTAATACAACATCACTGATACAACCAATGGACCAAAGTGTCTTGGAATCGATGAAAAAACGTTATCGGAAAGCTTTTATTCAAAAGCTGCTACTCGCTGATAATGAATCAAATGTCTTCGTTTTTTGGAAATCATACAGTATCAAAGATGCCACATACAACTTGGCTGATGCCTGGAATGATTTATCTGAACAGATTTTCCAGAGAAAATTGTGGCCCAACACTATTGATACACCGGAAGATGCTATCAATACTACCAGCACAGAAGATGTACCTGATGATGATACAGAGATACTGACCTTGGTATCAAACGTACCATGTTTAAAAGATATTTCTGCAGATGAAATGAAAAACTGGCTTAATTGTGATAACAATGATATTGGTTATGAAGAATTTACGGATGACGAAATTATCCAAAATATTTTGAATCCAGGGAAACCTGAATCGGATGAATCTGATGAATAGGAAAATGATGACCCAGGAGTCAGTCATGCAGAAGTGGAAAAAATGCTCTCGAAGTGCATTAATTGGTTTGAGATGCAAGATGAAGCCGATGCAACTCAAGTACTTTTATTACGTAAAATTCGCAATCTTGCTGCTGTAAAAGGACAAGCAAACTGCAAACAAACGTGTAAAACGAATTATTTTAGATGAAAACAGGTAATTTATTTACTCTGTAAAATTTTAAATTACTCTCATAAATTTATTTGTTATTATTAATTGTGCTTTCTATTCATGAAATACACAGCGAATAAAAAACAGGCATTTAAATATTGTTATTTATAAACCAGCAAATAGAAATGTGATTTTAATAATGGTCTTTCGATTATCCGTCTATTTCGATTATCCGCCACCCCGTCGGTCCCGTGAGTGACGGATAATCGGAAGTTTACTGTACTTAGGTATCTTATTTACCTCATTAAACAGGGAAGGTTTGTTAAAGTATTCTGGGAGTGTTGGAAAGTGTTTCATAATCTATGCTTGATGTATTGTTTTACTTTCTTGTTTATTATGATTCTCTAATTTTAATTTATCGAATTTCCACTTCACAAGACTAGCTGGAGATTTTGTGGGCATGGAAGTTTAAACATTGAGAATGCATTTCTATTTCATGAGTTCTTTGATAAATGTGAAAAAAAAATTCCAATTTTTATTTCACAAAAAACAAGCGTTACATTTTTCGGAAAAAAAATAACATTAAATATAATTCATGTGTTTTTACAATTCCTATTATCGTCTTCTAAATTATTAATTTACTAACAAATTTACAATCTGTTATTTATTTAATTAATTCTTAAAATGTTCTACTCAGGTTTTTCACTTTGAAAAGCGTAAATGTAATAGAGCTAAATTAAGTATTGTACTATACATGGAAGCTTTAAAGGTTCGCTATCATTTCTCGGAATAAAAAATATTTCCTTTCCACGTGTCATTAAAAATATTGTCTAAATATTTTTAGATTTCTCATCATCATTCATTTGCTGATTTATAACAAAGAGTACAATTCTTAGATGTTTATCACCATGTGGGTCTTATTAAAAAGATTATAAGTAGTTTGAAAGGATATACGTTTGTCTCAACAAGAACAAAAACACATTAGCGATAAGAAGAGTTTCACCTCGTTGATGTGTGTAACATGATTATATTTATTTATCTCTATTTATATCTATAGTTACATGAGTATATTTATCTCTATCTCTATTTATATCTATCGATTTATATGATTCCTCGCTGATTGTAATCAACGGGAAATCAGAAAGAAAATTTTTCTTAGTATTTTAAAAACAGTAGCCACTGAAGTCAAAGCATTTTTTATTATATTAATCAGCTGTCACATTTCCTTTTAAATATTTATGATAGATTCAACATTTCTGAAACTAATAAACAAATCATCTTGTAATCGAACTATTTTCTTAAAAAAAAACGCAAATTTAAGTTTTCTCAGCGTGTAACAGAACTAGGCGTGAAGTATTTATCCGATTTTATAGTCATGCAAATTTACATAATTTGTAAAGTAATAAAAAAGCATAATCTGTTATATAATGGGCATGTTCTTTTAACATACCTAATAAGTTATTTATATGTAAAAATGTATACAACCCTTATTAACAAGCATATTTGCTTTCCAACTTACATTTTCTTTTATATCTAAAAGAAACTAAAAATTAAATTTTAGGGTATTTATCGGAAAAAATATGCACAGCTTCGTCAGTGCAAGATGATTTTTAAAATGTATGTTCAAAATTGCCTATTTATTTATAAGAAGTGATTTTCTAATTCTGTTAATATGACATTCTATGAATGTACGAGATTTTTCAGATTACCAGCTAACCTAAATGCAAGAAATGAAACGATTTTCTATCGAAATTTGAATTTTTCGATGAATAGTGGTGCTGATATGAAAAATAATTTAGTATATGGAATAATATATAGAAATTTACAGATGACAAGTCTAGGTAAAATGTATTTAAGAAAGGTATTTATGGGGTTTAGTGAATACGGGTGCTTTAACACATTCAGAGATTCTCAGAAATGATTTTATGTCGCTGTAAGAAAATATTATTGGCTTTTGTAGATTTTCAAATCTAGTGAGAGAAACTTAAGTCCATATTCCCGAGGGCTTATAGCAATACTGTAGATTTTCAGCAAACTGGACGACTTGATAAGAGTCTTAAAGAGTGATCTGAATTGAAATAAATTCAAAATCAATTCAAATGTAATAATAGAAGGACGTTAAACCCAATAAAGTATAGTGTTGGGAAATATTTGTGACTAGAGTCACTGTCAGGAATAAATTTCTGTAAAATCAATCCTTGTGCATTGTCTTCAGTACGTAATGGATTGGTTAAATGTGCAGAGAAATGTTAGACACTAATCGGGAAGAATCCGTTTTACGCGCAAAAAGATGATCAAAAGATGAGCAAAAAGATTTATTTATGAAATAAGTTTCGAAGACCACTGAACTCTAAGAACTCGTAACTCTTTTAGACTCATTTAATTTAGAGAAGGTAGTTGTAAATAATACCAAATGATACAAACAATAAATGCCATGGTGAAGAGAAAATCGAAACAATATACTCAGTTATTTCAATACCAAATTTTAACTATGGGAAATGATTCTCGAACAGTTTTCACACGAAATCATAACTGTTTGAACACTAATAGTAACTAGTGGTGAGCAAGTCTGGTAATTATGGAATGCAAGCGATATTTGCACTTAATTTTAACTCAAATATAAATTTCCTAATAATTTTCTTGAAAAAAGCTTTAAAAAAATTTTTCACCACTCTTGATACTCTTTATATACTTTTAATAAAAAATTGTCATTAACCCATTTTTGCCTAGCGTCGATGCTTTAGTAAAATTAGAAAAAGTGCATTTCACACCACTTTTTTTTTTATAGAAATTTGGTGTCTTATTTTATCAAGGACTCCTAGATAAAATAAGACATCAAATTTCTATTTAAAAAAAAGTGGTGTGAAATGCACTTTTTCTCATTTTACTAAAGCGTCCCAAAATTGGGACGCTAGGCATATATGGGTTATTATTTACTATCTAATCTAGACCAATATGTTAAGAAGAAACGTGTTTGTTTGTTTCTATGTTTGTAAGGGGTAATCTATGAAACCTACCGAACTGGCTTCTAAAATAATAATGACAAAATTATGGTTATGGTCTCAACTTCAACAAAGGGTACACTTTATGACGGTACCGTAATCCCCAAGAAGATGCAAAATCAAAAATACGTACTAAAATTTCGATTTATGTGACACTGCATTGTATTTGTTTTTTGAAAGAGGTAGGGGGCAAATGTGTTTGAACGAGGAATTTATCGTTAATTTAAGTCTCATATTCACCTAATGCAGTACATCAATGAAGTTTCCTCAAAATGTGACTTAATTAGATACATTTAAATTATCCACAGCAGTAAAATTTATTTTTATGTATAAAGGCACACAAATACCACTTTGCATATTTTAACAACCGCATTTTTAATAAATTAGGATAAAAAAGTTATTATTTTGAGTATTGATATTATGAGACATTGCATTACTTATTTAACGAAATACAAAACAATACTGTAATTTAAATAAATATGTTAAAAAATAACGTATGTTCAGTTTCTGTAGATGAAGACAACATTTTCCATAGTTCAAAACGTTCTTAATTTTTTTCTCACATTTGCATGTCATCCATTTTAAACTTTTATTTTGAGAATATATTTTCATAATTTCCTACTCGTAGAATTTTTCATCTTTCAACAACGTTAAAAAGAAAATCTATTAAACTAAAAAGGGAAACTGCTTCAAATAATTTTGCAACGTCATAAGTATTTGAGAGGTTTCAAAAATAAGTCTTACTTTAAATTAAAAAAAAATCTTTTAAAACATTTTTTAATTGGAACTACTTTTGTTTCAGTAAAGCATCAACCCTTTGCGACTCAAGAACTCCTATTTGAAAAATATTAATTCAGATGTTAGAATACATCATTTTTAGCATGGAAAAATAATAATAAAAAAATAGAACATGAAAATTTTTAAAAAATGACTAAAAGGTACTTTTTTCACAGTTGGATTAAATAGAAAATTACATACTTCTCATAAATATTGTCAATTTTCTAATACAAATTTGTAAAATATACGTAATTACCTTTGCAAAAAATCTATTTTTGGACGTCTCCAGTTATTTTAAATCATTAAAACATACTTTGAACCAGTAAGTTTAATTAATAAATGAAATCAAATGAATACCGCATAGAAACAAGATATATTACTAAAAGTTTTGGTTAAATAAATTTTCTCGTTATATATATATTAATTTTTACTTTAAAAAATCGGAAGGTTGACAGGTATCTTGACACACATAATAAAGCAAACTACAGAAATTTTGAAAACAGGCAGTTCTAGCTAAAACTGGTGGCTCCGTCAGTGTTTGACGCATGAACGCATAGCCAATGACGAAATTGTCATCAATACCTCCACTTAAAAGTACTATAAAGCACACTTGTGAAATATCAGGACAAATATCTGATGCGCTGTCATCCTCTACGTATGCACTTTATAAATATTCACATGATTGTCACGTGAAAAGACTACTTTACATATGAAAAGAAGCTAAGTTAGAAAGTCTTACCTTGCAGACTACTTTCTACAAAAACAAAGTTTTGATCCCGACTATTATCGGCAAACTCTTAGTTTAAAATATTTTATCCGAAACATAGAAATCAGTTAATGCGTTTAATAAATAACCATATTACTGTTATGTGAAAAGACTGTTTTACCTTTGAAATAAAACTATCTTTGAAACACCTATCGTGCAGACTATTTTCTATAAAATCAAAGTTTGGATACCGACTATTAAAAGTAAAAATTAGTTTAAAATATTTGATCCGAAGCATACAAAGCAGATAATGTGCATAATAAATAACTGTACTATCATGTGAAAAGACTATTTTACCATTGAAATGAAACTAACTTTTAAACAACTATCTTGCAGACTATTTTCTATAAAACCAAAGTTTGGATCCCGACTATTATCGTTAAACCTTTAGTTTAAAATATTTGATCCGAAACATACAAAGAATATAATGCGCATACTAAATAACCATATTACTGTCATGTGAATAGACTATTTTACCATTGAAATGAAACTAACTTTAAAACACCTACCTTGCAGACTATTTTCTATAAAACGAAACTTTGGATCCTGGCTGTTAAAGGTAAAACCTGAGTTCAAAATAATTGATCTGAAGCTTACAAAACAGAAAATGTGCATAATATATGCCACACATTGTGTTGAATTTCATCCGGGTGATTGTAGTTTTAGTAAGATAATACATACTAAAGTTTATAGAAAAAGTTAAATCTAAGCACACTATCAGTAAAATTGCTTCTTGGAAATCATTACAATTATTTATTAAGATATATCACTGTTATTGGGATAAAGTAATTTTCAAGATTCAGTTTTTTTATATTATGTATGGTTTTATTCAAAACATTTTCCCACTTTTATTCCATATTTCACACTTAATTTGTTTTTATTCAGTTTCATGTAAGTATTTTCCATGCAATCACGTTTCTTTAGTAAACAGTTCACAATGTGTTTTTTATTATTGATGCAGAATATTCTTAATACAATACTAATTTTTAAAATGATGCTTTGAGACCTTTTTAGAATTCATACGGCATACTACGTGTAAATCATTCAAAATAAATGTGTAGAATACTTATTATTAAATTCAGTATTTAATATTATTAATTATTTATAGGATAAAAATATACTAAAAATTATGGCGAAGTTTGAATTAATTACATAAAAATGTTGTTTAAGAAAAAAAAATCGAATAAGTTATTTTTTGTGTGTGATTAAATACTTTAACTTAGAACAGAAGATAACGTATTCTAAAGCAGTTAAAATTTGCTGAGGGAAGTATTAATGGTCAGATTTATAACGGATGTACGACGGACATAAAAGAAAATCCGGTTCTTTTCCAATATCAGGCCCTTGCCTGGATAGAGAAAAATGGCCTTGATGAGAGACGGTAATTATTCATATAAATGTTCTGGCAACCTATTTACTGTTTCATATACACCAGCATTATTATTCAATATTTATACAATTTTTTGAATACAAAGAACCATTTATCACTTTTTATAACAAATATAAGTAACTCATAGATTAAAAAAAACACCAATAATAATATATATATATACAGGTTGATTATAAAAAAACTGTCCCGATATATGAGTCCTTAACTATCACACCGTTCACAGAAACTGACTGAAATTTTGGTTTTAAGTATTTTGAGGTATGCGCTCAAGAATCGTACGAAAAACAACAGTTAAACTCTAAGTTATGGTTACAGTGACAAAATTTTGAAATTTTCAAATGGCAACACCTATTTTTTTTTATTGGAATGTGATCTTCATAGTGAAAAACCATAAAAAGCGTTGGAACAGCACCTGTAGCATGAAAACAACGAATAAGGACAGAGAATCAACAGAAAACAAAACATTTTATTGTGTTTCATAAATTTTCCAGGTCACACACGAAGACACGTTGCATGCGGCAGATGGTGGATAGCACTGAATAATAAAATGTTTTACTTTCTGTTGCTTCTCTGTCCTGTATTGGTTGTTTTCACTTTTCTTCTTAGTCTCTCTAGCGCCGGCAATTTTCGTGTTACAGGTACCGTTTCAACGCTTTTTATGGTTTTTCACTATGAAGATCACATTCCAATAAAAAAAAAGTTGTTGCCATTTGAAATTTTCAAAATTTTGTCGCTGTAACCGTAACTGTTAGAATTTAACTGTTGTTTTTCATACGATTCTGAAGGAGGAGTTCGATATCACCGATCGAGCGCTGTTTTTATCTCAAGAAGATTAAAAGGATAAGATAAATTTTCTTACCTTTTCTGAAGGTGTATCTGATGGCTAAATCCAATTGAAGAATAATCCAGTCGTTGAATCCATGGCATTGGTAAATATCGATCGCACTAATCGCTGGAAACTAAATAATTGTATTAGTAGTTGCACACAAAAATAAATTGGACTTCTTTTTTCATATTAAGGATTATATATTCTTGATTATATGAAAACTTATACATAACAAACATTTAAACATTTACGTTTACACTTATAATTTTAGGAAACATATATTTTATCTTATTTGAGCTCGCAGGCTCACGTGTGTTCACGATTACATTTTGGAGAGGACTGACTAAATTAAAGTCATAAAGAATGAGTTCAAGGTTCATGATTGCATCATTGGAATTACTGATACGTCACTGAAAAATTACACATTGCACGGTATTAGAGCAATAATGCAATCAGTATAATAATGTTTATAATTATTGTTCAAATGTCTTTTAGTCTATTTCACATAATAACAGTTTATTAATTTAGTAGATCTCTTGAAACATTTATCTAGAGTTGAGTAGGGTCATAAATCTCACTAAGCAATTTATTATGAGTAGATAGAAATGTTTATCACTTTGAAACTATTTTCTTTATCAAGGTCGTTCCTTCTTTCCGTTTCGCAAAAAGGAAATGAAAGTGGTTTTTCTGGTGATAAATTAGTCGGATGAGGTTAATATTTCTAATATTGAGCGCATACCTCAAAATACTTAAAACCAAAATTTCAGTCAGTTTCTGTGAAGGTGTGATAGTTAAGGACTCATATATCGAGATAGTTTTTTATAATCACTCTGTATATATAAAATATTAATATAAACAAGCATAAACGTTCACCAGGTTTATTTTCTTCGCTGTTTCTATCATTCCGAAATAAATCGCACTTTCTGAAAATTAAATCGCGCCAAACATTAAAAAAAAAACACCAGGGTCAGGAAAAGTTTCAAAAACCACTCTTTTACAGCAAAAACCTTTCTGTTACGATACTTTCATTCTTGTGACTTCCTACTGTTTTCATGCACAGTAAATGAACAGATGCGCTTTTAGTGCCAGTAAACACTAGAAATTCATAAATTTCAAGGGGCTATAGCGCATTGAGTGTTTGTCGCATAAAATTGGGATTTTGTTTATGTGTTTCATAGACACAAGGGAACATTTATTTATAAATATAAGTTTTTTGAAAAAGTTATTAAAAAAATTATTTTTTATATTTTTATCTATACAGAGCCCTTTTTAATTAATTGCCATATCACAGAGGTGTACTGGATTCGAATACATTCTGCAATTGAACTTATGTTCAATCCGTAAAATTTATTTTACACGGTTTCAGGGATTATCGCAATTACAGTTGCAAAAAACAGGTTTATTCCCAGGTTTATTTCCAATAGACCCGGTTTATTCCCAGGTTTATTAACAAAAAACCGAATTAATTCCATTAAAAACCAGGTTTATACCCTAGTTTAAACCGGGTTTTTTCTAGCCTTTGCAACTCTAATCGCAATAAACTGTGTTTTGAATACCCTTGTATAAAAGATATGCCATTCCAAGTTTCTTAGACATGTTTTGTATGAACAAAAATAATATATTATTAATAAAATACATAATATTTTATTAATAGTATACGAAATAAAATCTTTAAAATTCGTATTTGTTTTTAGGTTTCTCAGTCGTTAACACATTTTAAAGGTTTTAAAAGCACATGTTTTATTAAAAATTTATATTAAAAATCAGATTTAGTAAATAATAAATAATATTTATATTCATTGAATAAAGAAGTTTTTAAAATATGAAAAGAATGTGTATGAAAATTAAAAATTCATTTACTTTTACATGAATAATCGTATAAACGATTTGATGTTTTTATATTTAAAGAAAAACGTCATTAAAAGATTATTGGCGAATGTTTAAGTTTTTTTAATTAAGAGGATTAAAAGAAAATTTATATATTTAAATACAAATATATTTTCTTTTATTTCTCACATAAATAAATTTAAAAAAGATCTGTTTTCACACAGAACCACAGAGAATGATTGATTTATATCAACTAAACGAAGTGTGTCATTTTTTTATATCAAGCTTCGAAAGACGTGAATAATTAATTTATAATGAAATTATTTTATAAAAAAAACGCACTCCTAATTAAACTAAAATGAACATTTGATTTTCTTTTTAGAAACCAACAGAATAGAAAAGTACACAATTTCAATTAACCAGGCTTTTAAAATATTTTTAAACATAATAAAATGACTTTGTATTTTTATTTTTAATTTTTCTTACAAATTGAAAGAAATCTCTTTTCACACTTAATTACAAAAAAAGATTTATTTAAATGGGCTGAAGAAACTGTGTAATATATATTTTTTTATACAAAACTTTAAATCCTGTTATTTTTCACAAAATGCAAATAATTATTAAATTATTCAAATATTTTGCAATGAACCATATATTTAATTAAGCAAGAAATAATGTGTTGTTTTAACATTTTTAATACATTGTGTAAGGTATGTGTGTGTGCGTGTGTCATGATTGTGTGTGTTTGTGATAACATAATAACTGTCGTTAGTTAATTTCGATTGAACACCCATTTGGCGACTATGTTATAAACTACTGTACCAAGAACTGTGTAGAGTTCCGTGGAAATCGGACGATGTATTAGATTTGAATTCATTATGAAACCATTTTGAAACCATTTTGTGACCGATTCTATAGGAAAAATCACCAAGTAAATGTGACAGAATATAAGTGATAAATATTTCGGTGATGTTATTAAGCATTATTAAGGCACAGGTAACGTCTTCAGTTAGAAAACATGAGATCCAGCGTAAGAGTCCAATCGATTCCATTGTATAAGAAATATAAATATAACGATTGTAATCTTAATACTAATTAGTCAATACTTAATATTTATTTAAGAAGTTTTATTGATTTTAAATGCAAAATCTCTTTAACATTTTCAGACAAAAGCCAGACAAAGAAGAAATGTACATTCGAGTTATATCTATTTAAGCAGTGATATTTAAAAAAGCATTCAGATAACTGAATTGGGGAAATATCGTCTTATGAACAAAGATTAAAATTAAAAAAAAATTAGAAGTATTATGAATTGCCTTCATAATGAATGAATCAATTACTGAGCATTCATCAAAGTTTATTACCAAAAAGTAAAAATAAACGTCAAGAACATAATTAATTTATTGATCATTGCTTTTATGATTTTCTAACATTACATTAGTTATTATTATTGATCGTTTTTATTTCATGGTATCATCCCTTTTTACTTTTTTTTTTTTTTAATTACACTTCTCAATATCGAGAGAAGATTCTATATGATTACAAACCAATATATCTGTCTATTTAAAAAAAATGGAAGAGTTAATTTTAATGTGATTTGAGATGTGATAAACGACGCATCACAGGAAATATTTTGTATGCATAGTTTTAACGTTAAAAAGATTTAACAAGATTTACTGTGCACATCGAAATGCGAAACTCAAGACTTCCTCAGTTATTTTAGGTGCATATGTTTAAGATAAATGTACTTTGTTAGGTATTTTTAGGTATTTTACAGTTAGGTTTTCACTGCAAATTTTAAAAGGAGCAATTATATAATATTTTAATAAAATTCTCGCTTGCATGTAAAACAAGAACAAAAAATCATGCATAATTGCTCTACATTTACAATACCGTAACAAAATTTCAAACATTAATAAGGGTAAAGATGATGCCTAAACTCAATTTCAAAAATTACCATTAATAGATGGTAAAATATTCCAATTGTTTTGTTCAGCCCTGTATATGATCTACAGATTTATATATATACTACATACAATGCTAAATTTTAGTTCAGTTGGGAAACGAATAGCACAGTTTAAAATTCTCTTTCTGGAATTTCCCTCAATAAATGGAAATGTACTCGAGAACTTTTTGCTGCCCTGTATATTATCTATATATTTTACACACACCTCGTAATAGACAAAAAGTGAGTTAAATTTAAAAACGCGTTCAGCAACTGAAAAAGCACTTCCAACAATTATTGTGTAAATGAACGATGAATGCTGTACACACAATATTCTATAGTAACCTCTTGTATTGCACATTAGTGATATGTATCAATTTCAGTGTGTTCGAAATTGTGTAACATCATTTAAATAAAGGGCAAATGATTTTACCTCATAGACCGTACTGTAACAGAATTATTTTGAGTGCCCCTGTAAAAAAAAACTATATGTGCTACACACTTCATTTTCAATACCGAAAATACCATGGGAAACCTCAATAACATATATCAATTGCCTGACAATCCTAATGTATTTATGCGAGTTAAAGCATGGACAGACAGACAGACAGACAAACCGAATTCATAAGCACTTTTCAACTATGTTGGAAAGTGTTAAAAAGAAAAGAATGCACCTATTTTAATAAATACATTTTCCTTAATAAAACTCTTTTAAATATTAGTTCCTTAATTATTTCAAGGATTTATACACGTATGTATACTGGCTGTCATACAATACATTAAATGTTTTAAAAATTTAGTAACATTTATACAGTGATAGTTATTAAAATAATTCTTCCAGAAGAATCGCGTGTGAAATAGGGAAGTTTTCAAACATCGTTACTTGTTTTATTTCCAAGTATCGTCGGTATATGGCGATGGGCTGTCTCAAACTATTATAACTTTTACAGCTAACGTATAAAAAGATTCGAAGTTTATTCAGCATTTCACTGTCATTCTAGTTAGCAATTGAATCACAAAACTTGCTTTGTGTTTTGAAATTGCAAGATTATTTTTGGTAATATTGCATTTTGAGATAGTTCGCCGCTTTCTACATGTGATATTTCGATGTAAAACAATGAAGCATGGTAAAGAAATAAGAATCATAGTAGAATTATGCAGTACATTGAAGAATACAATGAAGAAGAATTATGAATGTAGAATTAGAAAAGAAATCTTAAAACTTAAGTTGTAAATTCTTAATAAGATCCTTTTCTATAAACAATCGCATAGCCCTTGAGAAATGTTGATTTTCAATTTAATACTTCTTGATTTTAATGAATCAATATTTATTTAGTTATACAGATTTATTTAGTTATACAAATATGTTTTAAAACAAAACTTAAGAATTTAAAAAATAACATAATTAAATTGTGGTATTGTAATTTCATAGAAAAAAATGGCGTGTAAGCTTCTTGAGTAATTTGTTACAAAAGAATATGATGGAAAGTATAAAATAGTATGTTATTTAGTGAAAGTTACATTTTCGTATCGTTAATAATAAACACTGTTATCAAAACTTTGTAGATGTTATTGAAAAATGCATATCTGCATGAAATAAACCTATTTCTAATTTTACATTTAGTCTCAACATTAATTTTAAAAAAAATTACTTCTTTGGTGTACATATTTAAATCCAATGCATGCAATATAATTTAAATTTTTAATTTAAATAAGGGATATTCAAATTTAAATGACAAGCCAACTATCGACCACTATTTTAAAATAGCAAAAATTCGAATTATTTAAAAACTGAAACTTTCTGTTTAAGTAAGGAAAAAATTACAGTTTGGAATTTTGGTGGCAAATGACTTTCAGATAAAAATGTTGAAAAGCCATAATTTAAAATTTAAAAAAAATCACAACTGTTAAATTAATATTTCTATCTTTTCAGATTATAATTTATCTCTGTGGTACACTAAGGAAAATCACTCTCTCGGCGTTTCTGACTTAATTGTCTTTACTTTCTAGGTATTTCGTTTAATGGTCTGAAAATAAAAACCATTTCCATATTTTCATTCTAACTAATAAGCGTTAAAAATTAAAGAATTTTATTATTTCTTAAATTTAACACAAAAATTATTACCCATTTACTTTTAAAAACAAAATTTGTTAAGCCTCAAATATACTTTTATCGAGTTCTTATACTTAGTCATATTACCATAATCACATCTTTTAAAAGTAACATGCTTTATAATTATTGATTTAATGTCCGTTTTATTTTTAGCTTTTTCAAAGAAAATTAGCTTTAAATCTATTTTACCTTTAAAATCCCAATAAAAAATAGAATGCTCATTGAGAATTATTTTCCATTTGTTTTATTTTATACATATTTCGTCTATATTTATATTTATCTGTTATATTAATTTTGGTTCTTTGTCTCAATTTATACCATTTGTATTCTTATAGACTCACATAGTACTAAAATATTATACAATATTTCTTTCATATTCTATTTTTCTGTTTTTAATAAATTTTTATCATGTATTTTTTATATATATAATATAACTGATGTTGTGATGTGCATCTGGTAAAAATGTTAATGTATGGTCAATATATCTAAATGTTAGTCAATATGCTTAAGGCATTTAAAAAATATAATTTATGTATGTATCATACGGTATTTTCGATTGCCAAAAAGAAAATAAGCATAATAAATTCCAAAAATGAAAGAATGAATTGAGTATCAAGCACGAACTATAGAAACTGTGAGAAACTGTCACCTGGTAAATAGAAAGTTACCTATTTGACTGTAGCTTCAAGATCAAGAAATAACTTCGAGATAAATTGTTTTCTTCAAGCGTTTGTATATTCATATTTGAAATTCGGTAAAGACAATTCTCCTGTCAAATACAGAGTAACAAAAAGTAGCCTAAGTAAAGAGAAAAGATTCTTTAAACTTTTATAACAAAATGTACTTCATATTTAAAAAATCTATACCAACCATATGCTGAGACTCACTAAGTTCGTATAAGATCGGCATTAACTTTAACTTTAAATTTTGGTTTAGTTATTTTTTGCATGAACCTTTTTTTTTTTTTTCAGAAATTCATTTCACTTTTCGTCAACTTTTTAAAGTGATCTATGACTCTAAATCTAAGTAAATAAAAATTTCAAGTATTTGATTACTTCTCCACAAGCATTCCTAATTATAAAGAACACTTTTAAAAACACAAATTACCTTTTTTAATTATTTTATAACACTGTCACTTATTTTTGTACTCTGTGTTTATTATAATCGAATACGAAAGGTATTCTCTACATCTGTTATAATATAAAGAAAAAATCATTAATTCGTGTTATTTCATGAGAAACTTACTCTGTGACATGAAGAAGGGATTATAAAATTAGATGAAATAATACTCCCCCGAAGGACTGGGAATAAACCAAAGGAATTTTTAAAACTGATGTAGATTTTTTTTTTCAACTTATCTTTGAAAGGTTTCTGGAGGACTTTACTTCTTACCGTCATGTTTAATTAATGAAATCGCAGTTAATTCTCTCTCTTCAGATTTACAGCATTTGCTTTGTCGAATAGAGCAAAAATATCTTTCCGGCATGTTTCCTCAATAACATGTACTTTTTTTTTTATTCAGTTCGAGACAGATACGGATAACACAATTTAGTTTTTTTTTAATTGTAATCTTGTCAGTATATCATAGGCCCCACAAATATTTATAATTTTTCATATTTTTCAAGACCATACCATAGTCCGTACAAAAATGGATAATAAATATAACTGAAATCTTGATGATTGAAAATAAAGATTAGAAACTGGTTTGTTACTAAAATTTCAAAATTGGCAGACGCAGAAAACCATGGCTCAATATAGAAAAAAATTAAAACGTGCCGTAAACTGCTAAGTTCTATACTATTACCTTTAATACTATAAAAATTAATAATAACATTAAAAAAATGTTTGTTGTTAGTAAGCAGGGAAAAGAGTATTGTAAATGTAAAATACTCCATTTTAATTCTGTATCTACTTCATTTTCATTGTTAAAAAATAATTTTCAACTATTAACGTATAATACTAAAAATATTTGATTTTGGATATTTATATATGCAAGACTGAAAACTTCCTGTACTTTGATCAGGTAGTTCATTATAAAGCACGAAGAGCAACTGAAACGCAATTTCAACATTGATGTATAATGTAGAACTTACTATGGAATTAAGAAGAAAATTGATTTAATTTTATATTATTTTGTAACTGATGATGATTTTCCATGGATATTATTGTGATGCGTTAGAAAGGATAGAGTGCAGAATTAATTCTTAACACATATAACTGAAATTTTCTGTTAACAATTCATTTAGATTTACCATTTGTTATTTAAAGTCTGTTATTGTGATATAATTATAACTGCATTAAATATGTGCTGCATACATTAGAATCTATGATTGCATTCTGAATGCCTGTTCGCAAAAAAAAAAAATATATTATTTAAACGTATGCCGTAGATATTGACAGCTTTTAATTTCTACCAATATTTTTTTGTACATAAAGTATTGTTATTTACTAAAAATTACCAAACCGTTAAAAAAAATTAAACAAAATGTGCAAAAAAAAAAAACTTTAATAATAATTATATGTACCTTTTATTTATTTATTTACTACAGTGCTTGAAAATACATTTAACTCTGTGAAACCCAACCTATAAAAAATGTGAATATTTTTTGACAAATTGAATAGCTAATAACACATGCTTTTTTATCAAACCACTTCGAAATACTGACTAACACTAGAAACATTTTGTGTACATAATCATTGTGCAAAACATAATCAAGGGCAGAATTAATTCTTAACACATATAACTGAAATTTCCTGTTACCAATTCATTTAGATTTACCATTTGTTATTTAAAGTCTGTTATTGTGATATAATTATAACTGCATTAAATATGTGCTGCATACATTAGAATCTATGATTGCATTATGAATGCCTGTTCGCAAAAAAAAATATATTATTTAAACGTATGCCGTAGATATTGACAGCTTTTAATTTCTACCAATATTTTTTTGTACATAAAGTATTGTTATTTACTAAAAATAATCAAACCTTTAAAAAAATTAAACAAAATGTACAAAAAAAAACTTCAATAATAATTATATGTACCTTTTATTTATTTATTTACTACAGTGCTTGAAAATACATTTAACTCTGTGAAACCCAACCTATGAAAAGTGTGAATATTTTTTGACAAAGTTGAATAGCTAATAACGCATGTTTTTTTATCAAACCACTTCGAAATACTGACTAACACTAGAAACATTTTGTGTACATAATCATTGCAAAATTTATTTTTAAAGTAGTTTTGCCATATTGGATTTATTCCTCCGAAAGCTTCTTTTTTTTTTATTTAAGTTTTACACATAATTGAATTTCTAAAATAATTTAATTTCTCTTGTTTTAATTTCTAAAAGCTGTAGAAAGTAGAAGGTCTATTATGAAAATTGAACAAAATTGAATTTCCAAATGGACAAAATTGAATTTCCAAATGAACAAAATTGAATTTCCAAACAACATTTTTTAGGTGCTTCTTCCTTTAACAAAAAATAGTTTGTTTTTTGTGAATATTCTTCTTATATAATTAAAACTGCCATCAGAAAAAAAAATTAAATTGTTCTTCTTTTAACATTAGTTTCATGAATGTTACGTTTTTTAAATTGTTTCAGACAAATTTCCGTAATATGTTATTATAAATGTGCTTATTTTCTGTTACGATGATCGTTTATTTCATGTTACGCCAATTTCTTTTCAGGAAAATGCAATTAAAGGTTACGGGCAAATGTAGCATTTAGAATGGAGTAAAATTATAAAAATAAACTTTTCTTTTCAATCAAAATTTATTGGTGCATTATTTTAATACATTCGTCCTATAAACTAAAATGTTTTGATTTATTTTCCTGAAATTTATTAACCGTTTCAAAATCTATGTTATTTTCGAATCTGATGTCTGGAAAACATTTATGAACTGGAACAAAAATAATGTAAATTAGATCATGGTCGTATTATTTTATTAATACATATTTCAAAACATAATTTTTTTATATTTCACTAAACGTTTTCTAATAACTATATTTAGTACTGAAACAAGTATCATTATTAACTAATGTTACACCACTTTATCATTTTTTAATTAAGATCTAGAGATATATTTTTTTTTATTTGCTTTCTCAAAATAATTCTTGACGTATTTTTTCGCAAACAAACTTAATTATTAATTTATAAATCATTTTAGATTCACATTTTTTTTAAGCACAAAGTTAATTTTTTTCTAAATAAATAGTTTATTTTTACATTTTGTATTATCCTGCACTATTGCATTCATTTATTCCCAAGTTTACAGGTTACTACTTATTAAATATATTCTAGAAAAAAATTCTTCAATTATAATATAATAAGATTGCATATGTATCACTTTTGAAAATCGTAAATTTAAATTAAGTATTATACTGTACATGGGAGTTTTGAAATCCCACCATTGTTTTTGCAGAGTGAAATTATTTACTTTTCCTCATATCATTGAAAGCTAACATTTCTAGATTTCTTATCGTTTTTAAGATCGATTTATAACAACAAAAAGTACAATTGTTAGATGCTTATCACCATGTGAGTCTCATTAAAAAAGATATAAATAGTTTGAAAAAATATAATTTTATCTCAAGAAGAAAAATACATTTGCGATAAGAAGAGTTTTACCTCGTTCAGGTGTGATATATAAGTATATATATATCTTTTTTATCTACAACAAAAGCCATGGGGAAAATGAGGACGTCCTTTTTAGCTTAGCATTTTAATAGCAATAATCACTCAAGTCAAAGTAATTTTTTATCAGATTCATTCATGTCAACAGCTCAGTTATATTTTTTAAGTATTATTATACTTCAATTCTTGAATAAAATTTCTCCGTCGGAAATTTTATTTTATAAAACGTAATTTACTAAATCGATGTAAATATTATAATTCAAGTATGGAATAAAATTTCTGTGTCGAAACATAATTGTTTGATCCGCAGATTAGAGGCCGGAAATTACGGTATTTAATTTGTGTTATAATTTTAGACCCCTATTTCTCGAGAACTAAGTAGCGTTGTGTAAAACCCGTTGAACCTGAGAGTGAGGGGCTTCTACCCTACAAAATATATAAAAATAATCAAAATCTGTGATTACCAAGCTTAGCCTTCTCCTTGGTAGACTCAGCATTAAGAAAACTAATGCACAAATTATTTAACGTTCACCATTTTAAAACATTAAATGTAATTTAAAGTAATAGTCGTACGAAACACTAAATATTTATTAGATTATTTTTTCATTATTATTATTTTAATTATTTTATTAAGTACTGGAAAACAAAGGATATTGTGTTATAAAATAGACGTTTTCTGAAACACCAAAGAAAATTATTTGAAATGTGCAATTATATGCCGTTCATTGCAACAAGAACTTTGTTTTTTGCATGTGAATCACTTACATACTTTTCTCTTTTAAAGAAGTTGAAGTTAAAAATATTTAAATGTATTTTTCGAATAGGCCTTTTACCTGCTTTAATGCACAAGTTTCTTCTGTAGAAAGTTTTTTAAATATTTACAGTATTTATATGCATGTTAATTTTCTGCTCATAAATATTTAAGGAGGGATATTTGCTTTCTGCGAATATCTAGTGGGGAAAGCAAGATTACAAAAGAAAAATAAAATGTTGACCAATGAATGGCTTTTCTAATGTCGAAGAAAAAAATGTTTTAACGGAAATGAGAAGATATATTGAAGACATGTATGCTCAAAATACATTTAAGAGATAAATTCGCGATTTTCTTTTTTTTTTTTTTTTTTTTTTGTGTATGTGTGTGTGTTTTTTATGCATTTGAAGATGCCCAGTGTGTGTGTGTGTGTGTGATTTTAGCAAGCTATTCATTATTTTAGGAATAATCTAAGGTAATAAAAATGTTAAAGGAACATTTAGAATCATAACTCATAGCGTGACTTTTATATACATATAAGCATGATACCTGCATGATTATTGAAGTGATCGGTAATTGAATAGTTTGTTTTCGTTTTCCGATAAATGAATTACGTCTTGTATTATAAGAAATACTTGTACCAGGATGGCAGTTTTTTCCCTTTCTTCGCTGTCGCGTTCGGAAAATCAATTTAAAACACCAACTTTGGCAGAATTTTCTGAAAAATTTTGTGATATTAGCAGGAAATGAAAAAAAACATAATTTCTTAATAAGAGCATCTCCTAATTTTATATCTTTGCGAACAAAAATGAATTTAAAAAGGTGGCAGAAAGTAACCAGTTTGTATTTGAGCTTTTTTTTCTAAAATGGGTGTTCCAAATGATATAATAATAATGAAATACAAAGGATGTGAATTATCACTTTACTAAACAGCGTACAACCAACAGAGTGAAAACTGTCCAGACCGGGGTCCGATCCCGGATCCCTTGGTATAGCGCACCAAGTGCTCTACCAATTAAGCCCTCCGGACGACAACCACTCTAGCATTCTCTCACTCTTATATGGCTAGGCTACAACCTTGCAGCTCAAGATGGAACGTCAATCATTAGCACAATTCCATTGGCATACATGAGACAAACCAAACCCAGTATCGGTAAATATTTATATACCAATTAATTTTTTTTTCAGCCGTACTGAAAAATTAATTGGTATATAGATATAATAATAGTTGATAATTATTTTATATACAGATTTCAACATACAATGTGTGCAAACCAAAATAAGAAATGGTATAGTGGGCCTACTAAAATAAAAATCTGATTTGTCGGAATTCAAACTACACTACTGTACAAATTAATTGGGACAAACATGTTTTTTTAAGAAAATTGTTCCGTTCTCGGAGATTTTCTGCCTCAAACCGGTTTCAACTGCATTTTCTTACAACGCACGACTGCCCTTGACTAGTCTAAACCGGTTTGACAAAGTGATCACGACATGTCAAAAATATTTCCCTTCAGTTGCGCTTCAGTTACTGTGAGAAGTGGTCGATTGTGTGAATTGTTTGCTTCTGACGTGTATTTTAAAAATGTATATCACTCTCAGGAAAAGGACTAGACTTGTTACCCTTAGACAGCATATCTTTATGACTGTGAGGGATATTGCTGCAGCAGTTGGAGTTAGAAAATCCAGTGTTTCTAGGATTATTAATCAGCAAAAGAATTTTGGGACAGTGTCTCCAAAACGAAAGAGCAAATGTGGACGAAAACACAAGACCACACCTCGAACAGACAAATTTCTTGTACGAAATAGTAAAATGCATCCTCGCAAAACAATTACAGATCTTCAGAGAGAATTATTAGCTACTGGTGTGAGCGTGTATTCATCGACAGTTCAACGAAGGTTTATTGAAGCTTGGAGATTTGCAAGAAAACCAGTCAAAAAACTGTTATTAACCCGTGCAATGAAGATAAACGTTTGGATTGGGCCAGGAAATATCAATCCTGGACTGCACAAGACTGGAAAAAGGTTGTATTCAGCGACAAAATGCATTTTTTTGTACAATGGTTTCGACCAAGATTTGTCAGGCGAAGTGATGGAGAACCCAACAGAAAAAAGAATCTTACACAAACAGTTAAGTACCCGCAGAAACAGATTTTTGGGGTTATTTTACTTCTGAAGGACCTGGCAGCTTAGAACCAGTTGAAAGGATCATGAACTCTAAAAAATACATCTCTGTAATAGAAAGAAAAATTGTGCCTATGATGCAAACGTTTGCTGGTGGTGTCGGTATTTTTCAACAAAATCTTGCTCCATGCCATAATTCTAAGCTAGCAAAGAAATTTTTTCAAGAGCAGAAATTAACGGTTTTGAATTGGCCTGGTAATTCTCTGGATTTAAATCCCATCGAAAATTTCTGGAGCACTGTAAAGAGACGTGTGAGTAAAATGGACTGCTCAACAAAGAAAAGAATGATTGAAAATGTTATAAAAGTTTGGTTTTGTGATGACGAGATCAAAAATATATGTTCTAATTTCGTGGAATCCATGCCAAAGCATGTACAGGATCTAATGCAAGATAGAGGAGGACATATTTTGTATTAGATTGCTATACAGTGCATGTAAGTTAACCCATACCAATTAAACAACATTTGTGAAAAGTTTTGTGTTTGTCCCAATTAATTCGCACAGTAGCGTAATAACCCATAGTTGTTCCTTCAATTTCCCCACCAGTGTACATATAGAAGTTTTAACATTTTGTACATACTAACATGTTAAAAAATAAAAACTGAGAAAAATCAATTTAAACTACTTCTGACTTATTTAAAAAGACATGAATGTAGAAAATGCATTTTTTCTATATTTATTGGATTTTCATGAAGCTTCGTCAGAATATACTAGGATAGAGTCAAAATGCTTTTTAACCCTTGAACCCCACAGTAGTGCCAATTCGTTCAGACAAAAATTTCAAATGTCGGCGTTTTTTGTTTTTGTTTTTGTTTTTTTAAACGTGGTTTCATTTATTTGTATTTTTCATTAACAAAATGATTTTTCTCATAAACGTAAGTATCACAGTTCGATTTCTCATTAAATTTCGTACAGGAGCCATGTGTTCTATTTCACTATCACTATATTGCCAAGACATTTATATGCATTTGAAGTTACATACTCCCAAATTGCCTTAGTGTGGAGTGCAAGGTTGTTGAACCGAAGTGTAGAGTCCACGGATTAAGCAAAGAATTCAAAATATTGGTATTTTCTTTACTTTTTTGTGTTAAGTGAAAGTACCATGTCACCTTAATCCCGGTGAACTGTAATGTCTTAAAAGTACAGTAACTAGAGCAACTTGTTAAGCACTAGAAATATTTCAACATAAATATTTGCGCAATCAATGCTTCGAATACGTATTGGTTGGACTAACTGACAGAAAAATATTTCACTGTGATCGAAAATAATAAGTTTTACATGTAACAAGATAATATTCCATTGCACCACCAACATCTACTGACATAATTAACTTGCGAAGGCAATGAAGTCGAAGAAAATTTGCAATTAAATTACTTCCTGTTTCGTCTATTTAATTCCTGTAGATTCCTGAATTCTTGAAGAATCTGTAGAGAATATCGTGTACCATACGATGCAAAACACGATACACCACCACCAACACGAACACCATACGATACAGGCCGTACAGAAGGTCGATAATATAGAAATAATTTTCACAGATAAATTCCGTATTTCTTGTGTAAATTTTACTCTGTGAGATATCCTTGACTCTTGGTTGTATCTGTGACTCGAAATGTCCATGATACTAGAATTTTACTTAGCACACCCATGTCAGTTTCCCGAAATGATTTTAATGTTTCTGAACGGCGTCTTTTTACAAATTTAACAAGCGAACAAAAAGTCGATCAAAATTCATAGAAACAATTTTCACAGTTAGTTTTATGCAAGAACTCCGTATTTCTTGTAATATTTTTACTGCGAGAGATATCGTTGATTCTTGGATATATCTCTGTCTCTATATGTCCATGATACTGATTTTTTTTAGCTTCCCGTCAGCTTCCCGAATTATGTTTAATATTTGTGGGTGGCATCTTCCCAACAATTTAATAAGCATACTGAAAAGCGATCACAATGTATGGTACCAATTTTCACAGTTAATTTATATGCATAAATTCCGTATTTATCGTGACATTTTTACTGTGTGTTATATCCTTGACTCTTGACTGTATCTCTGGCTTGAAATTTCTATGGTGCTAGATTTTTTTTAGTACAGTAATGTCGGCTTCTCGAAATATTTTTAATGTTTGTGGGTTGCATCTTCCTAACAATTTAACAAATTCCTAGCTAGTGCTAATTGAAAAAGTTGTGGTACCACCGAAAGAAGCAGTGCTTTATTTAAGTGGCTGTAAGAAAACAATTTTTTAATCAAATAATGAAACAAAAAAAATTAATTAATCAATGAGAGTAAACGAATATGTCTGAGGAGAATCATGATTGTTGTTAAATTTTGTTATAAAAATAAATTAAAGTTAAAAAGTATCAAGTAAATTTAAAGTAAAGTTTCTCTATCATCAGCCAAAATATTTTACTTGTTTTAGAAGAAGAAATTCCTGTGTTAGATGGAATCTCCATCTTTAAAATTGAGCTTCATATGAAGAATGTCAAACTTTCAAACCAACAACCACACATTTAGCAAACAAAAAACATCAAAAACGAGAACAAATTGTATCCCTTTTTATGAAATTCCTGAACATTCGCTTACCGCTTCACCTATCTATTTTGCTGAATTTAGTTTGGCGAGCATTGGAAAGACGCCATGCATAAACAATTAAAATATTACGAAAAGACACCCAAAACTTGTGAGAAAAAATTGTCATGAACCTACAAAAGAAAAATATCTACTATCATTTAAATTATGAGCCAGTTGTCATCGCTATTTAATATTTTAAAAACTGCTAAATAAATGCGGAATTTACGCATTGAAATTAACTGTGAAAATCGGTTCCATAAAGTGTGATTATCCATCCGTACTTCAGAGAATAATACAAAGATTATGCTCATCTAATCGGAAAACCCATTTTCGATCATTCGAAGTGATGCTCAAGATGACGATCTCAAAATTTAGAAGTGTTTAGAACGTTAATACTCACTAATTTGAGCATATGTTGTATGTTGAAATGAAAATATTATTTTTACTCGCACGTTTATGCAAATACATATTCCCGGCCTCTTATTAAGTTTTTCTGCTAAATGAATTTTTGCTTTTTGGAACAAACATTATTCAACCTTACAGGAGTTTTACTTTTATAAAATATTTTCATGCTATTTACAAGCATTGCTTTTTTCTCAACATTATATTAAATTACTAATGATTTCCAGTTTGAAGATTATAAGACGTGCCATTACTTACTTAACGGAAAACAAACAATTAACAAATTTAAATAAACATGAAACAAATAACACATGTCTGTTTATGCTAGGCAACGTATCTAAAGACAACATTTTCCTGAATTAGGAGCATTCTTTACAGTGGGATATTTTTTATTTCAAAAAGAAGTTTTCTCATATTTATATCGCATCCGATTTAAACTTTTGTTTCCGAAAATACACTTTCTTTCCTTAACAGAGAGTGTAATAAAATAAAACAAATCTATTAAATTGAAAAGGAAAACTGTTTAAAAATGTCATAAGTATTTGAGAGGTTAGAGAATTAATACTTTCTTTAAGTAAAATTAAATTACTTAAAAATATTTTTTAGGAAAGAATTACATTAGGATTAAACATATAATATATATACCGGGTGATCCAAAAGTCAGGATGAACTTTAAAAAAGAATAATTCGAAAACGAATCAAGATACAAAGATGCGGTTTGCACCAAACGGATTTAAAAAAACGGGTTTTGTGTGGCAACGAAATAAAAAATAGTTCTGTTGGTGACAAACAGATGGCGCTGTCGGATTTCTGATGTAGGATTATGCAAAGCAACAAACGATATAAAAAGGAGCAACTGCAGCAGATAATGGTAGTCGAAGCTTGTATGCATCGAAATGCTGTCCATAGTTGAGAAAGCCCTCTTAGTTGAACTGTATTATAAGAATTCGGAAAGTGCCATTGAGGCATTGCGAGCATATCGCTACCTGAAGGGTATGCGAGATAGCAAAGGACCAATAACGTCTTCTGCATTGAACAAAATGATGAAGAAATTTGAAGCTACAGGTTCTTTGGCGTCACGTCAAAGAAGTGGACGTCCCTCAACAGTTTCTGTTGCCACGACAGTGGAGCAGACGGTGCAATCCATGTCGGCGGTTGCTGCACATGGGGAGAGCAGTGTTCGAGAAGTTTCGAGGCAGACAGGAAGTGTCTGGAGAACACTGCGAATAACTTTGCAACGGTATTCCGACAAGTTGCAACATAACCAACAACTGAAACCTCCTGACTTCGACTCTCGCCGAGATTTTTCGAATTTGGTATTCAATAAGATGGAAGAGCAGCACGACTGGTTTCACACTGTGCTTTGGACAGATGAAGCGCATTTCACACTCTCTGGCACTGTTAACACCCACAATTGTCAAGTGTGGACCACAGAAAATCCACATGCATTTGTCGAGGTACCCTTGCAACAGCCTAAAGTGACAGTCTGGTGTGGCTACACTGCTGATTTCATAATTGGTCCAATTTTTTAAGGAAATCACACAGACAGGTTTCAAAACGGTTTCAAAACAGCATGGCCTCAAAGCTCTCCCGATCTGACACCCTGTGACTTTTGGCTGTGGGGATTCTTGAAGTAAAAGTGTACCGTGACCAACCGGCATCACTAGCAACACTGAAAGATGCCTTCCGCCAAAATGTGTCTGTCATAACGCAAGAAATGTTACTAAATGCTGTGAACGGTGTGGTGCCTCGTCTCACAGCTGTACTTCTGAATGATGGACAGCACATTGAACATTTACTGTAGTACTAATTAACTGTAACTAAGCTGACTTGTAAGTTGTCAACATTTTTTAATTTGTAAATCATCTTTTGATGCAATAAAACACTATAGCGCCATCTGTTGGCTGCCAACAGAACTATTTTTTTTTCGTTGCCATACAAAACCCGGTTTCTTTTTCATCTGTTTGGTGAAAACCGTATCTTTGTATCTTGATTCGTTTTCAAATTATTCATTTTTAAAGTTCGTCCTGACTTTTGGATCACCCGGTATATATATATATATATATATATATATATATATATATATATATATGTGTGTGTGTGTGTGTGTGTGTGTATTTATTTATTTGATTATTTATTTTTGTTTCGATTTATGTAATGCATTTTTGTAATACGAATTAATCGGCTTGCCTTGTATGGCTAAGATTTCCATTAAAAAAATTAAAAAACAAATTTCAATTTAAAAATAAATAGTATTTCATATTAAAGTGGATTTTTTTATATTTGTATATAGAAATACACGAATGCAGAAAACAAAAGTTCAAACGAACTCAGATGCTGTGTGTGGAACATTTTTGATACAATATTAACATGAAAAATAAACCAAAATTCAATATTTATATGGCACGCTGTGTACAATTTTCTTAAATCTAAATGTAGAAGAATTATTATTTTTCTTAACATTAAAACAATTTTATTAACATTTCCTAATAAATAAAAATATGATAAGATTTAGTAATAATTTTCGAAGGATTATAAGAAGATTTCAAAGAAATTTTAGTTTTGTGATTACAGTCGGTCTTAGAACAAAAGAAAAAAAAACTTTTTTAGTTTAGATTTACCAAGAAAATTCTCCATGGGTAAATTTTTCATGTACGTTTAATGTTTCCTAAAAACTAAATGTATTTCTGATTTTGTACTCTACAATATCGCTAGATTAATTTATTGTGTTACTAAAGCGAATAATATTATATCAAGTTCTAAATGTTAAATTTGAAGTTTGCTTACAGTATCTAACATAATATCTGAGGAAAACAAATATTTTACAAACCTTGAAATACTTTAAAGTTATTAAGAGCTAATATGCATTTTTTCCTACAATTCATGGATAAGCAATACTCGTCATTTTAAAAATCTTAAACTATTTTAAAGTTATTAAGAGTTAACGTATATTTTTTTCATAAAATTTTCAGTCATATTTCTCATATTTACAGACAAGTAATAATCCTCATTTTACAAAACTTGGAAAATGTCAAAGATATTAAGAGCTAATGTATATTTTTTCCTAAAATATTCAGTGATATTTGGCATATTTACGGATAAACAATCATCATCATTTTACAAACCTTGAACTATATTATAGCTATTTAGAGCTGATGTGTATTTTTTTCCTTACAATCTTCAGCTATATTTCGTGTATTTGCGGATAAGCAATAATCATCATTTTACAAACCGTGAAATATTTTAAGCTATTAAGCTATTAAGGTATGTTACTATTTTACAGTTTTCAATCAAATAACTGAGTAAATTTCCAGTTTTGGTAAAATTAATAAGCCAGTCCTTATTTCATTCAAGAGCCGTTTTTAAATTTAAAATAATGTTTCACCTTTTTTTTTAAACGCTAAACACTGCAGTGATTTGATATCCCAAATTTTATCATAAATATTATTTTTTTTTAAGTTTTATTCTTGCATTCATTATTAAATATTGATAGAACAAAAAAAGAAATAAAAGCTCTTTGAACCAAATTTATAAAAATGATTAATCTTTAATTGTTTTTAAAGAAATTAAAGCAATATTATAAGTATTTTTTACCGCATTCAATTTTCATAAAGCAGTGGATTTCAGCTTTTACATTATAATTAAAAAAATTAATCAGTTTTAGATAAAAACTGCAATCTTTATTTTATTTGTCTTAACTTTCAGAGGGTAACATTATGTAAAGACTTAAAAAGTTAAAAAAATTTTGACAACTGAACTTTTTTAGGACAGTCAGATTGATTTAATTTTGAAGAATAGAAATTGAGCATTAACCAAAGTTTCCTTTAATCTTCATTTTATAAATACGTTTTTTTTCACTGTCTAAAATGTGTGATGAAAATTCTACAATATGTTTTAAACTTTAATGCATTAGATTCTATTCTATTTTAGTCTGAGTATTTATTTTTATTTTCATTTATTGTATAGACAATTGGACGATTAATGATATGAACATCTTTAAAAAAATATTTTACAGAATATAAAAAAAACTAGTCGTTGGGGCCACCGTAATACTTATCCATCATGGATATGCATAATGTAAAATATTAAAATAAAAATGGTAAACTACTTATAAAATGCATGGCAATTCAAATAAAATCGTGGCTTGATGACGTCATAAACTTTAAAGGCTCGATTTCTGAATTGCTTGAAAGAGGTTTTCACTTATAACTCCAAAAATAATAATTCTATTAACTAGCGGTTTATTGCATCTGATTAGGCGTCAAATTTCCAATAAAAAAATATTTTTGAAGTGAAATTTGGATGAAATACAGGGTTATGAAAAATCGAAGAGTGTGGAAAATAGGATTCTAAATATCTCGGCAACTAATTATCTGATAGACTTCATCCTGTATGCAAAATTTATGCTTTTTTATTGTCTTTTATATTCATTTCTTAAAATAACCAATTTCAAAAATTTTTATATACCTTTTATCAGAACAAATATTTCGAGAGTCCGAAAAAAATAGTTCCGGTTAATCGAGGTTATTGAAATGAAATAGGCTTCTTCCCATTATTACATACTAAGTACATACCAAATTTCAAGTCTCTATCTCAATTTTTTCGGGAGATAGAGCGTTTACAGACACACAGACACACATACACACAAACACACAGACACACAGAACAGACGGACGGCAAATTTTTTTTTCTAAAAATATGTTTTTCGGAATCTCCAATGTCTGAAACGTGTAAATCCGTCAAAAAAAAATTTTCGATTTTCAAAACGATTACAAGACTTACCCTATACTACGTATGATGGGTAAGTAATAATGTTGAATATTTTAGAGATAAATTTACTAACATTAAAAATATTTTTTTTTCCATCGGTGACTTAATATTATCTTTGCCCGTTTGTAAATATAATATGTTTTGAGTTTGAATCAAGGGTGTGGCGATGATTCTAACTGCTCAGATTTCAATTTAAATGGAGGTCCCAGTCCGTTTGTTCAAAAATATAAATATAGCGCCTAAAAACGAACAAATCAGTTTTTAGTTTGCTCTATCAAATGCACTTTTTTTATTCCGGTAATTCCAACTCTTGTTATATATTCTCTTTCATAACCTATTATAAGAGTGTTTATGAAACAGTGCCTTCATATTTCTCGCCAAAAGCTTTTTTTTTAATAGCAAAAACTACAAAAGATGACATTCAAATCATTATCTACATGTACATATCTATGTAAGAATTTTAGTCTATTAATCATTTACCGTGAAGATTTTTTTTTTATATTTTGCATATACGTATATATATATATATATTTCTTAATTAGTCAAATAACTACATAAAGTAGGATAATAATACAAATTGAAAACTTTTTGGTCTAATTTGTTTCTGTTATTAGATTCAGTTATTTAGGCGATACACTACTCACATGAAAACTATATATAAAATTTGTAGCTTTGTTTATCTGAAATACATTAAATTATAAATACAATTATTTGTTTTCGAATTATATTTTGTAAGAATGTTAAAAAGATAAAAAATACTTTATAATTATTCTTCTTTTTCAAGAATCTTTTGGCCATATTTGTGGATTTAAAACTCTGTTTATACAATGTATATTTCAATAACCCGGTTTGTGTTCAGAAAAATGATCTATTTCTAAAAAAATAAACAAAAATAAATAAATTAGTTTTTTTTTTTAAGTTTAATTATTTACAAAATAGATAACGAAAACGCCATTCAGACTATATAAATTTTGTGAAAGTAACTTTGGCTTATTTTAATGGATGTATTGCATTGTTTGGAAAGCATTGTCTAATAATTAAATGATAAAATTTTCCGTTACTAACCAACTTTCCCAAACAGGAAGAACTTACCGAACTACCAAATATTTAAAAGAAATAATTTTAATGCATACATTTGTATTTATATATAAGGTAAAGCTAGGAGAGTCTGCGCACAATTCAAAAGAATAACAATAATAAAATCTAAATATTAATTTTTTGCTAAACTATCCATGAATAATTTTTACTTCATTTGTTTTTTATGCATTTCCATTGCTATTTTGTTGTTATGTTGTAATTTAATAGAACGGTTGTAATAAAACCAAGAAAGTTATATTGTGCAATCTGTCCTAACAGGGTTGGTGTGATTGCGCACATGGGTAGGAGAGATTGTTACTAATAATAACTACAATTAAATTGTTGACAATAATAATTACACTTAAATGACATTGTTGTAAGGTTTTTGTGAACAAATATTATTGTATTAGGAGTGAATATTTCAACCTAATGATTAAAGAATCAGAAAAAGGAAATAATTTTAAAAACGATTAAAAAATGTTAATTAAAGGGGAAAAAATTAAAGAATCAGAAAAAGCAAGTCCAGATAAGATTACAAAATAACATTAAGTTACTTGAAAACACGTTTAACTTAAAATTAGTCCATTTTCATTTTTCATTTTTTATGCAAATTTACCACTAAGCTGCGTAATCTCTCCGAACATGGAAACTAATGGGAACAATGCGCCATATTTCCCAAGTAGTAGATGCGCAAACTCTCCAATTTCAGTAGGAGAGAATGCGTGGCCTTTTATGTAAACATGGCCGCTACTAAAACGAACCGTTGATGTTCACATTGTTAGTCTAGATTAGTAGCTTATGATAATTCGTTTAAGTTTAAAATATTTTGTATTACTGACATTGTATAGAAATTCAGATTAATAGCTATGAAAATTCAAACACTTACTTTAGAAAAACAAAACAAAATAGCAATGCTTTATCTTAGACGCTCAAAACAATCAACGTGCACTTTCAAGTAGACACTGCACTACTGCTGTTGTACAACTACCTGGAGTCGCTGCCCGCTCACTCTACTCCTTCCTCCCGAACCTCTATGTGCGCAATCTCGCCGACCGCGCCATCTCTCCTGGCTTTACCTTATTTTATTATTTTAATAAATATAATATTAATAACTTTTTTTAACTTTACACATTTTGTTTTTAGATTTATCAGGATTTTATGTACTTTAAATTTTCTCAAATGAGGTATTGAAAAGGAAACTTCTATATATATATTTTTTTTTCTTTTAACTAATTCAATTTTTACAGTACATTGAATAATGCGTTTTTTCTCTTTTGGAGAAAAGTATTTTCCTAAAAAGAACCTTTGATTTACTTTTACAAGGTAAATTTCATAACAGTTCTGTCTGTTTGTTTTGTTTTTTAAATTTCATAAAAAAATATGTCATTAAAATATTATTTGCGTAACATAAAAAACATCCTGAATTAAGAAGATTATAAGAAATATTATTTATTTAATTACAAACTGAAATACTTTTCTTAGTTTTTTGCATAAATAAATGTCTGTTTTCATTCATAATCGCAAATAACCACTTATTTAAACAAACTGGAGAAAATATTTTAAAATTTTATGCAAAATCATTTCTTCAAATTAACAAAAAATGTTAATACATATTTAATTATACAAATATTTTTAAATGATTGCTCTTTTAATTAAAATAAAACGTACGTTTGGCCTTTTTTGTCTAGAAATCACCATAAAGTAAGAAAAATCAATATCAATTAATTAAGGAGCTAGAAAGTTTTTAAATATAATGAAATAGCTAGTATTTTATTCCAATTATTCTTCATTTTTCGCATAAATGAAAACAAATTATTTTCACACAGAGATACAAACAAACGTTTATTTAAATAAATTCAAGAAATCATATTAATTTTTTATGAAATATCAATTCCAATAAAGAGAGAAGAAAAAAATGCAAATATTTTCTTTTAATGTTGCAAATGTTTTGTAATGAACCACTTGCTTAATTAAATAAGAACGAATATGACTTATTTTTTAATTCTAGAAATTATAAAAATTGAAGATTACGAAATTAATTAATATCTTAAAAGGTTTTTAAATAGAACTGAATTATATTTGTTGCTTTTTCTAATGAATACGAAAATTCGAATAGATAAATATATGCATATATATACATTCCATTGGGTAATAATGATCTAAATTAATTAGATTAGTGTATTTAAAGCTACAAAATAAAGATAATAACTACATTTAATTTCCATTTAATTAAAATATCAGTAATCTGTTTTCGAAATCTATCTTGAATGTACTAAGAATGATATTCTTTTAGTTAATTCTCCACATCTGTCTTTTAAAAATATAAAAGAGGAATATAAAAGAGATATCCCTATATGCATATTAACTACTAATTTTATTAAACTTACTATTGTAATGTCCCTACTAATTAATAAATATTTAACATATATTAAAAAAAATGCATTTATTTTAAATTCAAAAGCTAGTTAACATTTTCTGATAAACGTCAGAAAAGAAAAACAGAACATTCATGTTATTTTCATTTAAGCAGTTATATTACGTTTCAAGTTTCAAGTAATTAATGTCGAAAAAAATAATTTATAAACAATGATAAATATATAAATTATTACTAATTGCCTTAGCAATAAATGAATAAATTGCTGAAGGTTTACCAAAGTGCACATACAATTTTTTTAAAAAATCCATAAGAACACAATTACGACATTAGTCACTGAGTATTATAATTTTTATTTTAATGTATCATTAGTTTTATCTTTATTTACTTAATTCTTCTCAGTATCCAGAAAAGATCTTATGTGATTTTAAGCTGATATCTCTGTTCTTTAATAAAGTTGAAGAATTAACTTTAATGTGATTTAAGATAAGATCAAGGTTGCCCCGGAAAAGATTTTCAAGTTTCAAGAAGTTCAGACTTCATTAAATACTTCTTTGCTCTTACAATAATTGTATTTTGAAATTTTTTATTGACCAGTTTTCTTTTAAACTCTTAGATGGGAGAATCTATTAAAATTATCAAGTTATTCACAGTAAAATATTATACTTACTCAAATACATATATTTCCATACATAAGTTTTATTAACGTATTTTCATACACCTAAATTTGAATAGTATACATTTTCAGTTTGAGAATGTGTCTATTTTGATTTTTTTTTTAAATAAATAAACGCCGATTATATAAAAAAATAAAATCAATAGTTATTTCGAAACCATTAATCGAAAACGAAGCAATGCATGCGGTTATTTAGTTTTTCATTTAATTAAATCAAAATTACAAACAGTAGTGTTTAGAACGAAAAAGAAAAAAAAGTATTTTTGAATTTGCATTTTTGTCCTTCTGATATTACATTTGTGAGATTATTCTCACATTCTTTTCATTTCAGCATATTTTTCGCATTATTTTTATGGCGCGCCGATGTTGTTAAGCCTAACTACGCTGTCGGCGATTTTCCCAATCGTCATTTCGTTATTTAAGCCTTGTACGGCTTTCGAAGCGCTGTTTCAATCGGACGTTTGCTCTTACAAGGAAGGTCTCCTTAAAGGGCATACTCAGAAAAAAAATGCTAATGAAGCCACTCTTGTATGTAATAAAGGAACAGTGAAATTTAGCTGTGGAATCCCAGTTAAAAAATCTGAAAAAAAAAAAAAAAAAAAAAAAAAACTTTCGAGTATTTGGCGCAAAAAGACGCGATTTGGCTAGTAACATTTTTTCCTCGCCAAACGCAAACGATTTTAATGCATTTTGAAATTGCTTGTAAAATGATTATTCGAATGTGCAATACTTAATGAATTTTAACTTAAACGATGAAAGTATATTATTTTTTGTATAATTTTTGTATTTTCAACAATGCTTTTTTAAATTTCCAAACATGTCTACACTGTTAAAAAATTTCGGTTATTGACAGGTTTGCCATCCGTGAATTTTGATCAGAATTTTTCCGTTTTGTTAGAAAAATGGAATTTCTCCCGTATATCTGTTGCCATTTTAAGATTACAGAGTTTCAAATACGGAATTATTACTGTAAAAATCTATTATCCAATGGGATTGCTTTTTTTTTATCGCTACGCATGCGCTTCAACTCCTTCGCGTCTGTATTGCGCCATTTACGGAATTTACGAACTACAAAGACGGAACTTTCCTCAAAAAACGGACACATTCCGGCAACTCTGCTGCCAGTCCTTTTCCCGTAAATTGACGGATTTTTTTTTTTTACAGTGTATGAGATTTTCGTAAAATTTGAAAGCGTAAAATTGTCATTAACTTAAAAAAAATTATACAAATGGGTTAATTCTAGGGCTTATGATACCATACCCTCTTGTTCAGAATCGTTTGCATTTTGCGTTCAACATTTTCAACTTTCTGTACGTTTGCAGTAATATTAATTTAAAATATTCTTTAAATCAGAATAAATAAATTATTCACATTTCTTTTTCTCTATTTATTACCGATTGAGTGAAATTTTGCTGATGTTTTATCCCCCAACTTCACGATTGTTTCTAATTCAAATGGCTTCACCGGTTATATAAGTAATTTTTAAATGTATTTTAAAAAGAAAAGCCCGATGACAAACGCATTCGTTATACATTTCCATATCGAAAATGTGATTGTTTCCATAGCAACAATACTCTTTCCTTGAATTGACAATGTTCAGAATCGGGCCTTTTTTTCAGCTTGAAACAATTTCTATCAATTTAATTTTTGTTTTAAATCGTAAATTAGGATCTTTAAATTTCATTGTATATGCATATAAATGTGTACACAAAATTTTAGTTATAAAAATGTATTTATGTAAGTTAAACTCACATAAAAAAGTTCAGCAAGAAAAAGTTTTTTCCTAAAGAGTACTTGTCATAAAATCGTATTTTTTATTAAATTTTATTCCGTCGCCAACCGGTGATAAATTACCAAATAAGCGAAATTGTCATGATTTTTTTACAGACGTTATATCAAGATTCTACAGAAATATTTTTTTACAGACGTATGTATCCTCATGAGACGAACATTCTATAATTTTTTCAAAAATTTCTGAGTATTCGCTTATGGAGATCTTCCTTGTTAGTGAAGTCATCATGCACTGTGCGCAAAGCGCATGCGCCAGGGTGTGGTTTTTGCTTTCAGTTTTCTCTGTTCTTGCGTTCAGGTAAAAGGGCATTGTTTGATCTGCGCCAATTAAAAGCTTGTTTCGTTTCTGAATTGTTAATTTGCTCTTTCATATTCATCGTCATTTTGAATTAACAGCAAAATTTATCTTGCAGTTACTTTTGGCACCTCTTTTCTTTAGTATTTATACCAATGCAACGTAAATTTAATCAGTTCCGTAAAAGATCTGAGCTAATGATGGAGTCTTAATAATGTTTTTGAGTTGTTGCGGCGCGAAGTCCGGGTCTTTAGTACCCGCTTCATAATGTCGGCAACGATCTTTAAAAAAAATTTTTTTAAAGATCTCCATCTTTTCTTAAAGTGATGTCATATTTTTACAATTTAATATTGCCTGGAATTAATTAATAAATTTCAGTGATCACATCTTTTAGATTAAATTTTAATCATCAAGAATTCTTCGAACGATCTCCAGCTACCTAAAATGTTGCCTTTTGAGATCTATAAAAAAGTGATTTTCAATTCGGATTATTTAAATCCTAAGAACAGTGAACCAATTGGGAAACCATGATGTTCTGCCTTCCTTCTTTGATGAAAATTAAATTTGAATAAGCAGATTTCTCTCCAACCTTAAGTTTTATTATTTCTAGTCTTCACTTTACTGTTACCTCATTAAAGTAAGGCCTAATTGAATTTATCATTTTATCTTCCAATTCTGACCTTAAAGATCATTATATGGGATTATTGTTTCTCACAATGTAATTCTTTGCATTCCGCAATGCTAAAATATATTTTCAACACCACAATATTATTTCTGTAATTATTATCATCCTAGTTAGAATAATCGCAAATTTTAAGAGCACGTAACGCTTTTATCAGAAAGTGTCTACAGAATTACATTTTAAGTTATATATTGTTAACAAAACATCTAATATTCATAAATAAATTACAGGCCTCTAGCTCATTGAAAAACTTGCTCTTAATAAAGTGCTTGCTATACTGAATAAATTCTTATTATCGGATGCGGATTATTAAAAAAAATAACAATACTGATCCATAAATATTACTGCAAATATGTTTACTTTCAAAATAAAAAAGGCAACAAACATATTCTTGCCAGCTAATGAGAAAATTACATTTACAAAATATTGAGAACAAAGTCACAATACCTTAATTTGAGAAATTTAAATTATTATTATATTACAACAGTGTTGGTCTAGCCTTGCAAAAATTCATTTATAATAAATTATATTATCATATTGACATACATCATACTGGTCAATAAATATCGTTTTTATCGCAATTTCTTTTACTTCTAAATATTGCACAATTTCACTTTTTATCACTTTCCAACCTAGTTGAAAAGTGCTTATGACTTCGGTTTGTCTGGCCCTCTGGCCGGATGGCCGTATGGCCGTATGGCCGTCTGTCCGTGCTCTAACTCCCGTAAATATGCTCGGATTGCTCTGCAATTTTTATATGTTATTGTCGTTATCTATGGCACGTTCCCTATTTCAACTGAAGTGTGTAGCACTTATAGTTTTCTTACAGGGACACTCAAAAGAATTTCGTTACATTGCGGTCTATGGGGGAAAATCATTTGCGGTTTATTTTAAAAATGTTTAACTATTGTAAACGCATTGAAATTTATATAGATCACTAAGATGCATTAGAAGAAGCTTAATATGGAATAGTAGGTGTAGCACTTAGAGTTACTTTATAGGGACAGTCAAAATAATTCCGTTACATTACGTCTATGGAGAAAAATCGTCTGCGGCTTATTTAAATAATGTTCGACTATTTTAAACGCATTGAAGTTTATATATATTACTAAGGTGCATTACAAGAGGCTTACTACAGGATAGTGTGTGTATAGCAGTCATCGTTCATTTACAGGGACACACAAAAGAATTCTCTACTGTCTGTTAACAATAATTCCTGGAAGTGCGTTTTAAGTTACTGAACGCGATTTTAATCTTAACTAGCTTTTTGTCTATTACGTGGTGTGTATAAATTCTGTAGATCCTATACAGGGCAGCACAAAAGTTCGCGAACACATTTCCGTTTATTGACAGAAACTCCAGAAGGAGAATTTAAACTGTGCTACGCGTTTCCTAACTAAACTAAAATTTAGCATCCTATGTATATATACAAATCTATAGATCATATACAGGGCTACATAAAAGTATTCGGATATTTTTCCGAATATTGTATATATTGAAAATTCCTGAAATTACGTTTCTTAAATATGTTATGCGTTTTCCAAATTGTTTACTTAGATGTCATCTTTCAGCTTATTAAACGGTAATGATTTGTAAAATTATTTTAGAAGCGTTGGAAAGTGCTACATAATCTATGCTTGACGCATGATTTTTCGTTCTTGTTACATAGAAGAAATCAGAAAAGAAATCTTCTTTCAGTGCAAGTTGTTTTCAAACTTTATCTCAATTTATTGATTTTTACTGGTTTTTAAAATAATTTTTAAGCACGATTTTTTAAAAATTTATATCTTGAGCGTACAGCCCTGTTACAGAAAATTAATCGTTTGTCCTAAAACGATATAAATAGTTTTAAAAAAAATTTCTGGCTAATGTCCCATAATAAAATTAAAACTTCCTCAGTAAATAAATAAAATAACAAAATAATTTTTAAAAAGCAAATTTAACAGCCGTGTAATCGAACTACGTGCATAAACCATTAGAATTAAGAGAATCAAAAAGCCTGCAATAAGTAGTGAAATCATTTTCGATTTCTTTGGCTTTTAACCCCTGCTCTGCGGCTAATACAAAAGTATGTTTTTGATCAACTTCAAAGCTTTAATAATATTTGAATGTTTCACATAAAATGCTTTTTGTTGCGGGTGAAGTAAAAAAAAATATATATTAAATGCAAAAGAGGGGTTTTCAATAAAGAAAAATTAGTTCGCACCTATATCCGGTAACCCGGGAGAACAGCGTTATTTATAATCTTTATACAACCAAAATGTACTAGTTATGTCTAAATACATTTTCTGCAAAAATTTGTCCCCTTAAATGTAAATTTGTCCCCTTAAATTTAGGCTTTAAAAATTTATGACAGTTAAAGTAATATTTCTATCTTTTTTTAGATTATCATTTACCTCTAAGATACAATATGGGGAATCACTTTCTTGGTAAAGTAATTTTCTGTTTTTCTTAGTCTCTCGTTTAATGGAGTCTAATTAGTAGCCCTTAAGCAATTTATATATATATTTTTTTAATTTAACGTATAAAATTATTATCTATTAACTTTTTAAATATTATTCCTTCTGCTTGGAATTCTCCAATTGTGTTATTATATCTGATATTATTATTCTTATAGTTTGTTTAGTATAGTTATTATTATAGTGTTTTATCGTCCGCTCTTTCTTATTGTAACTCTAAAATAAAACTTTTGCTTCAACACCTGCACTCTCGGTGTATCCACTAGTAGCTACAGGATCCGTAGAGTTATTTTATCTAATAATGTTTTTAAATCAGTGTGAAAACTGAAATTCCTTAAATATATAATATTTATGTGTATATACACTGAGAAAAATGACACTTTCAAATTAGAGTAAATTGATATGTTCATTTTGTTATGAAATTTTTTGTTTCAAATAGGACGACCCAATGATTTCAATTCTGAAATACCAGAAATACTCAGAATACTGAAACATAGGCATACTCAATACTGAGCACATAGAGGTCAGTTCATACTCATTTTTGAAACATGAACATACTCAAAAAAGATTAGGGTCAGTTAAAACTCATTTTTGAAACATGGACATAATCAAAAATGAGCACATGATGTTTTATTCTTGAGTGTGTGCATGTTTTCAGAAATGAGTATATACATGTTTCAAACTGGAGTAATTTTGATTCGGAGCCATTTTGACTATGCGACATACTCACATTTGAGTATTTTTTGCTCAGTTTTAAAAATGTTGTTTTTAGAGTGTATTATTTATATTTATATTTATATATTTATATTTATCTGTTTTGTTAATTTATTTTGGGTTCATAATCTGAATTCGCTCCACTTGTATTGTAAATAACTTACATAGCACTCAAATAAACAGCAAGTAAATAGAAAGAAACCATAAATAAAGAATACGCATTTCATATACTAGGCATTCTGACATCCGTCTCATAAGAATATTCACATTTGATCAATATACATCAATGGTGAGCAATATGCCTACGGTGTTAAATTTATTTATATATATATATATATATATATATATATATATCTGTCTCAAATTGAATTTCTAATACCCGGAAAGAAAATGAGCACAATATGTACCCGAAATAATTGCGGTTTCATATTGAGAATAGGAAAAAAAGGAATCGAGGATAAAGCATAAACTACAGAAACTGTGAGAAACTATCACCTGGTAAATAGAATGTGAAATATTGGACATTATTCAAAATCAAGAAATGATTTTGGAAGGAAATTCTTTTATTAAAGCGTATAGAACTCCATAGTTGGCAAATTCCCGTACTTTTCGAAGTCTTATGCTAAATATACAATAGTAAAAAGGTGCATAAGTAAACATTAAAGTTTTTGTAAACTCTTACGATAAAACTTACATAAAAAATGCGCACTAGCCAAATTCTGATGTTTATTATATTATTATAAGAACGGTATTGACTTTAATTGTGCGCTTAGTTTTTTATACATGTAAAATAATTTTGGTAATTTATTTCAAATTTGGTAAACTTTTCAAGGGGATCGATAATTCTAAATTGAAAGAGGTATTATTTCGTATATAACAATAATTATGTTTCATTATTAGGATTTTTTTAAGTATACGCAACAAACTATTTAAATTGTTTGCAAAAGTGTTAAATATTTTAATACTCTTCTTCTCATAAACTGATAAGGGAGACTATTTTTTATATTTTAATAATGACGGTAAGTAACTCGCCTGTGTGTTGTTTTGCGAAACTTGCTCTGGACTGGAAGACCCAGGTCTACAAAATTAAATACAAAGTTACTCCAAGCAGAGACCGAGGAATGCATGGCACTTTTTTAATCGATGCCGATATTTTACAATTTATGTTCAAAAAGGTTTTTGATGAATTTTTACAACACATCGTCACTTTTGATTGTGCATATCTTCTCATCTAATTATTACAGAATTATACTATTTTCCTTATGGATTAGAGCAAATACGAGGGTGGGCTGATAAGTTCTCGGCCTCACACAGAGATGGAACAAGTATGACCAAATGATAATGATGTTTGTAAAGTATGATCCTTTAGCAGACATGCTCCCGAGTTTCAGACGCGTGAGTTTATTGGTTATTGCTTGGAGATAAAGTAAAGTAAATAAGTTTTGACATTTTCTAAAAATGGAGAAAAATGAAGATCGAGATGTCATAAAATACTTTGGTAAAAAAGTTTAACCCCCACGGACATACAAAAAGAGTTACATATCACCTTAAAGGATGCTCGTCCTTCGTATTCGACGATAAAAAAGTGGGCTGCTGAACTTAAACATTGTAGTACGAAATCGCCTCAAAAATTCACAATGCCGTATTGAATGATCACCGATTGAGATACGCGAACTTGCTGACATTGCAAACATCTCGATAGACCATGGCCACAACATTTTACACGATATTTTCGGTATGAAAAAGCTTTCCGCTCGATGCGTGCCGTGTTTGTTGAACGTCAACCAAAAACGACAAAAAATGAACATTTCTCATGAGTGTTCTGAAATGTATTGTGTTATTGCAAGTTGAAAAATAAAATGAAATATTGTCAAAAATCTTGTATCGTATTTGTCAGACCGAGAACTTTTTGAACCACCCTCGTACAGGGCTGCACTACAGAATTCGCGTACAAGAGTGCGTCTTAAATGTATTAAATTGCAAAAGGACTACATTGAAAAATAATATGAAATTTTGTCAAAAATATTGTACTTTCACTGTCAGGCCTCGAACTTATCTGCCCACCCTGGTATATACTTCCAGCACGTTACATCACTAAATATACCATTTTCTTTTCTTTAGTTTATGGCCTGACATTGATAACATTATTTCGTTTTTTTTATTTAAATCTTCGGAAAATATCACAGGCCACGCCAATATTTAAAATTTGTATATTTTTTATGACCATGTGACAGTTTATATAAAAATGATCGAATCACACAAATGAAATACTGATGACAGAAAATGAAGATTAGAACGATGTTTACTCCTAAAATGCCAAGACTGACATAAATACAGGTATAAGGTTTACATTTTGAAAAATAAAAATTTTGATTTTCTAATGAAATTTTTTTTTTTAATTCCGTTTGGGCTAAAAGATGATTCGTGGAAATAGAAATCAAAATAATACATGCTGATCTATAGTTCAGGCAGTTTGATAAATGCATAAATATTTCTCATTGGATATTATATATTGTAAAAATCTAACAATTTTAAAGTATATAATCAAATTTATTGCAGAATTTATTGTATGCAGTAGAATTGCTCTAATGAAATAACTCAATGCCGCTTTGCCAGAAAATACCCAAATTGATTGAAAACTAAATTGGATGAAACATAAATTGACATATTAATTAGGATTCTTTTTTGTGTGTATGTGTATATATGTGTGTGTTTAATGCATATATTTTTAAAAAGAAACCACGTGAAAAATGATCATTAAATTAACGAATTACAGTTGCACTCCACCATTAACTTTCAATTTTTTTATTGCCCCCAAAATTATTTGTTTAATTTTTTTTTCTTAAATGCGATGTTTTTGTTCATTTTCAATTAAAAAATGTACATCTAGGATTCCAGTTCATCCGTTTAAAATTTATTAATATACCTTGGCATTAAAAACATTATTTTCGTTTTCTTTTTCTTTTTTTATTTAAAGAGATAACCATAGTTCTGTATCTTGCAAACCTACATTTAAGTTTATATGAATTAAATAATAAGTTCATTTGATTGTTTTATATTTCAGAACACTTTTTCATAAAAAGATTATTTTCAGATACTTTTGAAAGTAGATTTGGGTTAAGACAATTAAAAAGTAATTCATAAATATAAATCAAGTGTTTCATTTTCGCATAAATATAAAATGAAAGTCTCTTTGCACACAGAATCTCAACGAACCTTTTATTTAGATAAACTAAAGAAGTTGTATATATATTATGAAATTTCAAATCCTAAAATTTTTTAAAAATACAAATAACTACTTAATTATGTAAATATTTTGTAAGGAAACACATGATTAAATATCTACAACAAAGAATGTGGTATGATTTTAAAAAATGATTTATAAATCATGAAAATGGGAGAACATACAATATAAACTAATTAAATTCGTAATAGAACAGATATTTTTTTTGTTCCTTTTTAATGAATATGAAAATTTAAATAGATAAATAGATATTAATATAATAATATATATATATTTGTGTTGGAGTTATGAAAACACATCTACAGTTAGTTAGCGTAGTTTTTCCCATTGATAACTTTTTATATAAAGATAAATATTGCGTTTATTTTAATTTTATTTAAGAAATAAATAATTAGTTATCTAAATTCAGCTCGAATGTATTAAAAATGATATTTTTGTTGAGAAAATGCCACACCTATTTTTTAATACATTTAAAAGATCAAAGAATTGTAGATCAAAGAATTGTAGATATCACAAACATATTAACCCACATATATTACTTCCATTATATTTAAATAATAGCTATTGTAATCGTGCCACTATTTAGTCCATACTTATCACTTTTTTTAAAAGTATTATTGATTTTAAATGCAAAAGCTCATTAAGAGTTTTTGATAAATGTAAGATAAAGAAGCAAATATTATACCCATTGCGTCTATTTAAGTACTGATACTTTTTGTAAAATTTTCTATAATTAAAAGAGAAAAATTGAACTCACGAACAATGATTAAAATGCAAATATCTGCAAGGTGTTATTAATTGCTCTGTTACCTAATTAATCAATTGATAAGGTTTATCGACGTTCATAAAAAAATAAAATAAAATAGCTGTAAGAACCGAATTACTCTATTTTTCATTGCTTTTATGCTTTTTTAGCGCCATATTAATTAACTGATTAGTATAGATCGTTATTAAATAATTGTATCATTTGTTTTTATCTATATTTTCTTCAGAGTTCTCAGTATCCAGAAATGGTTTTGCAACATGCAATTAGACGTCAGTGTATCTTTCTACTTTTAGAAATGGGACAATTAATTTAAATATGATTTGAAACAGGATCAAAGGCGTATTATAGGAATTTGTTTTAGTAAAGTAGCCGTAAGAACCGAATTACTCTATTTTTCATTTCTTTTTTTGCTTTTCTAACGCCATATTAATTAACTGATTAGTATTGATCGTTATTAAATATTTGTAACATTTGTTTTTATCTGCCTTTTCTTCAGAGTTCTCAGTATTCAGAAATTGTTTTGCAACATATAAAGAGACGACAACGTATCTTTCTACTTTTAAAAGTGGGACAATTAATTTAAATATAATTTGAAACAAGATCAAAAGTGCAACATAGAATTTTTTTTAATAAAATAGCCGTAAGAACCAAATTACTCTATTTTTCATTGCTTTTAGGGTTTTCTAACACCATATTGATTAACTGATTTGTATCGGGCATTATTGCACATTATGAAACAAGATCAAAAGCACATTATATGATTTTTTTAAAATCTGTATTATAAAGCAAAAACATGTCCGTGATTAATGCTGGCGTCATATTGACGGTGGCAACACAGACCAATAATTTTCACTCTTACTGTAATTTTTTTAACATCTGAACATCACACAGATTCACTTTTTACACCGTTGAATACGATAAAAAATGTATTTCAAGTGTTATTGTTTAAAAACTGTATCTCAATTTACTGATTTTTAATATTCTTTAAAATAATTTTCTATCATATTTTTTTTATTCTATATCGAGGACATATCGAGTTTGCAAAAGATCAATCTGTTTCCAGTTAAAACAATATAAAAAAATCAGCCTTCCTTTCTGACTGATATTACAAATAACAAATGCTATGCTATAATAAATGCTATATACACTAAGAAAAATGCCACTTTCAAATCTGAGTAAATCGATGTTTTCATTTTGTTATGAAACTTTTTGTTTCAAATAGGACGACCCAATTCTTTCAATTCTGAAATACCAGAAATACTCAGAATATTGAAACATGGACAGACTCAAAACTGAGCACATAAAGGTCAGTTCATACTCATGTTTGAAACATAGACATACTCAAAAATGATTAGAATCAGTTCAAACTCATTTTTGAAACATTGAAATACTGAAAAATGAGCAAATAGAAGTCAGTTCATACTCATTTTTGAAACATGGACATACTCAAATATGAGCGCATAATGTTTTATTCATGAGTGTGTGCATGTTTCAAACTTGAGTAATTTTGATTCGGAGCCATTTTGATTATTCGACACACTCAGATTTGAGTATGTTTTGCTCAGTTTTTAAAATGTCGTATTTAGAGTGTGCTTCATAATAAATAAACAACTAAAATAAAAAAAAATATTATAAATAAAATAAGAATTTAACAGACATGTGATCGAACTATGGGATTAAAAAGCACTGAAAGCATCACAATCAAAAAGGCTGCTTGTGTCCATAGCGGAATATTTAGTGATTTATCCAGCTATTAACTCCTGTCATGCGACAAAGTATGGCTTTTAATGATTTTCACAACTTTATTTTAATACATTATTAATATTTTTTATATACAATGTTTTTCTTTGTGCTGTTAGTACGCAATTTAAAGAAATATATTCAATATAAAAAAATCTATTTGAGTTTTTTTTAAAATGGTTTTCACCTGTATTTTGTAACCCGGGAAGCACGGTTGGATCCTCTAGTATCCTTAAATTTGGAACGCTAAAATAAAGTTTAATGATACGCAAGCTCAAATACAAAATTCGAATTATTTCCTCCATTAGAAGTATTTCCTTAACTGAAAACCACATTTTTGTATCCTTAAAAGAACCCGATATCCTTCAATTTACGAAAAATTATGAAAACATCAATTTTCCAACTTTTTGTTTAAAAATAATTTACACATTTAACGAAAACGTCTGACGAAGTGTCGTAAAGATCCGATAACTAAAAATATGTCAAAAAGACTTTTTACTGCATCCATTTCTTTTTAAACGATTCAGAATTGTAATATTTAAATTCATTTTTGTCAGTGTATATTTTTCAAATGAATCAGTATGATTGAAATGCGAAAACTTCAACATGTGAGTATCATTTCACTCGCCATTTTTAACATACGTATTTTATGGTATTGTTGTTAAAATTAATGGTATATATAATTAATAATACATTCAATAATATAAATAATATATTATGTAAAAGTAAAAATGCTATGTAAATAGTCATTTTTTATGTAATTTTACATATCTCATAATATTTTTTGTATAGTTTTCATTAAACTAATTAATTCCTTGGAAATCGGATCCTTTTAATTATAAAATACATTTGTAAAAAAACGTGTAACAAAATTGTACGAGACGTGTGGTTTTAAAATTTAATTTTTTTATTTAATTTTTTTATTTCACAAAAATAATTGCATTTATTTTTTAATCAAAATCATTTTCCTTCATTAAACTATTTAATAATTTGTCAAAAAATTATTATAATGCTCTCAAATGAAGAAACGGTTCAAAGGATACCGGCTATCTTTAAAATTAATGCTGTTTCTAAAATATCAAAAATATATTTAGAAATCGCATCTCTATGAGGAGGTAATTTATTGATTTTTGTTTTAAGTTTAAACTTGGTAACCTAAATTTATTTTCAAAATCAACTTCAAAATTTTTTCCTGAGTCTTTCGTATTAGTTAAAGTGTTTTCTTTAAATAATATAACAATCGTGAAAGTTACATTCTTCTTTTATTTTAACTATGTTTCTTTTCGAGTAATTTATTTTCTGTTAGATTATAATTTGTCTCTAAAGAACAATAAAGGAAATGAGTTCCTCGGAATGTTCATTTTCTAGATTTTTTTATATTGCTTGTTTAATGATCTGAAAATCTAAATGCTTTCTGAATTTTCAACCGCATTAAGAACTGTTAAATTTAAAAGAATTTTATAATTCCTTAAGACATAACGCCTGAAATTATTACCCGTTAACTTTGAAAAAAAATCATTGAGTTTAGGCTCTTTCGACTCCGTTTAATATCTATTGTTATTACTAGTAGTGTTATTATTATTATTATTATTATTATTATTATTTTACAATTATTGTTACGAGGGAAAGTCATTAAGTAAGTCACAAAAGATAACTAAATAATAACTTACAAAAATATTCACTTCAAAACTATTTTTATTTCTCAGCATATTCTCCACCAATATTTATGCACTTACATCACCGTTTTATCAGTGCCCCAACACCAGCTGCATAAGATTCTTCGGATTGCTGTCTCAGCCACATTAGGACTTCAAGTTGAATCTTTTCATCATCTGTGAAATTCATATTGCTTTCAAGATGATTTTTTAGTGGACTAAACAGATGAAAATCGCTTGGGGCTAAGTTGAAGCTGTATGGTGGATGTTGAAGAACTTGCAAGACGATGTTCACGGATGATGAAAAGATTATATCATTGGTTATATCATTTAAAGTGAATACCATTGAAAGTTATTGTTTAATTATCTTTTGTGACTTACTTAATGACTTTCCTTCATATTACTGTTATTAATATTAATATTATTATTATTATTGTTGTTTTATTGTTATTATTATTATCCCTATTTTTACTGTTGTTATTGTTATTATTACTGTTGTTGTTATTATTAGTTGTTGTTGTAGTTAATGCTATGGTTGTTTCTTTTGAAAGCAACCCGAGCGATTTGAGGGTTAGTTTTTACTATCCGCTTTTATTTTAGCTGTCTAAAACATAAAATTTCCATTATTACCTCTTTGATATCTATAAAAATAGCTTAAATACATTTTATTATTTAAAAACACTGAAAAAGAATATATATTAACAGAATTGATTTCATATATGAAATATACACATTTTATCTATATTAAATTTAATAAATATATGGACATGTACTTTAATGTCAATTTGTTACATTTGTATTTCAAATGCGTCACGTGGCTCTCGAATAGAATGCAGTATAAAATGATATACATTTAACATTATTTATTGTATGCATTTGTATTACGTAAGATTTATTTTAAATGAGAAAGAAATATAAATGTGTTACTGATGTACACCAGGAAAGAATGTTGATATTTGATCAAGATGCGAACAATATTTTAAAATGTTTATTTTATGTATTTCATGTGGACTTTTCGATTTTCGAAAAAACAAAGAGCGCAATAAATGCCAAGAAAATAAAATAATGATTCAAAGATCAAGCAATAACTATGGAATCAGTGAGAAAATGTTACCTGGTAAATAGAATGCTAGATATTTGGCTGTATTTTCAAAATCAAGAAATATCTTCAGGAAAGAATTGTTTTATCCAAACGTACACATATATATATATATTTTTCAATCAGTTAAAGTCATTTCTTTTGGAATAAAAAATAGCATGCGAATACAAGAAATGCTTTTTTAAACTTTCACGAGAAAACATATATCAAAAACATGTACTAAAAAAATACTAAACTTCATAATTTTCTTCTGGGAATGATTTCTCAGCATTCAAGCATTAGCTTTAAATGTTTTTCTTAAACATGAGTAATACTTTTCATCATATTTTTCTGTTTTCACAATCAGGATTCTTAATAGAAGGATGTAATATTTGATACATTTGATTTCCCCTAAACATGCAACATTTAAAAAATTTTAATTTTAGTTTTTTAACATTGTCATGCCTGGTGACGTCAGAGCTTACGACAACCCTTTTTTTTTACTCCTGAGCAAGAGAGACAGGGAAGGAGTGATTGGCGGAGGCCAAAGGTATAGGATGTATGTGCGGTGGGCACTGAGATATGAGAAAAAAATATAGTTGTGTTAGTAGAAACGCAGAAGTTGTGAAATTTGACAAAGAAAAACAAAATCGGAACAAGATACTATGTTGGAAATTGAAAAAACTAAACTAGAATTAGTTAAAGCGCAGGTAGAGATGGCGAAAATGCAGAACGATTATAAAAATTCAGACACAGGGGGGATGGACAAAATTCCGAACCTAATTCGTTAGAAGCCCTAATCAAAAGCGTTAAAACTTTGACTATCGCAGTCCCCACCAGGCCTGAATCGTGGAATTTATTTTTTGCTTAGCTCGAGGAAGCATTCGAAATTAAAAACGTGGCGGAAGAGTTAAAGGTTGACATTTTGTTTAATTTTGTAGGTGAACGAGCAGCACATTTGTTAGTGTATGCAAACACGGAAGAAATGAAGGATTACCAGAAGGTCAACCCGTTAATCTTAAAGGAATTTCAACCCACAACAGAGGCGTACCTCGAAACTTTTCTCTTTTCGAAAAGATCGAAAAATGAAAATCATATGCAGTTCGCGAGTAGACTCAGAGCCAATTGGGATTTCTATTGTGAACTGAGAAAAGTAAATGATTTTCACACGCTTAATGAGTTAATTGTCAGCGACAGATTATTAAGTTCATTAGATTCGGAGACGCGAAGTTATGTCAGGATAAAACAATTAGATAATTGGTTAAAATCACGACAAATAACCGAATTATGCGATAATTGCTTCACATCAAAGGGCAGAACATTTTCGGAATTATACGATAAGCCGGTAAAACCCCACAATCACGATGAATCGGGAACTATAAGTTACAGTAATAGAAAATATGTACCACCCCATGTCAGAAATAAATTTAATTTTCGTGGCGGTAAAAGTTAAATGCGTCGAAAGAATGTAAGCTTTGTAAACAGACAAAGCATTTGCGGTTTTGTCCGAATAATAGAGAAAGAGACAAAATTGGAAGTTTGCAAAATCAAACAAAAAAAGATTATTTTATCAGAAAAAATAAGCAGGACGATAAATTAATTGCTAAGGTTAAAACACTCTGTTTTGAAAATGAGCCAATAAATACCCAACCTTTACAATATGAACATTTGTGGCTGGGTGGGGGAGATAAATTAAATCTGTTATAGACAGCGTAGCAGAGATACCTGTAATAAATTCTAACCAATTGCCGGATTCATTTAGAAATAATGGAAATTCAAAAATTCAGTTGATATGGACTTTTTGAGAAAGAATAACTGCGAATCTTGTAACATTACCAATAGCTTTAAAATCCAGAGAGTCAAATTGTTTGTTTAACAGCGTAGATGTACTGTTTGCGGTCACGGATAAATTATATGGGACATGTGTTATAACACCGGCAGTTCATGAAATATTACAGTTAGCTAGTAACGAGGGAGGTAAGGAGTGGCCCAGACAGGAATGTCATTTGGCGACAGTGAGTGATACGCAATCAGAAAAGGGGAATGAAATTGAAAAGCAAAAGGGGGAAGACAATCAAATAGAGAGGGATGGTATAAATAATGAAAATTTATGCTGGCGAGGTGAAAATCAAAGCGCGGGGAGAGAATTAATGATTAGATATATTGAAAGGAAAGATAATAGTGGAGATTTGAATGCGAGTCAACGGTCAGACGCGAGTATGTACAGGGAGCAACATAAGAGTTGTGAAACATTACAGGTTGCTTTCAAAGACGCGGAAAAAGTAAAAACGGGTTCGTTATAGTAGATAATTTGCTTTATCATAGAGAAAGGGTCACGGGGGATTATGTTATGCCGTTAGTGGTACCAAAGGTGAGGAGGGGGGGAATTTTAAAAATTGCGCATGAATCGATTTTCGCTAATCATCTCGGCATGAAAAAAACAAAAGAAAGAATTCGTTATTCATTTTATTGGCCGAATATGTCACGGGATGTAGAGGACTATTGTAAATCTTGTAAAGACTGCCAGTTACGGAGTAGAGAGAGGGCCAGCGATCAGATACCCATTGTCCCAATTGAGAGACAGGAATTTCCGTTCGACGTTGTAAATATTGACATAATTAGAAAAATTGCACCTCCTTCAGAGCGTAGGCATCAATATGTACTTACTTTAGTGGATCAGCATTCGCGGTGGCCGGAGGCGGTACCGTTAAGAACAATTACGGCTAAAGCTACGTGCGATGCATTATTAGAAATATTTATGCGAACAGGGATACCCCGCGTAATAGCGAGTGATTAGAGCAGAAATTTTGTTTCGGGTTTAATACAGGAGTTTTATGCTAAGCTGGGGGCAGCTCCTATATTTGCAACGCCAGGGCATCCACAAAGCTCGGGATTAGTGGAGCGAAATAATCAGGTTTTGAAACGCATGTTACACTATATAATTCGGAGCGATTCTAAAAATTGGGATAAACACATCCCCTATTTATTATTTGCTTATAGAGAAATTCCGAATAGTACCACGGGAGTGTCGCCATTCAAATTAATGTACGGAATGGGGGCCAAGGGTCATTAGCGGTATTCAAATCTACATGTTCAGGAGAAATCCCACTACCAATAAACCTTGGAAAGAGCGCAACCGAATATCTTCAGGAGTTAAAAATTAATTTAGTAAGGGCGGCGGAGCAAGCGGCAATAGTAGCGGAGTTTAAACAAGGCTTGTATGCGAAGTACGCTAATCGAAGAGCGATTTACAAGAAATTTAGACAGGGGGACCAGGTATATCTATTAATCCCAGATTCCACGAACAAACTTTACGCTAGGTGGACGGAACCAGCCGAAATTGTGGCACGCTGTAAACCTGATTCTTACAAAGTAAAATTAATAAACGGGAACGTTAGGAATATCCACGTAAATAAGATCAGGAAATTTACTCCTAGAGTACAGGCGGTGGGAGTAATCTTTGAAAATGAAGAAGAATTAGTGGAAGTCCATCCCACCCCCAGTGTGAAAGATAACCCCAACTTATTTAACATAGAGGAAGTAGATTTAAATCATTTAGAAAATGTGGAAAGGAAAGAGATGTTAGATTTATTATATAAATATAAAGATTTATTTTCGAGAAAAGTACAAATAGCCAAGGTAGGAGAGCACAAGATTAGGGTAAGCGGCGCAGAAATGAAAAAGCCCTATGTTTATCGAATCCCAGAGGCGTTGAAACCGCAAGTAGATAAACAAATCGAAGAGTTGCTGGAGTTAGGACTGATTGACGAGAGTGATGCAGAGGCGCCACACCTGGTAGTGTGCGTGATGAAGAAGGATGAGGCCCTCCGACTGTGTGTAGATTTTAGATCTTTGAATGCAATCACAAAAACCGACGATTTCCCGATGGAGAACGCAACTGATCTTTTGTTCAATATTGGCAGGGCCAATGTAATAACTACAATCGATTTACTCAAAGGGTATTGGGCCATACAACTGGAAGTAGAAAGTCAGGATTTAGCCTGTATTAAGACTCACACGGCTCAATATCGCTTTAAAGTGATGGCCTGTTGATCCGGAATGCAGCTGCGACCTTTCAGAGAGAAATTAATAAAGCGCTTTCCAAATACAAGAATTTTGCTAGAGCGTACATCGATGATATTGCTGTTTTTTCGGAAACATGGTCGGAACATTTGACGCATCTTGACACGATATTTTCAAAACTACGAGAATTACGGTTTTCAGTCAACCTGAAGAAATGTGACTTTGCGAAACGCCAGATTAAGTATTTAGGACATGTCATCGGGTCCTGGCAGCCATCGAACCGATCCAGCTAATGTTGAAGCTATTCGAAAATTAGCCGTACTACAGACAAAAAAGCAACTTAAGAGTGTCCTCGGATTGTGTAATTACGACCCTGATTACCTGCCTAAGTATGCTGAAACAGCACACCCTTTGACAGAACTTACTAAAAAGAATAGTCCTGAGAAATTGTGCTGGTTGGAAGAACATGACAAAGCATTCAACGAACTAAGGAGGGGTCTCGGTGAGACACCTAACCTTTATACACCAGTTATAGGGTTACCTTTTACCATACAATGTGATGCATCTGCAATAGGCATCGGTGCATGTCTATCCCAACAGAAAGATGGGAGGCTATATCCAGTCAGTTATGCCAGTCAAAAGCTCTTCAAAACTCAACAGGCTTGGCCGCCCATTGAACGGGAGGCCTATGCGGTTATCTGGAGTCTAAAGAATTTCGAAACTTGGATTTTTGGTTCACCCGTGCAACTTATCCCCGATCACAACCCATTAACTTTTATCACCAAAAATGCTCCGCAATCTTCCAAACTGCAATGATGGGCATTAGCGTTACAGAAATATGACATCATGATTTCACACTGGGCTGATGCAAAGTTGACGAATGCTGATGCATTGTCTAGACTGGAGACAACAGAATAGTAAAAATAACTATAGACCCTTTTGATAAACAATTGATGACTTAAAAAAAAAACTTTTGATGATTTGTGTTTGTTTATGCTGCAGCTATAATTCAAATTCATATTAACCTGTATTCTGCATTTCATTTGTTATTTGCATTTAGTATTGTGTATTATGAAACATTAATTGTATTTTTATATTGCAGTAGCTAGCAAGAGTTTCCAGAGATGTTTCCATTAGGAAAAGTTTAAGTATTGTTCTGTATTTCTTTATATACAGGGTGATTATAAAAAAACTATCCCGACATTTGGGCCCCTAACTATCATACCATTCACAGAAACTGAATATATTTTTGGCAAAAGGTATTTTGAGGTATGCGCTCAAGAATGATATGAAAAATAACAGTGTCACTCAAACAGTTACGGTTACAGAGAGAAAATTTAAAAAAAAAACAAATGGCAACACCCAGTTTTTTGTATTGGAATGTGATCTCCATTGTGAAAAACCCTAAATAGCGTTGGAACGGCAACTGTAGCATCAAAATCACCGGCGGTATATAGGCTAAAAGTGAGGACAACCAATAAGGACAGAGAAGCAGCATAAAATAAAGCATTTTATTGTGTTTCACAAATTTTCCACATGACCTCCTTCACACACGATGACACTTTGCATGCGGCTGATGGTGAATAACACTACAGCACGTATCATGCCAATAGGAATCTCTTGAATCGCAGTTCTGATGGCATATTTCAAATCAGATGCAGTTTGACGACGAAACTGATACACTTTGGATTTCAGATATCCCCACAGCCAGAAATCCATTGGTGTCAGATCAGGAGACCTTGGTGGCCACGGAAACGGGAAATGACGGGAGATAACTCTGTCACCAAACTGTTGAGTTAAGACACGTTTAACTGAAGACCCGACATGTGGAGGAGCGAAATCTTGCATCCACACAACTTCAGATAGAGCATTTTGCCGTTGCAATGCGGGAATCGCGTAATGAGTTAACATGTCCAGATAGCGAGCACTCGTTACTGTACACGTTTGCAGATCACCGGCACTAACCTCTTCAAAAAAGTAAGGGCCGAGTATGAACGTACTCGTTATACCACACCACACAGACACTTTTTCCTCGTGTAATGGACGTGCATGCACATCATGTGGATTATTCTCTGCCCAATGCACACAATTTTTCGATTCACGTTACCAATTAACGAGAAATGCGCCTCATCTGTCCACAGAATGCGTAAAGGCCAGCTGCTATCTTCATCGTACCGGATAAGGAAATGATTTGCAAAATCCAGTCTCCCGCTTGCAACATCTGTACACGCTGGAATCGATACGGAAACATGTTTATAACAGAGCGCAGAATCTTGCATACACTTCAATTCGGCAGATCCAGAAAACGTGAAACACCGCGTGCATTTGCGGGACGAACTGTGGTTATCGTCTGATGGACTTCTGCAACAGCTTCCACAGGAACGGAAGGTCGTCCAGACCGATGTCGATCGCATGTGCAACCAGTTTCTTCAAATTTATGAATCAAGTCCCGTACAGCTTTGACAGTGTACGGGCCTCGCCGTAATCCATGGTTTCTGCGGTAAACACGCATTGTCTCTGCGACATTTTGTCCATTCAGGTAATAAATCTTTACGATTTCCTCACGTTCTTTCCCTGAAAGCGGCATCTTGTTCGGAATGGCAGAAAGGAACATACGGGGCTTGCATTTCGCAGTGCCTTTTCTTTCACCTAACGTGACGACGTCAGTCATGACTGTGTCTTACGTAGAACCCGATATTTGCGTTTCTTGGTTTATTCTTCTCGTTTTGTGGAGAACTAATCAGGCTGGGATATCAGCCAAAGAAACGGTGTGACGTGTGACGTAAATGAAACGAAAATTAATGCTCTGGTGCACGGCAAAGTCCTTTTTTACTTTTCCCTTGCCTACACTCTTAAAAGTGTGTCTCTTATTTAAAAGGCACGAGCACATTGTGCCTTCTATTATTTTAATTAGGATTAGGAGAAAAACGTTAGAGGCACAATGAGATGACAGGTACCGGAACAGAGCGAAATCTGGTCAGAGGCACGAAGTTAGCCTCTGACAGATTTGTGCCTTTGAAAAAAAAACTATCAGTTTCAGAGGTACACTGAGAAACGGACATGCGTAACAGCCGTTTACCCGTCATGCATTAGGATCAGTGGAAGGGAAAGGAAGCAATGGCCGCCAATGTAAATACGCCTGTGAGCAACGACGAGACGAAGCTAATAACGAGTCTGGAATAAGTAAGTAGTATATTTAACTTAGTATTATTTTCTGTGAATGTTATAATATAAAATATGATTCCTTATACATGGAGACACTCAGGATTAGGGATGGGGCAACGATAAATAGTTCGTCAAACTCTTAGTTATTCAAGTTCTATCTTACTATTTTCAAAGATTTACGGGGAACGCGGCCACCCTCCTGTGTACATCCATGTATATGTATACATTATGTATGTGTATCTCTCAGCAAATCTTTGTTTTTATATTCATATAAATAGTAGTTAATGTTGGCAAAAAAGCCGCCTCTGCTCTACGCTGTAGGTTACGCGCGCTGATACTTAGATAAATAAATAATAATTCTGGCCATGAAAACACAATTAATATAATAATATAGGTAATTTCTTACCTTTATCTTTCTTCAGCATCAGTATTCCTCGTGCTTCTGGTTGGTGCACATTTTTAACTGCGTTAATCCATTTATAACGATACTAAAGTGTTAAAAACATAAATGTTGGTTAATGAAGTATATTATTTATATTGAGTCCACACCTGAGACTGATCACTTTTGTTATAGATAATTATATTAAAATTTTGACTTAATAATTTCAAGTAACATTTTACATACAGCTGCCTTTTGCAGCAACAGATTAAAATTATTACATCTTTCTCTATTGAGATAAAAAGGGCAACTAACTTAATAATAAACAAGAGTTTTTTTGAATCAGTGTTCTTTTGATGACGTCAGACAGCTGCAGCATGCGTGGGTTGATATTAAAACTAATTTCGCGAACATATTTCACATATTAATATCATTGTTTATCTTGAGTAGGATGATTTGTCTAAAATAGAAAAGTTTGTTCATTATAGAATGATTTATTGTCACTTAATGTATTTATTTGCGTGCTCAAATGTTTATGTCCTTGAACTGCTTCCTGTTTTGAAATCAGTTAATGATATCTGAGATGGTTATAAATCCATCACCCTTCCTTAACCATCTCGGATGCATCATGTAATAGTTGCATAGATTCTCGATGTTTCACAAACTGTGGTTTGCCCAGTGGCTTGGTCAGGGCGTCTGCTGTCATGTCTTGTGTTGGGCAGTAACGAAGGTCTAGTATACCGTCTTCTTTCATTTCTTTTATCGCGTGATATCGAACGTCGATATGTTTGGTTCGCTTTGAAAATTTTTCGTTCTCCACCATCTTGATGCAGCTCTGGTTGTCTTCGTACAGTTCTACTGGTAAATTTTGCTGTAAGTCCAGGTCTGCTAATAGTTTTATTAGCCATGCAATTTCCTGTCCTGCACTAGCTGCAGCAATGAATTCAGCTTCTGCCGATGAGTATGCAATGCAATTTTGCCTTTTTGAGTACCATTGTATCGGACTATTTCCCAGCATGAAAAGGTTTCCAGTAGTCGATCTTCTGGTTTTTGTGTCTCCTGCCCAATCAGCGTCAGAAAAACCGATGAGTTGTGGTTCTTGATTTGTATTCAATGTGAGGTTCAGGTTTTTTGTGATGTTTAGATAACTAATTATGCGTTTCGCAGCGTTCCAATCTTTAAAACGTGGAGTTTCACATCTTCTGCTGAGGATGTTAACGGCGACTGATATATCTGGACGTGTAGTTGTTCCTATATATAACAATGATCCTATTTCTTGTCTGAATTTTGTGTTGTTAGGCATTAAGTTTTCGTCGTCCTCTAATTTGTGAAAACCGGCATCCAAGGGAGTGCTTATTGGTTTTGCGTTTTCTAAGTTGAATTTTCTTGCTAGTTCTTCTATTTTTAACCTTTGATTTAATTTGTATCCGGTTTGGGTTTTTCTTATTTCCATGCCTAAATAGTGGGATACTTCCCCAAGATCTTTTAATTCATATTCTTGCTTTAAAGCTTTTATTATTGTTTCAATTGATTCGTTTTCACCGCCTATTAATAAGTCATCTACGTAAATTATTATATACGTTGTGATGTTGTTTTCTTTACGTGTGTATAGACATGAGTCCGCTGTGCTTTGTTGGAAATTCAATTTTTTTAAAGATTGTTCTATTCTTTTATTCCAAGTTCTCGCTGCCTGTTTAAGTCCATAGATGGATTTTTTCAATTTGCAGACTTTGTTTTCTTTATTTTTCTCAATGTAACCCTCCGGTTGTTTCATATAGACTTCATCTTCTAACTCACCGTATAGAAAAGCTGTGTCTATGTCTATGTGTCTCACGTTCAACTTCTTATATGCGGCTGCTGCCAAAAAAGTTCGCACAGTTGTTTGTGACACTACTGGGGCGAAAGTCTCGTCATAGTTTTCCCCGTATTTTTGGCTAAACCCTTTGGCTACCAAACGTGCTTTGTACTTTTGAGTGTTTCCGTGACTGTCTAATTTCTTTTTGAATGTCCATTTGCAACCTATAACCTTTTTGTTAGGTGGAGGATCCACTAATTCCCATGTATTGTGTTTTCTCAACGAATTTATTTCCGCTTGTGTGGCTTTAAGCCAATTTTCTTTTTCTCTGGGATTATTTATTTCCAGTATTTCATTCCAACTACTAGGTTCTATTGTATCATTATTTTTTACATAACAGACATATCTGTCTGGTGGTACCCCCCTGTTCATTCTTTCGGATCTTCTTGGTTCATTGGTCGGTTGTTTGGACGCGGTTGGTTCTTCGGTTGTGTTGTTTAGCTCTGTTTCAATGTAATTTTTGTCGTCATATGAGTTTTCTGTCTCTTTGCTTTCTTTTAGGTTAAATTTACTATTTTCCATAAATTTCACTGTTCTGCCAATTACAATTTTATTTTGTTTTGTGTATATGCGATATCCCTTTGAGTTGTTATCGTATCCTACAAAAATCCCTTCCTGAGCCCTGTCGTCCAATTTTCCTCGATGTTGTTTATTCACGTATACGTAAGCTTTGCACCCGAATGTTCGCAAATAGTGTAAACTCGGTTTGCGATTAAACCATAGCTCAAATGGGGTTTTATTTGTCGATCTTGTTGGTAAGCGATTTTGTAAATGATTCGCGGTGTTAATTGCTTCTCCCCAAAATCTTTGTGGCAGATCTGCTTCTCTCAGTAGGCTTCTAGTCATGTCTAATAGCGACCTATTTTTCCTTTCTGCAATGCCATTTTGGCTCGGACAATACGGCACTGTTAATTGATGTTTAATGCCCCTTTTTCTTAAGTAATCCTCTATCCCTCTATTTATGTACTCTCCCTCGTTATCGGATCTTATTGCTTTCGGATATATCCCGAACTGGTTTCGAACCATAGCTATATAGTCGATTAGTTTATCCTGTACTTCATCTTTATGTTTTAATAAGTATATTACGGTAAATCTAGAGTAGTCGTCAAAGAAAGTTACAAACATTGTTTTACCACCTATTGTGGGGGTTCCTATCGCTGTGCATACGTCCGTGTGCACTAGATCGAGTACTCTACCTGTTTTGTTTCTATACACTGTTTTGGGATAGGGAGCATCGCTTGTTTTTGTTTGTATGCATGTTTCGCATGTTGTTCCATGATTGCAATTATTTAATTTTATGCCATAGGCTAAGTCGTCTTTAATCATTTCTTTTATGGAATTATAATTTCTATGCCCTAGGCGTTTGTGCCAAAGTTCCAGGCAGTCTTTACTTTTTCATTCATGTGCCATATTTACTATATTCCTATCTGCATTTTCTAATAATTCAACTTCGTATAGGTTATTTTCCATTTTTGCCTCCAAATAGATTTTCCCATTTCGTGACAGCGTGCATTTATCTTTATCAAATAATAATTTATATCCATTCTTTGTGGCTTTACTAACTGAAATTAAATTAGATTCTAGCTCCGGTACATATAACACTTCTTTTAACGTAATTTTATTTATGCCTCCATCGGATGTTTTTGTCGTGAATGTAGTTTCTCCGGTACCTAACGAGTTTAGAGTTTTTCCGTTGGCAATTATGACGGCTGTTTTTTCTGTGTCATTTAACTTAGTAAACTCATTTTTATTGTTTAGGATATGTGAAGATGAACCAGAATCGATAATCCAGGTTTGTTTTCCTGCTTTGTCTATTAGAAAGGCTGCGTCGCTGCCTTTATCTGGTTTTGTTTCCGTTCTATAATTTCTCGTGTTTACTGATTCGCGGTCAGTGTTTCCTATCTGGTCATCCGATTGTTGATAACACAACGATGATGAGTAATATTTATTTTTGTATGTTTGTTGTTTTTGTGTATTTGGGTGATTGTTTCGATTTTTCAAATGCCAACATTCTCTGTACGTGTGATTTCTCAATTTGCAATACGTGCACTGTTTATCTTTTTTAAAGTTATCATTAGGAAATCTTTTCTGCGTTTTAAACGCTTTTGATGAATTTTCACCCTGGTCTGTGTTTTCAACCCTTCTGTTGTACTCATCTGTTAATTTACTTCTAATAAATTGTGGTGTGAGCTCGTCCTCATTTCGCGATTCAAGGGCAGTAATTAACGTATTATAACTAGGGGGTAGCGAACACAGCAATAAAGCTGAAAGATGGGAGTCGCTAATTGTTTCCCCGATCGCTGAAAGTTTGTCAATTAATTCTAGAATGTATGTTATATGTTTGATTAAGTTCCCGTTTTCTTGGAGCTTGGCTCCATAGAGCTTTCTTAACAAAAATAATTTACTAGAGAGGTTCGCCCGTTCGTGTATGGTTTTAAGTGCGTTCCAAGTGTCTCTAGCTGTGTTAAGCCCCTTAACATGAACAATTTGTGAATCGTCAATTGATAGGTTAATTATGGCTCTTGCCTTCCTGTCTTTCTTTTCCCAATCAGTCGTGACTGGCGTAGGCCTATCTTCGGTTATTACGTTGAATAAATCTTCTCTAATCAGTAACATTTCAGTTTTAAATTTCCAATTACTGTAATTGCTTGCGTTAAGTTTTTCTACAAGCTGTATCTCACGTGATGCGGCCATTTTACTAGTTATTTAAGTTTTGTTATTAAAGAGGAATTGCTCTTTTATTATTTTATATAAAACTTCTTATATATATCTAGTTTTCTTCAATTGTTTAACATTTCATATATATCAACAAAAAAAATGCACAATATTTATTTCATCATCAAATAACTAACTATATTTTCAATAATTTTCAATTTCATTTTAATGTGCACACATCTATGGCCAGTAGTTTTTTTTTTCTTCACAAATATTATTTATCTACTAAAATATGAGACTTTCTCAGTCTCATAATCGACTGTTGGCAAAAAAGCCGCCTCTGCTCTACGCTGTAGGTTACGCGCGCTGATACTTAGATAAATAAACAATAATTCTGGCCATGAAAACACAATTAATATAATAATATAGGTAATTTCTTACCTTTATCTTTCTTCAGCATCAGTATTCCTCGTGCTTCTGGTTGGTGCACATTTTTAACTGCGTTAATCCATTTATAACGATACTAAAGTGTTAAAAACATAAATGTTGGTTAATGAAGTATATTATTTATATTGAGTCCACACCTGAGACTGATCACTTTTGTTATCGATAATTATATTAAAATTTTGACTTAATAATTTCAAGTAACATTTTACATACAGCTGCCTTTTGCAGCAACAGATTAAAATTATTACATCTTTCTCTATTGAGATAAAAAGGGCAACTAACTTAATAATAAACAAGAGTTTTTTTGAATCAGTGTTCTTTTGATGACGTCAGACAGCTGCAGCATGCGTGGGTTGATATTAAAACTAATTTCGCGAACATATTTCACATATTAATATCATTGTTTATCTTGAGTAGGATGATTTGTCTAAAATAGAAAAGTTTGTTCATTATAGAATGATGTATTGTCACTTAATGTATTTATTTGCGTGCTCAAATGTTTATGTCCTTGAACTGCTTCCTGTTTTGAAATCAGTTAATGATATCTGAGATGGTTATAAATCCATCAGTTAATAAATAATAAAATGAATAATACGTAGTAAATCATTCTGTAATCATATATAGTATTTCCAAGACCATAGTCAGATTTTTTTCTCGTGTTTGTGTGTGTATGGAGGGGAGGGGGGTGTACCTTGTAGATGTTAAGCGCTACAGTGCCTTTCTTTTAAATAAAAGTATAATATGAATTGATAATATTAACTGTTTTTGAAGGAGGGTGGAGGTTAGGCACTCACCTGGCGACAGCCTTGAATACTTTCTACATTTTATAAAGTTTCACAAATTACAATGTTGATTCACATTTTGCACTCTAAAACATTATTTGAATATTTCAAGTAAAAGTTCCTTAAAAAATATTATTTGTTTTAAAAAATATGTAATTTAATTTAGATAGAGTTTTTTAAAATTTTTGAAAAAAAAAGAAAAAAAAATGTATGTTTGTTGTAATATTATAAGCTTAAAATTTTGAAATTTTTTGAGTGGGATCTCAATGGGATCAGGAGTTATCAAATAGAAGCTAAAACATTGTCATTTAAATAACAATCTAACTCTATCTATTCTGTTATTTATTTATTATTTGCATGGTAATCTTCAGCTTTTATTTCACAATCCCTGGTCTGATTGCGATCCCACTCTAAAATTTTCATAATTTTAAGCTTACAATATTACAAAAAACATAGTGTTAAAAAAAACTGTAAGAATTTTTTAATTAAAAGAAAATTAGTAATATATATTTTTTAAAACTAACCATAGTCAACTTGCATATCAAATTAAACCTTATAAACCCCTCTTTAAAATGGGGGAGGGGGGGGTCATAAAATTCGGTATGTTTGATAGAACTTGAGAAATTCAAAATTGAAAAATTTCAAATCATTTCAAAATTTCAATCAAATTTTCTGCAAGTCAAAAAATGATGATTTTCCAAAATTTAAATAATTAATTGTATGAAAACTTAATGCAATAAAAAAAAATAAAAATATATTCTGATTTATATCATCAGGTAGAATATTGAAAGTTGTTAGTTGATTTGGCATGGAGACCCAAATATTATGTTTTTTACCTATGCATTTTTGGGGTAAAAGATTATAGTTTTTCAAAAAATGGTAAAAAACACCAAGTAATAAATATCTACCACCTCTGACTTAGCCACATATTGCCATTGAGTATTTCTTATTGTCAGTGATTGAGAAAAAACTATATTTTGCAGCAAACTATTCTTAAACCACCTTATTTTGCTCCCCTAGAACTCCGGTAGCCGACATTACCGATTGATGTTCTACTTCACTGGCGCCTGTATCATTTTCATGTTTTTAATGTTTGTCTTATTTGTTTTTAATAAAGCTTTTATGCCTTTTTATGTATTTTATGTATAAAATAAATGTATATGTTGACAAGGTTCTTTATTGAACCACAGAACTGACTTACGCCACATGGACACACATTTTAATATTTATTTCAAATTTATTTCAATAAATTGGGGTGAGAAAATTTTCTATTAAAGTATTCTGCCTTAGACAAAATTTAATCTACGTCTTTTTATATGCCATGTTGGGAAATCTTTCTGCAGTAGACTGAATTTACTGTAAAGATATAAATTTAATATAAAATATAGTTAAATTACAGCCTGTGTCTCTTATAATGGTGGCACATGCATGTACCACCATTATAAGAGGTACAGAATGTATTTTTAAATAAGAGGCACTTGAATATATAAATTCAACGGCACACTGTGCCTCTTAATTTGAAAGGCACTTACTCTGTATCCCAAAGGCACTATGTACCTCTTAATTTCAAAGGCACCGCGTGACTCTTAATATTTAGAGGCACAAAAATTCAGAATGTACCTCTTAAATCAGAGGCACAGTTTTAAGAGTGTAGTTCCGGTGATTTTCATGCTACAGTTGCCGTTTAAACGCTATTTAGGTGTTTGTCACAATAGAGATCACATTCCAATACAAATAAACTGGGTGTTGCCATTTGATTTTTTCAAAATTTTCTCACTGTAACCGTAACTGCTTAAGTGACACTGTTGTTTTCCATATCATTCTTGAGCGCCTACCTCAAAATACCTTTTGCCAAAATTTCATTCAGTTTCTGTGAATGGTATGATAGTTAGGGGCCCAAATGTTGGGATAGTTTATTTATAATCACCCTGTATTTGAACTGGAGTGGATGAATAAAAAGTATTTTATTAACGATTGAAAATTTGAAAATATAAAACTAAAATTAATTAATTTAATTTAATTAATGAATAAATGTAATTAAAAACATAAGTTGGAAATTGTACGTGAAACGTGACAAATGAGGTGCGTTCGTACTATAGCTAGTAATGTAAATATTTAGATCTTGATGATTTTTAATTCCGTGAAATGAATTATATCGTTTGCAGATTAATATTTGCTATAAAATAAGTCTCGGTTGCTTGACGATTAAACCTCGGTAGCTCCTATAACAAGAAAACAGAGATTTTTATGTAAATATAAAACTAAAATTAATTAGATAAATTAAATTAATGAATTACTATTTGAAAAAACTGTATTAACATCAAGTGTCATCCACTACAAGTTTAAGAAAATGTATTTGAACTTCAGTGGATGAATAAAAAGTATTTTATTAACGATTGGAAATTTGAACAAGATATATAAATATATAGAGGGTGTGAACTAATAGTAGGAATTGAAGAAAAATAAAAATTAGATCTCAAAAAACTTTGCAACTTTGGCTATATACAGGGTTTGTATGTGAGACAAAGGCACGCGTTAAGGAAATTTAATATTAATCTTGTGGCTAAAATAACAGGAAAGCTAAACTACTTAATCCATAACAATATTGACGCAATTCCATAGGATGAAATCACGGGCATCATTGATAATAGACACACAATAAAATAAAGTATATATTGGAATGACCGGACTCAAATTTAAATTAAAAACATTATGTAAAAAGTTGTTACTACTTGTAAAATAAGCTTTACAAACTTAAAACTTTAATATATTTCGTTGAGTACTTTCAATTATTGATTTTAAATTTGTTTAATCCAAGGGGAATGTGACATTCCAGTTATATATATATACAGGGTTATTCTAAATGATGGACCCATTTTCAAAAAAATGTATTTATTAAAGTACAAATTCAAAATGAACGATCTTTATACTAATGAAAAGGGGAAGTTTCAAAGTTTTTTTTAACACATTATAAATGTTCAATGTGTCCACCGTTTGCTGCACGGCAAACATCTACGCGATAGCCAAACGCGTCCCACACACGAGAAAGCGTATCTGCTGTTACTGATTGCACGGCATCAGTTTTACGGCTTCGTAGATCGCTCAGAGTTGTTGGTAGCAGCGAGACGTACACAGCTTCCTAAACATAACCCCAGAAGAAGCAGTCGCATGAGGTGAAATCAGGAGATCTCGGTGGCCAGACGTGTAGAAGCATGTCTTCATTTCCCCTGCGACCTAACTAGCGCTGAGGAAGGGATTCATTCAAAAAGCCTCGTACACCGCGGTGCCAATGTGGTGGAACTCCATCCTGTTGGAAAATAAAGTCCAGTGAATACAATTTTTTGAAAATGTTTCCATCATTTAAAATAACCCTGTATATATTCTCATATATATAAATCATGACTATTTCAAGTTTGTGGTGAGAATTAGGAATAATTTATGCATAAGAAACCTCCAGGTTTGGCAACAGTGCTGATACGTTATCTGATTATTCTTGTAGTGATCGCGAACTTTTAGAAATTGATAGTAATTCACATATCCAATAACAGGATTTTCCAACTGCACGTTCAAACACACTGAAAATACCGCCGGCCTAAAAAGTGCTAATTGAACAAATACAGGTTATTTTACAAAATGTAAAAAAAAAAATAAGGAATTTCACCTATGCAATTTTTTAAATATTATGTTAAACATTAGAATGTAAGATTTAAAAAAGTGATTAACTTTACATTCTACTGTGGGATTGATTGTTACAAAACTTATATAAAAGCTACATACCTATACACAGAATATTACATAAATTATAAGAAATAAGGGATTCATAAATTCTAATTGACATTCCTATTACATGACACACTGTGTAAAACAAAGCATGAATGTTAAAACAAATAAATTGAACTATACAGGAGAATTTACAGTTTAATTAAGCCAAACTGGATCAAAACAGAATTCCATTGATTGATTTTTATAAAGTAAGTTTTTAAAAAGTGCTTACATTTTCACGTTTTAAGAAGATGTTAATTAAAACTAAATTTTAATGAGAATCACATACTTTTAAATGAAATCTCCCAAATAAACTTAAAAAATATTTTTTTTTAAGTATTGGATTGTTAAATTTTAATTAAAATGTTTGTTCTTTAACACATATAGCTCTATTTAAAATTAATTATTTAGAAGTAAAATTCCACGGGGGGGGGGATGCTTATTGAGATAAAAATTGATAAGATTCATTAAATATGACATTCATTCTGTATTTTTTAAGAAAAGGTTGCAATGTGTTTAAAGAAATAATTTTTTATCAAACCAATGAGAAAATAGATTTTCTTGCAATTCAACTGTATGCTGTCCAAGATTATAATTATTTTTTTTAAATCTTCATAATTATATACCATTCCGCATTTTCTTCTACCAAATAATGTTTGAATGACGTTTAAAACAGAAATATCCATCTAAAGTTTTTAAAGATATCACTCGGATTTTTATTTGTATTATATAAATAATGTTGAAAATTTCTTGTATTAAAAAATTTAAAACAAAAACATAGATTGTTATTATTTTTTTTCTTTTTCGTTTAGTAAAAGGGAAAGTTTTTTTTCTTGTTTTTGTTTAAGCTTTAATTAATTCTACAAAATTAATAATATAAATATTAGAAATAAGATAAAAGTTTTTTAAAGGTTTCAAAATAGTGATATTCTTGAAAACAATTGATATTTATTTACAAAAAAGTTGACTTGAAACAAAAGCCTCCAAGATATTGTACACAATATATTCTTTAAAATACTCCATGTAATAAAATAATAAATTTAAATAATCGCTCGAGAGTCGTTTTATCAAACAAAACAACTACGTTTTTTTTTTATTCATTAGGTTTTTTTCAAATTAAGAAGAATTTTAAAAGAAATATAGTGGAATTAGATTAATATATATATATATGTATATATATATATATATATATATATATATATATATATATATATATATATATATATATATATATATACTCATCATTATCTTTAAATAAAAACAAAGAAGCTCTATTTATCAACATTTAGCATTTTTATTTTTGAGATTCATTGTTTTATAAATTAAGACTGAATATAATATTTTTAAATATATAAATAAAAAGCCCCTTATCTCATTCAAAAAGTATTCTGTTTTTATAACTAATATTGTTTAAATATATATTTTTTTTTTTTTTTTTTGCTTTCGCAAAATGTGTTAAAGTAGTATTCAAGAAATAAATAATGATTTTTCAACCCGACTTGATTTTTTTCCGCAGAATATACATACGTACATATTTTTCAAATTATTCTTTATTTTTATCTAATATGATTGAATTGTTTTAGTTAAAAAAATTTTTGACTGACACATCCGTATCCCCTCCCACAATAAAGAATTTTCTTCAAAACTCAAATTATTTTATTTTATGGAACGTTTTTTCTTAGTGTCGGCTTTATAGTGGTTAAAAGAAGTCCAAAAATTTTCATAAAAAGATGTAACTTAAAAAATAACTTTTTAGTCACACCACTCTTTAGATGCGGCATCATTTTTATTCGATTTTAAAATTTTATTCTTGAAATACATCTTTTCTGCAATGTTATAATCAGTGTTGCCAATATTATTTAAAAAGGTTAGTTAATATTAAAAAATGAGTTTAGAAAGTCACTTTTAGTAAATTGACTTTAATTAAAGCAAAAAAACACAATTAATAAGTTTCTTGTGTAATAGTTGTAAAATAAAAAAGAACTTTTTAGTCACACCACTCTTTATATGCGACATCAGTTCTATTCAAGTTTAAAATTTTATTCTTGAAATACATCTTTTCTGCAATGTTATAATCAATGTTGCCAATATTATTTAAAAATGTTAGTTAATATTAAAAAATGAGTTTAGAAAGTCACTTTTAGTAAATTGACTTTAATAAAAGCAAAATAACACAATTAATAAGTTTCTTGTGTAATAGTTGTAAAATAAAAAAGAACTTTTTAGTCACACCACTCTTTATATGCGACATCAGTTCTATTCAAGTTTAAAATTTTATTTTTGAAATACATCTTTCCTGCAATGTTATAATCAATGTTGCCAATATTATTTGAAAAGGTTAGTTAATATTAAAAAATGGGTTTAGAAAGTCGCTTTTAGTAAATTGACTTTAATAAAAGGGAAATAATACAATTAATTGTGTAATACTCGTAAAATAAAGCATTCTTTTATAAAGAATAAAAGTAAATAATTCAAAATATAATCAAATTCACAATTTTTCAAATCATCAATTACAGTTCATGTGGTGAAATTTATTAAAATGAACATTTGAAACCGCATTTGGTTTGTCGTATATAGTAAAGAGTACACTGACATTGGATGTACGTCTTTTCTATATTGGACAAGCCAAACACGGTTTAAAAGGCTTAAGTAAAGAACACAAACAATATATTCTTAAAGAAGAAGGGTTTTCCTGTGTAATGTAATTACATTAAGAATGAAAATTATGGAAAGTTTTCAAAACTTTAAAATTTGTTTGCTAATTTATTTTTTATTTAATTTAAATATTTATCGATTAGAAAAAAATTAAACTGATTTAAAAAAAATAATTCAGATACCCTTAATAGAAGAAGTGTTACCTCCTTTATAATATCGAAATAGAAATTTCAAAAAGTATTCAAACACGCGCACACCACATAATAATATATCTTTATAGACTATAATTACTGTCGATATATCATTTAAACATTTAGCGTTAATTTTTAGTAATTTGTTATCAGTAGTCACTATTTTTAGTAACTTATATTATACTACCTTTCCATTATAAATAATTTATTCAAAGTAATTTATGTAAAAATAAATGAAGAAGGGGAACAAAACATGATGTTCATTGTCTGTTCTAAACATTTTGTAATTATTTTTAATATTCCACAGTAATCTGCCAATGAAGTATCGTATGGAAATAAATTTGAAAAACAAACAACTAAAATACTTAGCGAATCTAAACAAATAGGTATATTTTTTATTGCAATTGATTACTGAAAATCCGTTTGAGAATCCAATGAAAGAAAATCCAATAAATGCAAACCAGATTACAATTATGTAATTAAATTTGCGTCTAGACGTATTCAATAAAATATGCCAAATGGTGACTTACAAACACGTGGAACATTACCCGATATAATATTATTATAATAGAATAAATAATGTTCATTTTCATTTATATAGATGCAATTATACTGTTGGGTATTTGTGGTTTTCATGTACCAAGTATTTGCCCAGTACTTTGATTTGCTTTTTGCCAATCTAGTGTCAGTAATAAATATTGCGTGTTTGTTACGTATATTAAATGAATAATAAATTTGTTTCTATGGCAATAAATGAAATTAGCTTCATAAAAAATACAAATGTTTTCAAAACAAAACGCTGTCATTCACATATCGCGTTATAATGCAAATTCTTTTATTCTTATGAGTTTCGTGAACTGCGTCATCTAACAAGACTGCTATTTGACAGTTCAATTTCAACTTATATTCATATACAAACTGATTTTATTCTTCAAATTTTGATATTGAAGATATTGAAAACAAACAGGATATTAAATACGAAGATAAAGATGTGTTTAAGAAAAGTCAAACAAAAAACATGGTAAATGTTTCTAAAACTTTATCTTTGAGCGAGAAGAAATTATACGAATAAAAAAAGAATTTGAATAAAAATGCATGAGCATTTAAAACAGGCAGCTGAAAATACTTCTCATTTTAAAAATATATGAAAATTTTTAATGATTTCTACACATATAGACTAGAAACACTTACAGAAATCAACTTTAAAACTGTGCATTTATTTTCTTTTGAAGAATCAACAAAAGTTCACTTTATATTTAATGAGGAATTCGCCTATTTATATCCATATGGTTTTCAAATTTTATTTTGGACCAGCTAACATTGATGTACTAAATTACATTTAGTCATTAGTTTTTAATCGTAAAAAATAACTTTAATCTTGTATACATCTTCATTTGAAAAACCAAATCAATTTGAATTTAAATTTAACTGTAAATTATATGTATTTATAGAAAAATATTTCAGTAATTTACTTCATCTTATCTATGATTAATTAATTGATGATTGTTGCTTTTTAAATGAATTTCAATGGAATATATAAAAAAGAATAATTGCCAATTCAGAATTTAAAATACATTTATTATGTTCAATTTTCAATTTATCTGTTACGTTATTGAAATTATATATTTTTAACAAAAATGTTTATCATTTTATTAGTATTTTTTAATATAGTACGGAACAGTTATACTTTGAAGTTCTCGACAACTATATTAGAGGATTTTTGTAACTTCAAGATCTTAAGAGTTTAATTACTTAGCTTAATTAAAAACAACTTAAAACATTCAACAGTTTACATTTCCAAAATATTAAAATTCTATTTCAAAGAACAACAGACCTTATAAATAATTTCATTTATTTTGACGATGGATAAGGAAAAAACACATTCTTTTATTACAGTACAAAAGACAAACAATCACAAATATATTTTTTTCCTATTTAATTTTACTGGTATATTTAGTATCCCCATAGCCAGACCTCAAACAGCAAACGAAAGAAAACATAGTGTTTTCAAGTTGCTAAACAATATTTTAAATGCAATTATAATTGTTTTTCAAGTGATTGATTGCGTTTCATATGTATTCTACAGTAATTTAAATCGTAAAATATTTCAATTGATATATATTTGTTTTTACGTAATGGGTATTTTATTTCGTATTAATTTGTGCAGAAACATATATGAATTACACAAATTTACAAATGTAACATCTCACAGATTAGAGATTAGTTACAGAAAGCCTCGCTGGGTGCTTGTATGGATTGGTATTCTTATTATCATTAGATTATTATTTATTTCAGAATTGACATATTCTTCACTTAAATACGATTTGATAAGCTCTCATCTGTTTGGTTATGTTATCCGAAGTTATTTAAATTTCTGCCTTTCTTTTGGATATTCTACCTTCTATATAATACATATGACTTTTCATCTTGACGTTTTCGACTTTTATTATGTCAGTATTTGCTACGATATGTTACGTCTACTCAACAGTTTTCGACAAAAGCTACACAATCGGGCGAAAATCAACTTTTCTTACTTAACGGATATGTACTTCGACATAACATCACTGGCAGAAAACTTCGACAACAAAGTGGGATTTTTAATATTCATATAATTTCTGTGTAATACTTTAACGATGTATCTTGGATTGGTATTTGCCTTTAGCAGTGAAAATCTCGGAACACTACATTTTTATGTTATGCTATGCTCTTTCATTGTTAGTTTTTTCAGCCTCGTATCAAAAGTAGAATTAGCATCGAGAATCTATACATCTTCTCACCTTTTAAAAAGTGAAGTGCGAAAATTACAAGAGAGCAATTACAGAGACTTGAGTTACGCCAGATTTATGAAAAACTGCAAAGAAATATCTCTGACTGTGTGGGGATTTGTAAATATGAGACGAAATATCATCATGGGAACACTTGGAGCAATACTTACATACAGTTTACTATTTGATAACTTAATTAAGAATTAATTTTTTAAAAACAACATGTTTGTTATTCGATAAACGTTTGTTATTATAAAGACTTTTTTTACTTAACGGTTATATACTTCGACATAAAATCACTGGCTGAAAATTTAGACAACAAACTGGGCTTTTAATATTCATATCATTTCTGTGTAGTGCTTCTACGATGTATCTTGAATAGACATTTGCATTTAATCGTGAAAATTCCAAATAAGTATGCATTTTTATATTATGCTATGTACTTTCATTGTTAGTTTTTTCAGCCTCGTATCAAAAGTAGAATTAGCATCGAGAATCTATACATCTTCTCACCTTTTAAAAAGCGAAGTGCGAAAATTACAAGAGAGCAATTACAGAGATTTTAGTTACGTCAGATTTATGAAAAACTGCAAAGAAATATCTCTGACTGTGTGGGGATTTGTAAATATGAGGCGAAATATCATCATGGGAACACTTGGAGTAATACTTACATACAGTTTACTATTTGATAACTTAATTAAGAATTAATTTTTTAAAAACAACATGTTTGTTATTATAAAGACTTTTCTTATTGAACGGTTATATACTTCAACATAACATCACTAGCTAAAAATTTAGACAACAAACTGGGCTTTTTAATATTCATATCATTTCTGTGTAATACTTTAACGATGTATCTTGGATTGGTATTTGCCTTTAGCAGTGAAAATCTCGGAACAGTACATTTTTATGTTATGCTATGCTCTTTCATTGTTAGTTTTTTCAGCCTCGTATCAAAAGTAGAATTAGCATCGAGAAACTATACATCTTCTCAACTTTTAAAAAGTGAGGTGCGAAAATTACAAGAGAGCAATTACAGAGATTTGAGTTACGTCAGATTTATGGAAAACTGCAAAGAAATACCTCTGACTGTGTGGGGATTTGTAAATATGAGACGAAAAATCACCATGGGAACACTTGGAGCAATACTTACATACAGTTTACTATTTCATAACTTAATTAAGAATTATTTTTTTAAAAACAACATGTTTGTTATTCGATAACGTTTGTTATTATAAAGACTTTTCTTACTTAACGGTTATACACTTCGACATAAAATCACTGGCTGAAAATTTAGACAACAAACTGGGATTTTTATATTCATATCATTTCTGTGTAGTGCTTCTACGATGTATCTTGGATAGACATTTGCATTTAATCGTGAAAATTCCAAATAAGTATGCATTTTTATATTATGCTATGTACTTTCATTGTTAGTTTTTTCAGCCTCGTATCAAAAGTAGAATTAGCATCGAGAATCTCTACATCTTCTCACCTTTTAAAAAGTGAAGTGCGAAAATTACAAGAGAGCAATTACAGAGATTTGAGTTATGTCAGATTTATGAAAAACTGCAAAGAAATATCTCTGACTGTGTGGGGATTTGTAAATATGAGACGAAATATCATCATGGGAACACTTGGAGCAATACTTACATACAGTTTACTATTTGATAACTTAATTAAGAATTATTTTTTTAAAAACAACATGTTTTTAATTCGATAACGTTTGTTATTATAAAGACTTTTCTTATTTAACGGTTATATACTTCAACATAACATCACTGGCTGAAAATTTAGACAACAAACTGGGCTTTTTAATATTCATATCATTTCTGTGTAATACTTTAACGATGTATCTTGGATTGGTATTTGCCTTTAGCAGTGAAAATCTCGGAACAGTACATTTTTATGTTATGCTATGCTCTTTCATTGTTAGTTCTTTCAGCCTCGTATCAATAGTAGAATTAGCATCGAGAATATTTACATCTTCTCAACTTTTAGAAAGTGAAGTGCGAAAATTACAAGAGAGCAATTACAGTGATTTGCGTTACGTCATATTTATGAAAAACTGCAAAGAAATATTTCTGACTGTGTGGGGATTTGTAAATATGAGACGAAATATCATCATGGGAACACTTGGAGCAATACTTACATACAGTTTACTATTTGATAACTTAATTAAGAATTATTTTTTTAAAAACAACATGTTTGTTATTCGATAACGTTTGTTATTATAAAGACTTTTCTTACTTAACGGTTATATACTTCGACATAAAATCACTGGCTGAAAATTTAGACAACAAACTGGGCTTTTTATATTCATATCATTTCTGTGTAGTGCTTCTACTATGTATCTTGGATAGACATTTGCCTTTAATCGTGAAAATTCCAAATCAGTATGCATTTTTATATTATGCTATGTACTTTCATTGTTAGTTTTTTCAGCCTCGTATCAAAAGTAGAATTAGCATCGAGAATCTATACGTCTTCTCAACTTTTAAAAGGTGAAGCGCGAAAATGTCAAGAATTTCTTCTAGGTCATTAATACCAGTAGGAAACTTTTATGTACATAGTAATCACTGTTATTTTTTACATGCATTTTGCCGTATTGTATTTATTTCTGTAAAAAAATTAAATTCTAGAGTTTTCCTTTGTGCAATCCTCTATTTGAATAAACATTTAGCTACAGTTTTTTTATAACTATAGAAACTGCATTTCTAATATGAAACTGCATTTAAAGAATTTCTAAAACATATTTGTCATCTTTTACTTTAATTATATTGTTGTTTTTATCTTATTAATACATTAAAAGTGCTCTGAGAAATATTTGTTTATTACTTTCGTCCTAATTTTAGATTAATTTCATGTGGGTTAAACTTATAAAAATTGCTTCACATAAAATTTTCCTAAACTATTATAACAAATTCTGTTTATTTTCTGTAATGATAAATGTTTATTTCATGTAATTTCTGTTTCTTTGGTTGAAAATGCAATTAAAGTTTGCCAACAAATGCAAAGTTTTAATGAGTTAAAGTGTTATACGTATAAAAATTAAAATATTTTTCTCCAATTAAAATTAATTGTGTAATATTTTATAGCATTATTTTTGAAAAGTAAAACTTTGTGATTTATTTTCGTAAAATATATAGAAATTAAAAATGTTTACAAATCCATTTTAGTTATTGGGCTATGTCCCAAATGCAAAGTTTTAATGAGTTATAGTTATATGAATAAAACTTAAAATATTTTTCTCCAATTAAAATTAATTTGTGAAATATTTTATTGCATTATTTTTGAAAAGCAAAACTTTGTGATTTATTTTCGTAAAATATATAGAAATTAAAAATGTTTAGCAATCCGTTTTAGTTATGAGGCTATGCCCCAAAAACCCTTATGACTCAGAATAAAAATAATGTAAATTTACATGCAGATAATTTTTCATTTTATTAATATTTATTTTAATACATATTTTTTTTACCAATGGAAATATGTATTCTCCATATTTGTCATAGAAACTAGTTTTAAGTATTATTTTCTTGTTTTGGATCATTTAGAAATTTTATTATTAGAACCTTTATTTTTTCATGTTTAATATTGTTTTTCACGGCTTATTTAAAAACTAAATGATAACAATTTGAGAAAATGTATAAAAGAACAATAATTTGTTTTAAATAGAAGTTTAAGAGGTTCGCTGAATAAAATGTTTTTCATGTAAGGGAGATTCTGCAAACTGTTACAATTTTCATTAGTTTTTTTAAACAATATGTTATACATTAAAAAGAAATTCCTAAACATTTAATTAACAAAGTAATTAACTTTATTGGGATTTACTGATGAATATTGTTCACAACTTGTCTCAAAATGTCCTATTAATAAAAATGTATGTTTATCATTCATTAGCGCCAAACAGGTTTGGCTAATCCAAAGGGCTTCTTAATTGAAAACAACTTGGAAGCTACGATTTTTATATTAAAATGTTGAGAGTATGAGTTGATATTTTGATATAAGTTGACATAACTTGGTACTTTGAGTCTTCGCCATTTCGCCATTTGAAATTTCCTGATGATGGTCAAGTGGGTTCTGCCGAAACAGTTGGGAATTTTAACATATTTTTAAATGTTTATTTTCCATTATACATTGCTTTTAGCATATTTTACGCACTTTAAAGTCTTAACCCTCTTCTTGTATAGGACTACATATTTCAGACATTGTTTCTCTTGAAAATGGCTAATTCGCTAAAACATTGAAGATAAATTTTGGAGTGGATTATGATTTTCATATCGTTATGTATCTATAATGAGACAGCTGAGAGTAAATTTAATTTTCTCCAACTGCGCAGCAAATATATTTTAGTTCTTTTATTAACAATTAATAACCAAAAAAAAATCGTTTTATCAGAAAAAGAGAGTTCGAGAAAAGGACATCTCTACAATTGTCTAAGGTAGTTTTAGTAATAAAAATTTAATAATGAACTTTTTAATCAACATTTCTCTATTTAAATGAATTACGAATTCTACCAATAATTGCTGCTCACAAAAGTTTGATATGTGTTTCCATAATTTTTCTATATTTTATTTATTAAAGGTAATAAAAAACATCAGTAAACATTTCGCAAGACACTAAGAGAGAGTTTGCAAATATTTTAGAATACTGGATTAGAGAGATAGTTTTAAAAGTTTTAATAGTTTAATATAGTTAAAACGCTGTTTTCCCTTCTAATAATATTACAACACAAATAAAAATATTTCATGTAAAAAGGGTTTAATATTTTACATATTGAATCTGGAAAAATATTCTGATTTCCAAATGTGCAATATGATGTTCTATTTTTAAATGCTTCTGATAAAAAATTCACAGGACTGTAATGCCGAAATGTATTCATTATTTCCTGCAACAAAACAAAAAGGATAAAACGCGTACCATATTTAAACACAAGCATTCTTATTTTATCGTGTGGCTTTCCTATCAAAAGTACTATGAGAGAAATTGCGTATTTTGGAGTTAAATTAGAGGTTTGTATGAATGCGTGCCCAAAACATTTCTCTAATTTTAAAAAGTTATACTTTCTGTACAAATAAACAAATTAAATTTTCGTAAATAAAAAATTATATGTATGAATGATTGTAAAGTTTTACTTTTGATTATTGAAAATGCATGTTATTGTTATGCATTTTTCCAATACGTGAAGAATATACACTGTTAAAAACCTTCAGCTTTTGCTGCATATAAGAACCACACTAATATTGAATCTGGAAAATATTCTGATTTCCAAATGTGCAATATGATGTTCTATTTTTAAATGCTTCTGATAAAAAATTCACAGGACTGTAATGCCTAAATGTATTCCTTATTTCCTGCAACAAAACAAATAGGATAAAACGGGTACCATATTTAAACACAAGCATTCTTATTTTATCGTGTGGCATTCCTCTCAAAAGTACTGTGAGAAATAGTGTATTTTGGAGTTAAATTAGAGGTTTGTATGAATGCGTGACCAAAACATTTGTCTAATTTTAAAAAGTTATACTTTCTGTACAAATAAACAAATTAAATTTTCGTAAATAAAAAATTATATGTATGAATGATTGTAAAGTGTTACTTTTGATTATTGAAAATGCATGTTATTGTTATGCATTTTTCCAATACGTGAAGAATATACACTGTTAAAAACCTTCAGCTTTTGCTGCAGACACACTCCACTGCTTTTAGGGAAAACTGTTAATTTACTATATTATGGAGCATTTTTATTGGTCAAAATAGAGATATTCTATAAAAGAGGTGTAGTAACTATGCAGCAAAACCTGAAGTTTTTTAACAGTGTAGGATAAACATTACGAGATATTTCTAAAAGCTTCGACGAGAAAAAAAAATCGGGTGTTTGAGTAAAATGAATTGAATTTTTAAAAACATGGACTATGAAAGCTACCTTTTCATCCGGGTACATGCCGGAAGGACTTTTAGATTTAAGCTATTTTAAGTTAAATTCTTACATTTTCGTAAAAAGTTTTGCTTACTTCAAAGTAACGCTCTTTAAGATTCACTTGTTAAAATCCTCATCTAAAATTATCAACAAAAACTGAATATTAAAAGTTAATGGATATAGAAATGAATAATGCATTGAATTGTTTGTAATATATTTGTTTCATTTATTTGTGGCGGTCCATAAAGCATTTCGTTTGATTTATGTCAGTTTCATTCTGCACCCAGAAAATAGATGCTTGTTTTTAGATTTCTGCTATTTTAAGTTAAATTCTTACATTTTCGTAAAAACATTTGTTTTATCCCAAGTAACGCTCTTGAAGATTCACTTGTTAAAATCCTCAGGTAAAATTATCAACTAAAACTGAATTAAAAAAATTAATGGATATAGAAATGAATAATGCATTGAATTGTTTGTTAATATCTTTGATTTATCTATTTGTGGCGGTCCATAAAGCGATCGTTTCGTTTGATTTATGTCAGTTTCATTCTGCACCCAGGACATAAATGATTGTTTTTAGATTTCTGCTATTTTCAATTAAATTCTTATACTTTCGTAAAAACTCTTGTTTTGTTCTAAGTAACGCTCTTTAAGATTCACTAGTTAAAATCCATATGTAAAATTATCAACGAAAACTCAATATTCAAAAATAATGGATATAGAAATGAATAATGCATTGAATTGTTTGTGTATATTCTTGATTTATCTATTTGTGGCGGTCCATAAAGCTATCATTTCGTTTGATTTATGTAAGTTTCATTCTGCACCCAGAACATAGATGCTTGTTTTTAGATTTCTGCTATTGTAAATTAAGTTCTTACATTTAAAAAAAGTTTTGTTTAATTCTATGTTACGCTCATTAAATGTCACTTATAAAAATCCTTAAGGTAAAGCCAGGAGAGATGGCGCGGTTGGAGAGATTGCGTACATAGAGGTTCAGGGGAAGGAGTAGAGTGAGCGCGCAGCGACTCCAGGTAGTTGTAAAACAACAGTAGTGCAGTGTCTACTTGAAAGTGCACGCTGATTGCTTTGAGCGTCTAAGATAAAGTATTGCTATTTTGTTTTGTTTTCCCAAAGTAAGTGCTTGAATTTTCATAGCTATTTATCAGAATTTCTATACAATGTCAACAGTACAAAATATTTTAAACTTAAACGAATTATCATAAGCTACTAATCTAGACTAACATTGTGAATATCAACGGTTTGTTTTAGAAGAGGTCATGTTTAAATAAAAGGCCGCGTAATCTCTCCTACCGAAATTGGAGAGTTTGCGCATCTGCTACATAGGAGAGATGGCGCAGTGTTCCCATTAGTTTCCATGCTAGGAGAGATTACGTAGCTTATTGGTAAATTTGCATAAAAAATGAAAAATGAAAATGGACTAATTTTAAGTTAAACGTGTTATTAAGTAACATAATTTTATTTTGTAATCTTATCTGGAAATGCTTTTTCTGATTCTTTAATTTTTTTTTCCTTTAATTAAAATTTTTTAATCGTTTTTAAAATTATTTCCTTTTTCTGATTCTTTAATCATTGGGTTGAAATATTCACTCCTAATACAAAAATATTTGTTCACAAAAACCTTACAGCAATGTCATTTAAGTGTAATTATTATTGTTAACAATTTAATTGTAGTTATTATTAGTAACAATCTCTCCTACCCATGTGCGCAATCACACCAACCCTGTAAGGACAGATTCCGCAAAATAACTTTCTTTGTTTTATTAGTTCTATTAAATTGCAACATAACCACAAAATAGCAATGGAAATGCATAAAAAACAAATAAAGTAAAAATTATTCATGAATAGTTTAGCAAAAAATTAATATTTAGATTTTTTATTGCTATTCTTTTGAATTGTGCGCAGACTATCCTAGCTTTACTTTATGTAAATTTATCAACAAAAACTTGATATTAAAAATAATGGATATAGAAATGAATAATGGATTGAATTGTCTATTAAATCCATGATTTATCTATTTGTGGCGGTCTATAAAGCGATCATTTCGTTCGATTTATGTGAGGTGCATTCAGCAACCACAACATAGATGTTTGTCGTAAATATATTTATTTATCGCTCAAGAGAATAATCAGATGAGGAAATGACTGAGAGATCGATAACCTTTCAGAGAAGGTTATTCAAATGGAAATGAAGAATAATTCACAGGAATTGTGTTTGTGTCTTAATATTGTGCACATGCATCTTCTATTTATATTTAATCGAAAAATATGAGTGTGTAGGAAATCAAATTGTGATAATTTGAAATCAAGAACTGATATAGTAATTTAAGTATTGTAATTATTCTTAATGTAATTATCAAGTCTCTTCATCAAGTTTTGTTTCTGGATTTTAGGTGCTTTAAGTTAAATTCTAACATATTTGTAAAAACAAAATGTTTAGTTCTAAGTTAGTTACGCTTTTAAGGGTCACTTATTAGAGTCCTTATGCAAAATTATAACGGATTATAATGGATATAGAAATGAATAATGGATTGAATTGTCTATTAAATCCATGATTTATCTATTTGTGGCTGTCCATAAAGCGATCATTTCGTTCGATTTATGTGAGGTCCATTGAGAAACCACAACATAGATGCTTGTCGTAAATATATTTATTTATCGCTCAAGAGAATAATCAGATGAGGAAATGACTGAGAGATCGATAACCTTTCAGAGAATGTTATTCAAATGGAAACGAAGAATAATTCACAGGAATTGTGTTTGTGTTTTAATATTGTGCACATGCATCTTCTATTTATATTTAATCGAAAAATATGAGTGTGTTGGAAATCAAATTGTGATAATTTGAAATCAAGAACTGATATAGTAATTTAAGTATTGTAATTATTCTTAATGTAATTATCAAGTCTCTTCATCAAGTTTTGTTTCTGGATTTTAGGTGCTTTAAGTTAAATTCTAACATATTTGTAAAAACAAAATGTTTAGTTCTAAGTTAGTTACGCTTTTAAGGGTCACTTATTAGAGTCCTTATGCAAAATTATAACGGATTATAATGGATATAGAAATGAATAATGGGTTGAATTGTCTATTAAATCCATGATTTATCTATTTGTGGCTGTCCATAAAGCGATCATTTCGTTCGATTTATGTGAGGTCCATTGAGAAACCACAACATAGATGCTTGTCGTAAATATATTTATTTATCGCTCAAGAGAATAATCAGATGAGGAAATGACTGAGAGATCGATAACCTTTCAGAGAATGTTATTCAAATGGAAACGAAGAATAATTCACAGGAATTGTGTTTGTGTCTTAATATTGTGCACATGCATCTTCTATTTATATTTAATCTAAAAATATGAGTGTGTAGGAAATCAAATTGTGATAATTTGAAATCAAGAACTGATATAGTAATTTAAGTATTGTAATTATTCTTAATGTAATTATCAATTCTCTTCATCAAGTTTTGTTTCTGGATTTTAGGTACTTTAAGTTCTTACATATTTGTTAAAAAAAATGTTTAGTTATGAGTTAGTTACGCTTTTAAGGGTCACTTATTAATGTCCTTATGCAAAATTATAAACGAAAACTAGATATTAACAAATAATGGACATAGAAATGTAAGATTTTAATTTATAATCTTACAGTTGCGTAAATATTCACTTGTCTTACGCCTATAAATGACTGTATAGCTTCAATTTGATTTTAAACAATATTTATTACTTACTCAAATAAACAATATGATGATGAGGTCACATTATTCCATACGTATATCCATAACACTTTTGTAAACACAAGTAAGAATTCACCTAAAATTTTAATTTCTATGTGAATTCCGAAATAAGTCCTTTATTTGATATATCCGATTTCCAACCTTCATATTGGAGTAATATAGAACAACTATTTTCTCTAGTATTCTGTTTATACTCCACCATTCACGAGCCTCATAATAATCTTGCGATATCGTGTATCTATTAATTAAATCCTTGAGTCTGTTATATTGTATTGTTGTGGATATTACTTTACAGATGGGTATTATTTATTATTTCAACCCCACAGAAATGAATAATGCATTGGAGTTTCTATTTTTATGTTTGATTCATCTATTTGTGGCGCTCCATAAAGCGATCATTCCGTTTGATATATGTCAGTTTCATTCAGCACCCACAACATAGATGCTTGTCGTAAATACATTTATCTATCACTCAAGAGAATGATCAGATGGAGAAACGACTGAGAGATCGATAACTTTTCATAGATTTTTACTCAAATGGAAACGAAATATATGTCTTTTACTCATGGGAATTTTATGTGTCTCTCACTATTGTGAACATGCATATTGTATCTTTATTTAATCGAAAATCATGGGTGTATATGAAAACAAAATATGACACTTTGAAGTCATTGTATTTCTCGAAATACATCAATCTTGCAGAAATACATAAATAATCACTCTATATTAATTTTACCACTTCTCAATCGAAACCTATCAATGTTCTGCTTACTAATAAGAAAAATCGACTTGGTATAAGAACAACCTTGGATATCATAAAATGTGTAATGTTTCGGATTAACCCAGTGTTGTTTTGTACGTAAATATTGTATCAAAAATTTTAAATTTTGTACAATATACCTAGTTTATTACAATATATATTATACTTTCATTTCATATCGAGAAAAAGAAACAAACAGCAATTGTAAACTCGCTGAATGTTCAAAAATATAGAAAAGGAGATTTAATTTTATTAAATTAAAAATTTAGTAAATTCCTAAATAGCTCCGTGTGTAACATATTTCGAGAAAATGTATAACAGCAAATTGCAATTATTTTGGCAAAACTAAAATCCATTCAATAAATCATTCTATATTAGTAAATCTGCTGATCAGAAGCCTCAACTTCAGATCTAAAAGTCACTGTTTTTCAATCTCACGTTTCATATTATTTAGCATCTTACAATCCGCAATTTAATTTATATTACATGCATATTTATAGGCATATAAAATAATTCGGAGGTTTCAGAAACTAGAAGCGTTAAATTAAACATGGTTTATGCAATGATATTCTGAAATTCTTATGAGCTTCTTATTCATGTAATTTTTTAGTAAACTTGTATAAAAAAAATTCTCCATTTATGTCAATAGAATACTAAAATCTCCCGAAAATAATTGATTTTGCTAATAAAATACTGCAGCAAAATAGTGAGAGTTATTTGAATTTATTTTTTTTTATATTCTTTGAAATACAGTTGCTAAGCAACTAATAAATTAAAGAGCAAAGTAAAAAGAAATTAATTTTAAAACTTGTAAAAATATGAAAATAAATTGCTTTATATTTCCAGAACAGATGCAAAAAATGTTCCAATAAATTAAACAATTAATTTCTAAATTCTAATAAATGTATCAGCAAATTTTCAAAGCTATTGGATATATTTAAAACCTCCATATCGAAAATTTAGCATTAGAAATTTTACGTTTAAATCCATTATTTATATATGTGATTTTCATTTCAGTTAAAAATGAAATTTTAAAATCGTCTGCATTCCCATAGGAAAGCATTATGACCTAAAACGAAATATTTTTTTTTCGAACGAATGAACCAAATGTAACAAAAAACAATACAGCTAATTCCGGGTACCTCACCAACATACCCACAAAATATCAGCCTAATCGGGTGCTTTTTACGGCAGTTAACGCGGAACAGACAGACAAACAGACGGAAACCAAAAACTTTTCGAGTCTACACAGTTAGCCTTCACTGACGTTTCGGCAATAAATTTTGCATTGTACTAAAAGTGTTTATATCATATTCCTCAGGTCTTTTTTTATATGTCTTAATTTGCAATTTTTATGCAGAGCTTTTGAAGCGCATGCTAAAGTTAAGTGTAACGTATAACTAGAAGCTACTGAATTAGAATTACGAACTTAATAATTTAAATTACCACTTATGCATGCTCAAAAACCATCTTATGCTACGTAAAAATATTTAACAAACTTCCTTAAAAGTTCGTAATAACCGTAGAATATTCTGAAGATGCCTATATCCGAAGGCCTGTGTAACTCAATGATTTGACCTACATATGATAATGTGAGTTCAATTTCCGACTGGATCGAAAACATTCCAAGTTGTAAATATCTCCACGCATGTAAATAATCATAACCATTTCACCATTACGCGGACACATATGTCTCAACAGGAAAATAGATCCAATAGTAAAAGAATTGATAAATTAAGTCCTTTCATAGTCTATTTTGGTTTCAAATCATAAGACATCGAAAACTAATGTCATTATTTATTTTTCTTAAAATACATTATTTTAATGATGAAAGAAAGGATTCTTTAGGCAAATGCATTGTGCAGTGATAAAAAGAATGGATAAGGGATGTATAAAACGAGAATGAAAATGCAATTTTGGAAAGTTGATTTAATTGCTTCATGCTGTCATCTACATCTATTTATGGTTTAGCTTGAATGCTTTTGTAACATTGTTTCTACTTGATAATTTATACAGGGGTAAATCAACTGTTTTTGTAAAATTTTCTCATCAAAACTGGATTTAAGATTTCATTAGAACTTAAAGAAATTGTTTTCGGTCTTTGATAATTGTAAAATTAAAAACTAATGTATAAAAATTTAATATTTTTTAGGCTACAAATTGTGAAAAAAAAGTATTTCTTAATTCCAGATTCTATATATTATATTTTTAAAGAAATTTAAAACAAATAGTCAAAAATGCTTCATAAAAGATGAAGTGTAAATTGCTGTATGTTGTTGTATATTGCTATGCAGACTAGTCGTGTAAGAAACTTTCACTTATGCCTATTTTTGTAAGTAAGGATTGAAAATCCGCTATTTTTATATCTCTCTAATCACAATTCCTCTAATTAGAAATCGTCGTTTTAATGGTAATTAAGAATTATGCTTTGATTTCTTTCATCAAATATGTTTAATAAGAAAGTTTTATTTGTTTATGTTTCTCCCTCATGTGGGGTGACGGAACCTGGTCATGTCGAAATACGTCGTTGTATCGTATGCAACTCATAGATAGCATCAACTTGTACAATTTTTTGTTACAACTATTTTCGAATAGTAATCTTCGTTATTTTTAATCGCCGATTTTAGTGATTAACTAAACAAAGGTTACTATACAAAAATAGTGGTAACAAATATATGAAAATGTTTGAATCTACACGTAATTAAATATACGAAAATTATTCTTCTGATATAGTGGTGAAAAAACCCCATAAAAGTTGACAGCTATGAGTTACATTGTTAATAATGATTTATTTCGGCGGGGCACAAACACTGGGCATTTCGATCGCTTTTAGTGCATCAAGTACTGGGGGTTTTGATTGTATTGCGTATTTCAGTTTTACTCTTCGACACAAAATACAAAATTTTACAATTTTCTATGAAACAAGCTCATCGATACACCTATGATGTGCTTTACCGTTTGCCTAATAAGTAATATAACATATATATTGTCAATATATAGGATAAATCCAGGTTAGATGCTCCATCGAGTTAGTGGCTCTAGTCACTGTATTTCAGCAGTTGAACGTGTGTCGGAACTAGTGACGCATTGCTATCAATTGTCATAAAAAAAGCGTAGTAGACGAAGTTACAGCGATTTATTTCTTTAAATAAATGTTTTATCCATCAAAGAAAGATATTTCTTTTATTGTTGGCAAGTTCCCCATATATAAAATATTTTAACTCATTCATTAAGAAACATAAAAATGTAACGCATTTAATTTGAGAATATTAAATTTGCTTCCCGAATTAGTTTTTAGAGTTCGTACATCGAATATAAGAAGCGGGAGTGGGAGATAATCCCTTTTAGTTTCGATTTCGTTAGAAATCTATTAGAATGGCTTAAAATTTTGTATACCCATTTATTCGAAGAATTGGGAATAGCAAATATCCTTTGATGTGGAAGTGTGATGCAGGATTCGTATACAGAGCATGTAAACTCATATATAAAATAAAATCGTAAATTGGATGTAAATATGATATTATGTCAAATGCAAATCTAGATTTACTGAGAAAAAATGACACTTTCAAATCTGAGTAAATCGATGTTTTCATTTTGTTATGAAACTTTTTCTTTCAAATAGGACGACTCAATGCTTTCAATTCTCAAATATCAGAAATACTCAGAATATTGAAACATGGACATACGCAACACTGAGCACATAGAGGTCAGTTCATACTCATTCTTGAAACATGGACATACTCAAAAATGATTAGAACAGTTCAAACTCATTTTTGAAATATGAAAATACTCAGAATTGAGCACATAGAAGTCAGTTCATACTCATTTTATAAACATGGATATACTCAAATATGAGCACATGATGTTTTATTCTTGAGTGTGTGCATGTTTTCAGAAATGAGTATATACATGGTTCAAACATGAGTAATATTGATTCGGAGCCATTTTGACTATACGACATACTCAGATTTAAGTATTTTTTGCTCAGTTTTGAAAATGCCGTTTTTAGAGTGTTTTGAATTATAAATGTTAATTACCTATACTTCCTATTCTTTTACGAATAGGGCATCTATCTCGATCAAGTCGGTATCTAACCCTGAGCTCCGGGATAAATGACCAAATCATTCATTAAGTTTTTTAATGAAAACACTATTGTATATGATATTTGTGTTAAAGTAATATTTTTTATGACTGTCTACATAAAATATTTTGGAGTATATAAGTTACATGTCCACTGCTAAAATCATTTCTACAAAAAAAAAAAATGAAGGAGGGCTTAAGTAGGGCAACCATCCCGGACTTACCCTACGAATATTTAAATGTTTTAGAATAAGTATTTTCACAGAATTAACTTTTTAAAAATAATCATGATTAAATAAATCTGAGATTTTTAGTAATGCATAATTAATCAAACGATTTTTTTTACTGCAAAAATATCCCATGAGAATAATCTTTCAATTAGTTTATTGCAAACTTATTACTTGAAGTAGACCAGTTTTTCCATTTTTAATAAAACTTTTTACAATATATTTTCTCCTAACGTGAAATGAATCGCATTAATCATAATTAGTTCTCTGGATTTATGCCAATATTATGACATTTATAGAAAAAATTTAGAACTAAAAATTGCAGAATTTACGAAAAATTTAGATTTAAAGCACATATATATATATTAAACTAATTGGAATAGTTTTAAATTTGCAAGGACACTTTCAAAACTGAACACACTTATTCAGTTAATTAAAAGTGAAACACTTAGCTCAATGTAATGAACTAATATAGAAAATAATTTCCGTCATCCAGTTTCAGATGATGGTATAATTAACTGTAAAATTTTTAAAGTTCTCTGTAATTTATATATTTGGAAATTCAACTTTTAGTTTTCATTTTGTAAGTTAATTAATTCGGATGTCAAATAGTTTTGCTATAGGTAATTACATTTATTGTTGTTGTTGTTGTTGTTGTTAAACGCAGACATATTGAAAATGTTTTCTTTTAGACACATCCAGTCAATGACAAATTCAAGAATGCATCGACTGACGCACAGAAAATTAGAAATTAGGAAATAAAAATATTTTTTTAATCACTATTATTGTTAGTTGTGAATTTTATTATTTGCAGACATTACTTATATACCGATACAATGCTCTAAAAAGTAATCATTGAAACAAATAAAACTTGTTTTAAATTCTTCCCTCCAACAAACCAAATTCTTTATTAGATATTTAATTAAGAAACTATATTTAATACATCTAACTTATAACCTTTTCTCACTACACTGCAATAACTACTGATACAACTGATTGTATTATTGTTATACACAAATCACAGTCTAAAATATTTTCTATTTGCACTATAATTGAAAATAACAGTAATATATTTCAATTTAGTTAGTCTCTGCAAATAACGCTATGTATGTTAGAGTACTTTGTACGTTACTGTAATCTACTTTAGCTATATATGTTAATTGTGTAGCTATTTGAACCTTTATATGGAAATCGTTGATATATTATATATTCAACTTTTTCAGGTGCTTCAGCGAAAAACAAACTATATATGATATTTTTTTCAAAATTAACTACACACTGTCTACAATATCAACACGAATAATGAATAATCCAAACAAATTATAAAATAGGTAGTATTTCTTACGAAATCGACCTAAAAATGACACTAAAACAACATTTGCCGCTTTCGAAAATACTCATAAATGTAAGAAAAACGAGTCTTTAAAGAAAAAGAAAGACGTGGCAAAATCGGATGAAAACATTCGCAAGTTATCTGTGAATATATTCAAAAATATAAAAAAACGTTAAAATATCTTAGCTGAAGGCTTATCGTTGACGCATATTGGGCCGAAACGACGAATGTTCACGACATAGGTGAAAGTTGTATGCATTTTTCCAAGGTTTGTCAAGTATGAAGATCTGCTGTATAAGTTCCAAGATATGAAAACTATACATATTGTTTCCTTTACACACCGTATAGCTCCGTTTTTCGAAAGAAATAAGGTAAGTGATGCAAATATGGCCAATGCAGGTAATATGGCCAACCCGCAATAATGTTATTAACTGCAGTGAAATCCAAATGATGGCGCATGAATCAAGTCGCTGGATGTTTGACAAACAAAGTCTAATACCGTGTTGTTCGCAATCTTTGATCACGTGCTAAGGAGGGCAGCCATTAGTGATTTGTTGTTAGTTGTGTTGGCGTATTATAAATTTGTCTCTTGGAAATTTGTTATTTTTCTTATTTAAGCAAAGTATTTATAATTAGTGTTACACATAATATTTTAGCTGGTTTAATGTTCTTTTAAACAGTGTACGTAAATTTCAATAACTGTGTGTTCAGACAGACATACGCATGCTTTTTCAAAACTCATTATTGTTGGCAATTTGCCCAATGATCATATTACCTGCACATATGGCCATTACCTAATTCGTTATTCACTTATTTATTTATTTATATAATTATTTTATTTATGTACTAACCAATTAAATAGTACACTACTGGCATTAAATAACAAACCAATAAACTTTAAAAAATATATATTACTATCTAGGGACTAAATATATCTAGAGACACGGCAGTGTGTCAGCCAAGTTAGTCTCAGTTTGCATAAAGATCTAACTCTTTATGCTCAAAAGGGCTCAAAAAGGGTGCATTTTGTTGCTAAATAGCATGGTGAAAGTGTAACAATTGTGGCTTGTGGTAATGCAACTGGGGCTACTATTCCCCCAATGATTTTGTATAAAGGTAAGAGAATGAAACCAGAGTGGGTTGATAATCTGCCTGCAGGTTCTACATGTGAAATGACGCCAAAGGGAAGCATCAACACAAACCTTTATTAAATGGTTCAGTCATTTTTTCAAAATTTAAACCACAAGGACGCTGTCTTCTCATCTTTGATGGAGTCAAGTCCCATCTTGAATACTCATTTGTGGATGAAACTGAAAAAAATGACATTCTCCTACTTTGTTTACCCTCTAATACAACTCATGATCTGCAGCCTTCGGATAATTCCTGTTTTGGGCGATTCAAACACTTTTGGGACCAAGAAGTTGATTTATTTTTGGAACAAACCAACCATGACAACATTACAAAGGCACGATTTGGAAGAATATTTTCTCCAGTTTGGGACAAAGCTATGACACCTGCCAACGTTAAAGGTGGCTTCAAAGGGACAGGTATCTATCCTTTCAACCGAAATATAATTCCCGAAGAAGCTTTTGCTCCAAGTTCTGTTTCTGAAAAGAATGTCCCGCAAAGGTTAATGCCAAAAGCAGAAAAGAAATTTCTACTGCAGGACGTCTTCTGAAAAACAAGGTCGTCATACTCCTCCTTCCTCAAGAACGCCTGACTTTTCTTCGGACTCCAGCTGCGATTTTTCATCTTCTGAATATAATGACAGAAATTGTACCACTGTTCATGACTCACCATTTCAAGAATTACTGCCATTACCACATAAAAAGCGTAAAACAACCCGTGTCATAAAACCGGCAATGAACTATCGTGCTCCAATTTTGAAAAAAGACCTCTTTACCAAAACTCCTCAAAATAATACTGAAGACACTCAAGTATCACAACAGCGATTAAACAAACAAAATCATCGGTCTGCGAATACGAGCGGAATCAGGATCCCGAGCAAAGAAAAGTGATAAAGACATTTGGTTTTACGGTATTTGCAACAAAGAGGAGGTTGCTGATATGCGATTATGTGTTGTGTGTCATAATTATGTGCACGAGGAATGTGTCGGTCTTATCAAGAATGATAAGGAAGTTTTTACTTGCCCTACATGTGAAGTTAAAAAAAAATTAAAAACATTTTTTACTGTAAAACTTTAAAATTGCTAAAAACGTTGCTTAAATTGCTTAGTATTGTTTTCAAATTTTTCTTCTTACTTATTTTCTCATTATTTTTTGTTGAGTTTCAAATATTATTATTTTTTTTTAAATAAGTGATGTTTATCATGCATTAAATCTGAATCATTTCATTATATTTCACCTATGAGCATATTACCTTCATTAACTAGACATTTAAAAAAAAAAAATACTGCGGGTTTAAATTTTGATAAATTTAAGCTTTGAATTTTTTTTTCAAGTTCTAAAAAGGGCCTACTCTTTAGAAAACTTTTATTTTTATTTTAGATCAATTCTTACTATCTCTAAAAAATTTCTGTTCTTAAGGTGGCCATATTACCTGCACTTACCTTATATCGGAAAAGTAGGAAAACAGGTAAAAACCAAAAAATGAGTAACTGGTGAAAAAGTTATTCTAATTTTTTTTTTTTTTTTTTTTTTTTTTTTTTTTGTAAATTATTTTTTTTCTCCTGTTGTTAGTATTTTGATACTATTTTTATTTTTTTTAATACGTTTTGATACCTTAATGTTTCTGAAATCTCTGAAATTTTTAACATCTTCGTCTTGTAAAGTCAAGATTCCGCTATATCCCTTAAAATATTTGGTACATCCCTCTTCTGTAGTCATTTGAGAGTTAGCAGTGTTTAATAGAATGAGGGTCCTTGTCTTCTGCACCAACCTCATTACAAAGAAAAAAAAAACAGGACAGGCACTTTTTGTACAAAAATATTTAAACTTGACATATTTAAATTGAAAATGTTTAAAATTAGCATTTTGTATATAATTAACAAAAATTGCCGTGATTGGATATTGTGAACCGACTCGATAAACATTGAAAATCGCATGATCAACGTCTGAAAGAAATCTCACTTCGTCGCAGTGTGCGACTCACGTATGGCATAAATTGAGCTATAATTAATTTATTTATTTTATATTAAAGTCAAAAATAGTTGTTCTTTTTTGTGAAACAAAGATCCACAATCAAGGTTCAAGAAACTTTCTTAATATTACAAGTCTGCATAAGTTATCAAATAATACTTCCTAAATGTATCATAACATCAACCCAGGTTCGAGTCCTGGCCCTCGCGTTTTTCGCTGTGTTGTTATAAACCGCAACTATGATACTCAAACCATTGAATATGATTTACCTAGTTGAAAAAAGTTCCTCTCTTTATTATAGCCTAATTATATGGTATACAGAAATTTCCATGTTATGTCACACTTTCATCATGTAAATGCTATAGTTATAGCTCAGATGAACGAAATTTAGCGCTGCAGTTTGCAGCCATGTCTAACAATGGCAGCCAGAACATAGTTCAGGTAGCTCAGTAGGGAGAGCATTGGCACGGCAAGCCAAGCCACCCAGGTTCGAATCCTGGTCAGGATATTTTTTGTTCTTTTAGACCCTCAACTATGATACTCCAACCACAGAATATAAATCATAGAATTTTCTATCAATCCCATTTTCATTCTTCCGCCTCGCTTTGGTAAAAATTGAATTTTTAGACCTCTCGAAATCCGACAATACAAACAGTAACGACAAAGGACATATTAAGTTTCATATATACAAGATATTTCTTAAAAGACACTCTAACTTTAAACTTCAAAATTTCTTTAACAATTATAAATATTAAAATGAAATGAGTCGCATGTTTATCAGGTAAATCATAAATTTTGTATTCTGTAACATTAAAAATCATAAAAAAATAATAGTTTTCTTTAAACGCTCTTTTTTACGCATTTAATGTTTACATTAAATATCACGCCTACACTGAAAAAAAAATCTGCCACTGGTATCTAGGAACTAAATTGTGGCTTTAAAAAAATAGTTCCATGTCATTTTTATAAATTCTAGTCCCCTTTGCTGGAGAGTTCTCGTCTCTCCTATTAAAATTCTAGAGCGTTTTTCTATATTATCGGGGAAAAACTTATTTAAAAATCTCAGCAAATAATTGTAAACACAAGAGGTCAGTTTTAGTAACTATAATTCTAGTTTATGAATTTTTTCTACAAACCAAGTGATAATTTCAACGATTCATAATATAAAGTATCGTTTCATCATATATTTCAATCATTTCGTCTATTCAGTTTATTTGTTTACCTTATTCGCATAACTCGGATTTCTAGTTTAGGGATTTAGAAAATGACTACTAATTCATTCTAAATAAAAACGTTATGAGTTTTCTTTCAGTGTAATTTCCTGACTGTAATTCACGCTTTTTCCAAAAAATATCCGTTAAAATGCGTTACTTTAGCGTGAGCACCGAACTCTATTACGAAAAATTTACCGCTTTTTTTTTTTAACATGATAAAATACGCTGGCTAATGAATTTTTTTTCAAATACTTTTTTCTGTTTCTTTTTTAAGATATGGAAACAGGAAATGAATAAAAAGCAATAATTAAACTATCATTTAGTATTTCTAAATTGGATTCTCAACGTATAATCATAATTTAATTAATATGAAACTGTCTATCGATTAAAGCGTATTTTTAAAAAATATATTACGCTCTTTATTTGTTATTTATATTTTCTACGTTTAGTGCTTGAAATATTTCATTGTTGCAGTTTCGCAGCCAATTGATCTGTTTTGGCGAGCGTGGTTTGACGGATAATTAACTCCATTGTTGATGCAACACGTTTACAATTGTAACCAAAAACAATATTTAGCGATTTATTACCTGTGGCGAAATAACGGAAAGTACCTTAAAATTAATTTATTCATATTCAAGTAAGTTAAGAAATGTAAAGATAATGTATTGTAATTGGCAACATACCAGGAAACATAATTTTTATAATTCAAGAATATCAGGATGTGGGTGAAAAATTTATTACGAACATTCGATTATAATCGATTATCTTTACATTCAAACAAACAAGTTGAATTAAATAAAAGAGTGGGAAAAAAAGGTTTGTGATAGATGGCGCAGTTGTACCATAAACTATATTCAAACTAACATGTAAAATTAGAGCAAAACACTCTGAATTTTTCCTTTATTATTCTATTTAGTTATTCATACGCTAAAAAGGTTTTGTATTTTGAAGTTTTGAAGGTAATTTCAACATTCTTTCAGCGCAACACCATCTATTGGCAAAATGTGGACTATTTTGTAAACAGCTGTATACAAAATGCACCAGGTACCTATTAAAAAATATCGCTTATTTCATCGTTATATTTATTACTGTTTATGAGTTGTTGAATTTTAAAGTTAATTAATTAATAGTTCCATATGCATTTAATTATTATCATACATTGAGCAATCAATTTAGAAATCCTCAAAAAGCAGTTTGAATAACTTTTCGGGTTTTTTTCTTTCATGTTACCATATCCTAAAAAAAAAAAAAAAAAAAAAAAAAAAAAATTATAATTTAAAAAAAATACATTCATTAGCTTGTGCTTTCTACCATGCGTAAAAAAAGTGGCGAATGTTCCATAATCGGGTTTGGTTCCCACGCGAAATCAACATGTTGTAAGGGAGATTTACGAAATATCATGAATTGCAGTCATGAAATTAGATGTGATTTTCAACATAAACATTAAATTGTTATATATATACTATTAATACTATATATATTATTTTATTTAAAATTTCATTTTATAGGATTCTATTAGAACAAATTATATTTTTCCACAATTTGCAAATTAATAACATTTTAGTCATAAATTTCCTACTAAAAAATTAAATATGATTCAAATTAACTTTTAAACGTATAAGAGATATCGAATATTTCTTAGGGCCGTCATTGGTCGTTAAAAATACATTTCTTGTAAAGATCATTTCATAAAAGGGAATTGATAGGAGGTAATAAGACGATTTCTGCGGAAATAAGTAAGGCTATCGATAAAATATCTCTAGTTTAATCAATATTATCTACGACATATATATTAAGCTTATTCTTGAGAGTTTCATCGAATTTTTGAAAAATATCGATACATTAAGCGTAAAGAGATCAATAAAATCAATACTAATTTTTCCTCGCTTTCATGTCTTTCTTTGTTTTGTAGTATACAATTTAAAATTATTGAAAGAAAAGAAAACCTAACAGGAAAATTAAATTATCTTTTTTATAATATCATTGATATTAAAAATGGAATAAATCAGTGATTTTGTTTGAAACATAATATTACTTTTCGCACATTTGTTTTTATTGCTTGTGTACATTCGAGCAATTAAAATTTAAAATTTCACTTTACAGTTACTGGATGTTTTAATATAAATAGTATAATATTATTGTCTTACTTATAACTACAATAATAATAACATTATTATTAATAATATTTTATAATTAATATTAACAATTAATAAATGTTAATTACTGTATTAATAACATATTAATAAATTAATAAATAATATATTAGTAATATTATTATTGTATAATCTTACATAGTAGTTATTAATATATTATCAAATTTATTAATGTAATATAATATCATATTTATTAATATAATATTTATTATTATAAATAATATAAATTATCTAAAATTTATAATAATAATAATTATTATTATTAATTAATAAATAATATTAGTAATAATAATAAAATCATAATAATAATAATATTAATAAATATTAATAAATAATAATAATAGTAATAATAATAAGAGTAATAAATAATAATAATAATAATAATAATAAATGTTAATAATAATATTAATAAATACTATTAATAATTATAAATATTTTTAATAATATTATTTATATTAAATCTTGATATAAATTATTTATTATATTATATTAATTTAATATATTTAATATATTAATTGGTATATTTGTTAATATTATTTTATTTATTTAATATAATATATTAATTACTATATTAATATTACTTATATAATGTTAAATAATATATACTAATAATACTAGAGAATAATAGTTATTATACTACTGATTTTTGAATAGTCGAACAGATTGTCTAGTCCAGTGGTTCCCAAACTTTTGGGAAGCCCTTTTTGGGAAGAATTTCCGAGGCGGAGCCCCTTAACCCTACGGTACTCTATGGTTTACAAATTAATGTTGTTTTTTTTTTTATGCATATGGAGCAGAGAAAGATCTGCTGGATAAGAGTCCGAACCAGTAGTTTCCAAAATGAGGCCAAGGATCACAGTTTGGCCCTTTACTTGATACAGAAATTCTGAATTCATACTAGAAATTTTGAAAATCAAATTTTCTAATATTTAACCCCGTAACAGTTTTATTTAATATTACTATTATTGGACACAATAAATTAAAAATAAGGACGAAAAATCACTTTTTTAGGTAGATTTCGTAAGAAATACTACCCATTACATTCTCCCCTAATTTGGAATTTCTGGAAAATTTTTGTACATCTACACCGATTATGACTCCCAGAACCCAAAACCACCCCCAGTTCAAAATTTTATCTATCTATCTATCTATATATGCCACTTTTTTATGGACACGATAACTGCAAAAATTCTGCACAAATCTCTTCCAAACTCATACATAAAATCAAGGGGTATAAAATCTCGGTCAAGTTCGTTAATGGTCAAAATCGAATCAGGGGGAGGGAAAGGGGGGCTTTTTGTGAAAATAGAAAAATCCTCATAACTTCTTAATTATGATACGTATAGAATCCGTTTAAAGTTATTTTTACTTCTAGGAAAAGGGCCGAAAATTTAAGTATGGCAGATTTTTGATATAATTAAAAATGGCTTCAAGGGGGGGGGGATAGGGGTTTCAGAAGAAAGAATTCATAACTTTGTCAATTCACATAGGACCAACAGTAGGCTTTTTGTAAAAACAGAAAAATCCCCAGAACTTCTTAATTATGATACGTATCGATTCCGTTTAAAGTTATTATTACTTCCAGGAAAAGGGCCGAAAATTTATGTATGGCAGATTTTTGATATAATTAAAAATGGCAAAAAAAAAAAATAATAATAATTTTGCCGGCTGCGCCTACTTTACACAGGTAGATTTCGAAGTGGGCGGTTCCATCTGCCGCATCATGGCTAAAAGGTAATTTCTTCTGCAATTTCCAATAAACAGGTGCCCCACAGTCTGCGTCTACTTGTGCCTGTAGGCCGAGCCGTCAGGGATTTTTTTTAATTAAAATATCTGCCTTGTATAATCAAGATATGTCCGCCAAATACAGCAAAAATTATAGTTAAAAATTTGTGATTTCTGAAAGCTTTTAATAACAAAGAGAACAAATTCTTCTTACCCAACTGACGTTCAGGAAATACTGTTAAGGGATTAATGACATCCATTTTTAAAATAAGAAATATTATTTCGGGAATTTCCAGTACGAACTCGGCATTAAAGATCAAAATGGCAACCCTGTCTGGGACATACATTGCATTGGGCTTCCGTGAAACTATTATTGTTTATGGCAAAAACCACACACGCACACAGAAACAAGGTAAGTTGTACAGTTTTCGTTTAAAAAGAGAGACTTCTGTGTAATCACAATAGGCTACTCGTGAAAAGAAAGAAAATGCGTAGGTCCAGCCGCCCATGAGTAATTACGTAACACGTTTTTGCTAGTCCCGTCCACCCATAATAGAATCATGCGATTACGGTTTTTTTTCGTTCTTTTTTACGTGTCTAGTACTTCTAAACATGCAACGAAAACGAATCGCCTCTCAGCTTCTTCTTTTGAACCATTTTTTAAAAATACATTTAGAAGCAGATCATCGTTTTAAATTTTAATTGGGCGTGGCAAAATCTATAACCTGTATTTTTAGGTGCAGCATTGTTCACTTTGTTTGGTAGTTGTATTAAGTATTTAGCTATTAATTATTGTTCTGAAAGAAACTTTCTTTCACCACTGTTTTTGCCTCAAAATAGATATACCGTTAGAAACTACACATGTTAAAAGAAGTGCAACTAGTAGAGAAAACTTTACAAACAAAACGGGATATATGGGTGCGTGTTAAATTTATATCAAGGCGCGTACTCATTGATGAAAAGTCTAAGCAAGGGATAGAGCTGAGCAAAAGTTCAGAGTGTTTGTTAGTGTTATGACAAATATAAAGAAACAATATATATTTTTTAAATTGCTACAGCCTTATTTCTGATAGGAAAATGTGGCATCATAACATAAGAATCTTAGCCAATTCCGAAACCAATTACAAAAAATTTTTAATGAGGGGTTCTTAAGTGATACAAGATGTTAAAAAAATGCGTTTTCAGCAACATACATTGCTTTAACAATTAAGTACAATTATGTAAAACAGCATAGAAAATTTAAATAACTATGAATTAATAAAAATAAAATAAACAGATTGAATGAATTAAAGTTACAAAAAGAAAACTATGTACACAACGTATGCAAATATTAAATGAATCTAATGAGAGGTTTATTAAATAATACAAGATGTTACACGCGCCTTTGCTCTTTCGATTCACGTTGTGCATTCGATTCAAAATACTATTTATTGTAGCTTATTTTGAATCGAATTTTTAAAACACGTTAAATGCAGAAACATAAAATAAAGTAGTTCAAACCAAAAATATTATATAGAAAATGGATACATGTATAATGCCAATTTTTATATGATTTAAAAAATATATATTATTGTATTTTTCAATCCAGTGATAGATGTATTTATTTTTGACACACACAGACGCAAAAAAAATCCTACATACCTTCGAAAAAATTTCCCTTGCAATATGCTAATTTCTTTCATGCTTTGTTTATTTTCCTGGAACGCCGCGGAGCCCGTGATAAGTATAGGCGGAGCCCCAAGGGCTCCGCGGAGCACACTTTGGGAACCTCTGGTCTAGTCTATTCTCTTTTACTTCTTCTTGCTATTTGATTCTGTAGTAAAATTTTCTAGTAGAATTTCTAGTTAAAGTAAAATTATCTCGTAAATTTATTTTATCGACATTGATTGGAAAAAATGCTTCCAGATTTATTAAAGTTGATGAATGTGAAAAACTATTTGTGTTTAAAAAAACTAAAGCAATTTCTATCATAATGCAGTAAAACATGTTTTGTGAAATATACTTTTTTTTTTAAATGAAAACAAATTTAAAATATTATTGTTTGGAAATGAAGTTTTATGTTAAAAATATATAGATTGGAAAACAATATATACTTGTACAGTTTTCAAACTAATAAAAGCATTTCTGTTGTAAATTTCCTGTCAAAAAACGAAATACGTTTCAAATTAACTTTTTAAACGAATAAGATATATCGAATATTTCTTATGGACGTCCTTGATCGTTAAAAATACATTTATTCTAAAGATCATTTGGTAAAATAGAATTGATTGGCAGTAATAAGACGATTTCCGTGGAAATACGTTAGGCTATCGATAAAATATAACTAGTTTGATCAATACTATCTTTAACGTATATGTCATACCTATTCTTGTGATTTTCTTCGAATTTTTGAAATATACGGATACATTATCTGTAAAGATATCAATACTAATTTCTCCTCACTTTCATATATTTCTTAGTTTTATACGGTACAATTTAAAAATTATTAAAAGGAAAATTAAATACTCATTTAGTTTTTTCTTTAGAATACCAGGGCTATTAAATATTGAATAATTCAGGGACTCAGTCTGAAATATAACACATTATTTTATTTCCAAATTTGTTTTTATGGCTCTTGTGCATTCGAACAATTAAAATTAAAATTTGTCTTCTCAGTTATTGGATTATTTTATATTATTATCTCAATTTAAACTATATTATTATTATTATTAGGTATTATTATTATTATTATTATTATTATTATTATTATTATTATTATTATTATTATTATTATTATTATTATTATTTATATTAACAAATAATAAATGTTAATTATTGTATTAATAAATTAATAACATCATAAAAAATAAGTTAATAATAATATTATTATTTAATATCATATAATATTTATTAATATAATACAATATATATTATTAAAATTTATAATAATAATAATATTTAAATTAAATATTAATAAAAATTATTTATTATATTACATTAAATATATTATGTAAATTTAATAAATTTAATATATTAATTATTGCATTATTTAACATTAAATTTTTTAATTAATATAATATATCATTTAGTATATTAATATTACTATTATAGATATCAATATACTGTTAACTAATATACCAATAATGCTAGAGAATATTATTAACTAGTATACAACAGAGTCTCGAGTAGTCGAATAGATTCTCTAAACTACTATTCTTCTAGAGAATTTCTCACTATTTGATTCTCTAGTAAATTTTTTTGTAGACTCACTTCTCTATTTCGAGAAAAGTTATTTCGTAGATAAATTTTATTGACATTGATTGGAACATACATCTATATTTATTAAGGTTGATGAATTTTAAAAAAAACCTATTTATATTTAAGATACTAAATCAATTTCTATCATAATACCAAAAAAAAGTTTTTTTCTTTTATTTCGAATAAAAAATCTTATTGTTAGAGGGTCTGTAAAAAAAAAAAAAATACATATATTGGAAAACAATATATATTTTTTTCAGTTGTCAAATTAATAATAAACATTTCTGCCGAAACATTGTTTATTAAAAGAAAAACAATTAAAATTATTTTCCAAAGAAATAAGAAATGTCGTATTTTGTTAGTGTCATTTTGATTATCAAATATACACTTCTAAATATCTTGACAGTGTGAAGTAAAACCGATTTCTCCGGAAATAAATAAAGATATCAATAAAATATATCTAGTTTAGTACATACTACCAACAACAGGTATGTCATGATCATTCTTATAAGTTTAATTGAATTTTTAAAAATATCGATGCATTAAGGGTAAAGAGATAAGTTTGATCAATAGTATTTTTTCGTCACTTACGTGATTTTTAACACTTTCCAACCTAGTTGAAAAGTGGTTATGACTTCGGTTTGTCTGGCCGTCTGGCCATCTGCCGTCTGGCCGTCTGCCGTCTGTCCGTGCTCTAACTCCCGTAAATATGCTCGGATTGCTCTGCAATTTTTATATGTTATTGTCGTTATGTATAGCATGTTCCGTATTTCAACGGAAGTGTGTAGCACTTATAGTTTTTTTACAGGGACACTCAAAATAATTCCGTTACATTGCGGTCTATGGGGAAAAATCATTTGCGGTTTATTTAAATAATGTTTCACTATTTTAAACGCATTGTAATTTATATATATTACTAAGGTGCATTAGAAGAAGCTTAATATGGAACAGGGTGTGCATAGCACTTATAGTTACTTTACAGGGACAGTAAAAATAATTCCGTTACATTACGTCTATGGAGAATAATCGTCTGCGGTTTATTTAAATAATATTTTACTATTTTAAACGCATTGAAATGTATATAGATCACTAAGGTGCATTACAGGAGACTTACTACGGAATATTGTGTGTATAGCAGTCATCGTTCATTTACAGGGACACGCAAAAGAATTATCTACTGTCTGTTAACAATAATTCCTGGAAGTGCGTTTTAAGTTATTGAACGCGATTTTAATTTTAACTTGCTTTTTGTCTATTACGTGGTGTGTATAAATTCTGTAGATCCTATACAGGGCAGCACAAAAGTTCGCGAACACATTTCTGTTTATTGACAAACTCCAGACGGAGAATTTTAAACTGTGCTACGCGTTTCCTAACTGGACTAAAATTATCATCCTATGTAGTCTATATACAAATCTATAGATCCTATACAGGGCTGAATAAAAGTATTCGGATATTTTTCCGAATATTGTATATGTTGGAAATTCCTGAAATTATGTTTTTAAATATGTTATGCGTTTTCTAAATTGTTTACTTAGATGCTAGCTTTTAGCTTATTAAACGGTATGATTTGTAAAATTATTTTGGAGGCGTTAGAAAGTGCTATATAATCTATGCTTGACGCTTGATTTTTCGTTCTTGTTTTAGGTGTGTTCGTAATTATATAAATGCGTAACACCTAAAATCGTCGTCTCGTCCGTCCGTCCGTCCGCATATAACAGCGCAAAAACTATCCAACCGAATGTTTTGAAATTTAACCTTTCTTTGCATGAGTTTTTCTTTTATAATTGTTTTTTTATACATGTATTAAATATTAGACACCAGAAATTTTAAGATAGATTTTTAACTTTGTTCAGCAACATAGTTCACGGGAAATTTACTATATTAATATTCCTATATAAATATAGTGGTGGCGAAGAAGTTGATTTATTTATTAAAAGTTAAATAAACAGTGATGGAAAGTTCCATCACAATGCAAAGAAGGGTTAATATATATATAACCGTTGCAGAATATTGTCGAGTCATTTCAAATTTTATGAAAATCGAACCAAAATTTAAATACATATTATTGAGTAATATTAAATGATGTTATTAAGTGATATTTTTAAGTATTAAAAATATTTATTAAGTAATCTGATTTTTTTTTAATCAGTACTTCCTTGTTAAAGCAGCTTCCGAGTATTAATCGTCAAGAGACCGAGATGTATCACCAAGTTTTCTGACATGTATGACGTTATAGTCATATATGACGTGTATCACATTTTATAACCTCTATAACCACGTTATAGTGCCGTTCTTCATTCTATTAAATCCTATCATGCGTAATTTATGAATGATATCCCCTGATAGGCAATGATTCCAAATTTCCATGGTGATTACGTCCTATTTAAGATGGAGTCATGTGATTTCCGTATTACTGAATTTAAAAACCGAATTTGTATACTAAAATATTTGATTATAGCCGACAGTTTTATCTACCGACTATTTTTTTGGATAGATATTTCCGGATAAATACATATTAAATGGAAAAAGAGTTTAAATGTGGATTTCAGGTTATGAAATTTTCAAAGCTAGGCTTAAGTTTCCCATTGGAGTTTTCAGTAAATGTCAACAAAAGATAAAATGTTGTAAACTTAAAATGTACTTATTTCATTACGGAATTTAATCATATCATATTATTAACAGACGATATAATTTATTTCACTGAAATAATAACAGTACAAACGCACATCATTTGTCACGTTTGACGTACAATTTCCAACTTGTTCATTTTATGGAGTACAATTTTGAAATGATTAAAGAAATGAAATCTAAAAATAACATTAAATGTTCTTTTTTTTTTTAAGGAATAGATTGATATGAACTTCTGAAGTACACTGAAACATGCAGTCCGTGTAAAGCCTTTATTATTCATTAGGGCCTTACAAAAGAATTTCGTTAATAATGGTCTAAGAGGAAAAGCTGTTTTCAGCGTATTTTTATGATGCATACTTGATGTAGAATATGATGTGAATAGCATTTATCATTCATTTACAGGAAATCGCAAAAGTTTTCCGATGCAGTGCTGTATCTGAAGTATTTCTATTAGCGATAATTGTTGGAAGTGTGTTTTCAGTTATGGTATGCCTTTTTAAGTTTGACAAATTTTTTGCATTATACGTGGTGTGTATGATGCAATTAATATAAAATTGCAATTATAAATGCATTTTAATTGAGTTATGCATTTTCAAGGAGAATAAAATTCAGTATACTAATGGATGTTCGTAGATCAAAATAAAATCAACAAGGCCATACAAAAAATTGGATACATGGCCACCTAGGAATGATAACTTCTAAAAGTGTGATTTCAGTAGTTCTAAATGTGTTTTAGTCCGAATTAAATACCTGCTTAAAACGTGGCGTTTATAAGAATCTGAAAATAATGCAGAAGCTGTACAAAAGAATTCCTTTGCGTTTTCGAAAATATGCGTTTTCGAAAATATGCGTTTTCTTACTTAATTTTAGCATGCTATGTAAAATATATACAAATCCACAGACAACCACATTCGCCCTTCGCACACTCTACAATGATCCTTTTTTTTAGTTTTATCAATGTAAAAAAGCAATGTAATAAATATCATGTTGAGCATAACGTCATTTTCACCAACACAAACTTTTCACACGTGCTTCATATACTTAATTTTACGCTTAACCCCCATGAATTCAAATAAAAATATTTTTTTATTTAATTGTAATGAAAAGAATTGGTATCCATAAAGTTTTAATACATAAAGATAAAATAAACCTAATATACGCTATTCTCGTGACAGTAAATATGAATTTTTATTCACTGATGGGTTCGTACTGGAATCAACACACTGTGTCTTATTATATTTAGATACATTTACTGGGCCATTACCATGTACATAACCATAGTACTGTCTCATTTTGTGAAAGTAAGGTAACTTGTTTAAGTAGAAATATAAGTAAAACAAATCTGAAGTGGTATTACATTCATTATCACAACAATAAATGTTTGCTTTGGCCACTAAATATGAAAGGGCATAATTTTTCTCCTTTATTTATTTGTTTTGACTACAAAATTATTAACTGATGTTTTATCTAGAAAAATATTGTAAAACCATCATCGTACAGACAAAACTATACTTTTAAATTTCATGTGGTACCTTATCACAAGACAATCAAATGCATAACATTTATTGCAATATATCGGGTGTCCCTAAAGTGAATCAAGTAGTTAAATGCTTTTTTTTTTAGTAAATAAAACAAATAATTGGAAAGTTAATAAAGTTTTTATATGAGTTCTTACGACAAAAATTGTAAATTCAACTCTAGACATAGCACATAAAAAAATCTGCATGACATCTTAAAAAATAATCAAGTTATAATGAAAATGTTTTAAATTGCACCATGTTTGTATAATACTTGTTCAAATTAAGAATAAAATATGTGAAATTATAATTATATATAAGTACGGAATTTTACTAAATTTAAATATTCTTCAATCTTATCCAGAATATATGAGGAGTCCAGAAGCCAAGGTGTATTAGTGACAAAATTGAAAAAAAAAAAACTGAGCTAAGTGCACAGGCGATCTGGACATAAGGCTATTTGTTTGTAGGTAAAGAAATATAAGTGATTTTTTTATTATGTGTTGCGTTCTAGAGGTCAACTACTTAAGCATTCGGTACTTGTACCCCTTGTTATCAATATATAAATTTTAAAAAATTACTCCACTTTCTTAACACAGTTATTGGAATAAGAGTTGAAAAACCACTATGAAATAAGAAACGGTTTCATATTTTAATCCAGTCAATTACCATTGATAATCAACTTTGAACTCAATTTACTCTAAATCTAAATTTTGTCACTTGTATCCCTTGGCTTGTAGGGACATCATAGGATATATTACTGGTATCAATTTGCATTTTAGGTAGCTTTCAATACAGAAAAGTATAAAGCTACCTCTTGCAGCCGTTCGGAGGAAAGCAGTTCCGGAAAATTTCGATATATTTTCACCGATCATGACCCCCACACCCCAAAACCACCCTCCGTCCAAATGTTGATTTATATATATAGATATCTGACCTATGTCATACGATAACGCCCGTAATTATGAATCGATTTTGATGAAACTAATTGTGTGTATTAAGGTCACTAATGTCTCGACCGAGTTCGTTGGCCAGCTTGGTCCGCCATCTTGTTTCAAGATGGCGGCCATTTAAAGATGTAAAATAACTAAAAATCTAAAATAAATATACAAAAAATTTAAAAATTCAAATTTATTTTTTAATTACGTGTTAGGACTTGATACAAGGATTCCAGAGCTTTTTTTGGTTTACCTCTATCTTAAAAAATGGCTGAGATAGAGCAGTTTGAAATTCTAGGGTGGCTGACATTTTGAAACAAAACAGCACATTAACGCGATTACTCGCAAATTATTTTCTTTCATTGTTGTAATAATTTTCCCAATCATACGCATAAAACTATATATTCATATCCGTTAACACCAAAATTGGCGACATTGGCGACAAAATTGGCAAAATTGGGCGACATTTGGCGAAATATCGCCAAATTTGGCGATCAAAATAAGTCTTCATAAATGAAGCCAATTTGGCTATTGCTCAATAATTTGGCGAATTTCTTATTCAAATTCAGTATTAACGAATCTTTTGTAAACGTTTCTTTGCATTTTAGCTTGCTGTTTTCGTGTAACATTAGCTAAAATTTTAAAACGAAGATATAGGAAAGCTACCTTTTCCTCCCGGTACAGGCCGGAAGGACTTTTTGAAATTCATATATGCATCAATATCTTGTCACTGAAATATATTTTTTATTAAATAAATTATGTAGCCTATGATATCTTCGTTTGTTAGATGGAATAATTTTTTTAAGAAAGATTATTAAATTACATTTCTTAAAAAACATAAACTTTTATTCCCTCTAACAAATAACAAATACAGTATAATATACTAGTATATAACTTAAGTCAAAAATGACCGATAGTTGATCTGCACTGCATTTTCATAAGACTTCATACAAACAAACAGCATGAAGATTTTATTATTGAAAGGTATGTATTGTAGAAAAGTACGTTTTTAAAATGACAAATGATTTCTACAAATACAAATAATGAGATTTTTTAAACTCAATTTTAAATCTTTGAAGTAGTTCAACGATTGGACAAAACATTCAAATTAAATATTAAAAAATAATCCATGTGCAAAAGTTTTTGTAAAAAAGTGTTATCAATTAGTTTTTAAAGAGCTTGACACACCACATAGCTCATTTTTTTTATTATATAAGCAAAATTAAATGGAAATTACTCGGTACTATTTATTCCTTATATTTTAATCACGTTTCATAAGAAAAAATCATTTTATTTATGATGGAAACAAAATTTCAAAATTTAGGTGGATATAAGATAGGATCTTAAAAATTGATATAACTTGTAAAAGAAATAATATTAAGAAAGAAATAACATTAAGCTGAACCTTTTAAAAGTTGATCTTGAAATAAATTAATGCGTCCTGAACTTTTCTTATTTTAAAAATATTCTTATATACATTTTATACAATGTATTATATATTTTTTATACAACTTTATTGCTATTTTATATATTTTTTCCAAAAGAAAGTTCCTTTCTTTGTATTATCTGCCGGTATATGGCGCCAAAATATTTAAAAAGGAAGCGTAATATAATACTGGATCGATCACCGCAAAGCCTCCCTACGAAAGCTGTCACCACCGTTTCTGAAAAAAAAAGTGTTTATAGAAAAATTGGATTACAGAAATAGTGATATAGATATTTTATATGAAAATATGCTGAACAGACATGATTTGAGGCAGAAGAAATTATCGTTTAGTTGTTATATGTTAGCATATGTTTTTCATTAAGCCTAACATGTTTTTTTTCTATGCTCGGATTCGCCATGGAAGTAGGAATTTAGTTCTATGGGGTTCGCATCTTCGACTCGGGTCGCTCTGGAATGATTACCTACAATATACTTTCCTACACTTGGATTTGTCGATAGATGACTGCTAAATTGGTTTTTGAAGGTTTTAAATAGAATTAAAAGATTTAAAAGATTTAATATATTTTTACAACTATTTCAAGACCAGAATCGGATGTGAAGCTTTCAAAGAGTAGTTCATTTGTGTTTCATTTTAATTTGTGATTATGAATGGCAACATGTTCGTTTGTAAATATATGGGAATCCGATGTTTAATCTGGATTTTTAATTAAGAACTTAAAACATTATAACAGGATATGTTATACATGTTTCATAGGAAAATATGCTGAATAGACATGATTTCAAGTAGAAGAAATTATCATTTAGCTGTCATATGTTAGCATAGATTTTTCATTAAGCCTAACATGGCGTTTAGCTACGGTAGATTCCCAGACCAGAGTAGTCGAACCCGGAATGGTAACCTACACTTTCCTGCACTCGGATTTTATTGTAAGTAGATAGGCTATAATATTTATTAAATAGAAAATGTTTTCAGTGACAATACGTCAATGTATTGTCATTGTCAGTGTGTGTACATATGAATTTCAAAAATGCAAACAGAAGGCAATGATTTTCGTTAAGCCGTTCAGAAGATGTATGTAATGGTTCTATGAATGTCAAAAAAGTAATGTGCAGGATGCCCTAAGACTGTTTACAGGACAATTTGTTTGACCATCCAAAGGTTATCTGTATTCATCGTCGAAACAATCGTAAAAAGTCATCCACAAGTTGTTGACAGGTGTGACATTTTCACACCCGGGGATGTCCTGTAACTGTCTACTGAACGATTTCATCCATCCAAAAGATATCAGCTTATCCTAAATATGACATTATTTTGATGCTTTTAGGATGTTATTAGCATCCTCTAGAGGACATAATGCAGGTGTCCTATAACCGTCCAAAAGGTGTCAGGAAATAACATCCATAGGGCATTGACATGTGTGACATTTCGAAACATATGAGATGTCCTGTAACTGTCGACAGGACAATTCCTTCGCTCCACAGGATATCAGCTTGTCCTTAATATGACATGTTTTGGATGTTTTTAGTATATGTTTGTACTGTCTGGGTTTATATATCAAATGTAAGCTTCTACAAAACAACTGGAGTACTCTTCTGACTATGGGTGGTAAATGCTGAAATCTGATTTTCAAATGTGTTATGTGCAAAATAGTTTAAAACCACTGAAATCATACTTCCACAAATTATCATCTCTAGGTAGCCATGTATCCAATTTTTTGTATGACCTTGTATATAATTTTATTTATATTCTGAAAATATCATTCTGCAATTAGTATACTAAATATAGTAATAAATTTGTTATTTTTTCAGTGAAGTTGTGTTAAAGTACTTTGAATGTGCTGGATAGGGTTTCCTAATCTATGCTTGACGCATTATTATTTTTTCTTTTCTTTTTGGTTGATTGTACATATATAAATCTGTTTTCAAGGTCATGTTGAATTTTAAAAAAAAGTGTGTAGTTTTTTAAATGACCTATTAAGTTATTTTCCCTAAATCACTTCATCTTAAGCTGGAAAAAGGACCTATACAAATCAGAACTTGACAAAAAGAAAGGCATTAAAACAAATCTATTTTCATGATTACAAATATAAATGAATGTGTATAAATATAGTCACTGATCTCAGCAATTCATTTGTATGATAAAAATACTTGATATAAAAATAGATATTGTATATATTCTTTATATTAAATTCCGTGGCACTTATTACGTGAAATTAATGTTCTAAGGCAAAATTGAAAATAATACAAAAAAAAGGGATTTTTGTGCAATCCGAACATTAAACGTTAATATCGTTATTTTATTTTAATTAGTAACTAGATTTCAAGATTTTCTATCATACAGTTTCAAAATTAATTATTTCGTAATTAATCTAATCCAATGAAAGAAATTACGCTTCGTTATAACTAACATTAATGACTATGAAGTATTAGAAAATCATTAATATTATCGGATTAAATAATGAAAGACTTTTTAGAAAAATGAAATAAAAATATTATGACTGCGTGATTAATCAAATACGATAAAATCTATTATAATCTTGAAAATAATGGAATATATAGTTTATTATCTGAAAAGAAATGTTTTGAATAAATTAATGTTTTTTTTATTTAATTTATTCCAATAGAATGTATTATAATAATAATGAAAATATTAGAAAACTTTTGTTTTCTTATGAACAACGTATTTATTCAGCTGACGAAAATCTAAATAAATTAAAAAGTTTTTTATTTATTTATCAAGTGACAATGAGCGGAAAAAGAGCTCATATTTATACTGAAACAGGCATAGCGATATAATACGTGTTGAAAAATAATCATGATGGAATAAGCGTAGGTATTAGTATTAAATTGTTAACATTTTCTACTTAAATTTAGATTGATCATTTGAATAAAAATGTAAAAAAAACATACATTTAAGTTTCTTTCTGAACACTGTAAAAGTATTTCTTCTTAAAAGTTTCTAAAGAATGCAGATTATTTGTTGCCACGTTGTTCTTTATTGAATTTGTCTCAATCCGTACAGCAAGAAGTGTTTCAAAAACGTTGCACCCACATAGACCTTTCCTCAGGGGGACCAATTGGCTTCATTTTTTATTATTTTTTGCACACAAACGTTAAAAAAGTTCAGTCATCATTCACAGGAATTAAATATTTCGTATTTGTTAATGATCTGGCTGCAACAAATACGATTCATAAAGTTTCCTTAAAACTCTTTATTAAAATGAATATACAAACATCATACATAGAAAAATTAACTAAAGCATTTAAATAGCATCTTAATAGAATCAAAGTAGGTGAAAAATTGGTTAATGCAATATTTTGTTTTCACATATAGCATTTTCAAATTGAAAAGGCAAATATTTATTTTATGACATGTGACGTTAACCTAGAATGTGCACGCCAATGCGTTTGATATTACCCATTTGTTCAAGTTCAAATTTATTTATTTTGATTTTAACTTCTATATTATTTACTAGTTTACTTATATTTTATTTTATTTTATTTTACTTAGGAGCACATACCTCGTGTAGCCAAGATAAGTTTGTTTTTTCCATTTATTATTTGATTTATTATTCAGTCATTACACTGGATTATATAGTCAGCTTATATTCAATTTTTTATATGCTCATTATACTCTCATAAACAATAAATGAACATAAAAGCAAGAAACTTGATAAATTCAATAATCCTCTGACGGAGATTAATGGTAATGTAAGATTTATATAAAAACTTCATTGAGGTAGAAATCAAATTTCTTATTTCTTTTACAAATTGTAACAAGTATCAGCAGTGTCATTAATTTAATTAATTGTTCGCCGATTTCAGATTCCGTTTTTCAGAGTATCTCATTTAATGAACTAAGAATATTAATGAATTCGGTCTTGAATTCGGAATTGAATTCCGGATTCAAGACCGAATTCCGAATTCAATGTTGAAAGAAATTTCATTTTTTTTTGTGGTATTTGGTTAGCCTTATATAATGATTGCTTTTAAATCTTTAAAGATGACAAAAATTCCTAATAGTTCTTTAGTCATAGATAAATAATAATAATAATAATAATAATAATAATAATAATTATAATAATAATAATAATAATAAATAAAATGTGAGTTATAATAATATTATAATAATGTATTTACCGTCGGCCAAAGAAAAAAAAAAGCCCCATACATTTTACCACCAAATTGTCTCAGAATATAAGGGAAAGAATCATTCTACTAACAATTATGTATGCTTTCAATTTATGATTTTCTCCCTTCTCCTTCAACATAGTAGCATCATCTTGCAAAGGCTCCTGATGTCAGCATAATTTTTTCAGGGACGGGGTAAGCTAGAACCTTCTGTCATGTATCTATCTCTTCCTTACTTTATGCTGAACATTTTGATATAAGGTTTTTGATTTTCGGTGCAGGGTTTCGGGAGTTATGTTCTTTTAAACTTTCTACTACTTTTACTTTCGTTTCTCTATTGAGCCCAGTGCTTGCCACCTGCACCGATGCTTCCTGTGCTTTTACCTGTATATATAATTGATTATTCATGTTTAATTATGTTGCTTGAACATCTTAGCTCCATTTTGAGTCATATAGTGCTTATTTTAGTCAATTAATTCAGGAGTTATTAACCATTGAAGTTCATATACCTTAGCTCACCATAGCGCCATTTTCAAAATTGTTCGTTCTTAGAACGCTTATTACATAACTTTAACGGTTAGAATTTTTATAGAAATACCTTAATTCAGATACTTTATGATACGTAGACCATTTTATCACTAAAATTTTTAACTTTTCATTGAGTATAACATCATTTAAATCAGTTTGAAAAGTTGATGTTTTTGTTCTAAGAGTTCAAGAAACAAAATGGATGCCCATTGGTTTTATATTGGATTGTTTACTTTTTTGATGTACTTAAATTAATATGAATTTCATAATTTTTAAAATAATATTGATTGTTTTATATACTTTGGAATCTTGGCTTTCATATGTAATATGTTAAATTCATGTTGGGGGTCTGCAACCACTGGTAAATTGTAGTTTTTTTTTAAATGTCACTCAAAATTTTTATGGAATTTTTCCCATACGTTAACATGGGCGTTCTGTCATTTTTAAATTTAAAATTTCATGTTTAAATTTAACGTTTTCAAATTCTTTTTGTGAAAATATCTAAATCTAATCTTTATATTTTTCATATGTGAAAGAATTTTTTTATCTACATAGTCTCTAAGTATTTTTATTTTGTATTTTAAAATGTAAATAAAAACCGCTTGGTTGGTTGGTCGTTGGCTAACTTTAGTATTCGAAACTTTTATCATTAAGGTTTAGTTGTTTTCAACTGCTAACTTTTTCTGAGTGCCTCTCTTAAAGAGGGGTGCTTTGAACATATATCTTTAGATCTTATAAGCTATAAGGAGATAGATGGAGTGGTCTGTTACTTAATTTCATTTTAATGACTCAAAGCATTTGTTTACGTTTTTCATGTTATTGTTGTCTAACAGCGTATTATTTAGGTCTTTAAAATTAAGATTAATCTTAGTTTTGTTTTGATTTAATTTAGGACATATATTGCAGGAAAAATTGAGTAATTAATTTAGTATTATAGGCTGCAGTATTTTTTCTGAGATCATTTTATTATAAATCACAATCTTTCTGCTTTACTCCACTTCTGTTGGTACCCACTTCATGTAACCATTTTTCTCTCTATTTAGCCCTTAGTCTGATATAAGACTTCATTAAATTTGTTTACTTTTAGTTTACTTACAATATTTTTCAAGAATTCTCATTCAATATTATACTTTTTATAATTATACACATTGCGGAAAGTGGTTTTTCCCATTTACCTCCTTTCCTATGGGAGATAGGGCTTAAATATTTTTCCGAAATCAGCTCTGCAGCGCCTAAGGAAACTGTTTGCGCTGCTTCTTTTGGCTATACTGGGTTTTTTTTATGTCATTTAGGGGACCAGCTACGGGGGCAGGGTGGGGCAATTGTTTGTTTTTTACACATATCGTCACTTTACAGCCAATTGTTGAGTATTTCTCTTTACTATCCAACTAGTGGCTTGTCTTCACACCGTTTTAGCACAACAGACCTGTCCCCCCCTCCTTTTTCTTAATATTATCAACGTTTTTACCGTTTTATTTGCTGTAATGGTGTAACATATCATTGTTTTGGTCTCTATGCATAGATTTAGTCCCACTTATTCATTCCTACGTATCACCATTTCTTTTACTGTTCTGCGTATAACATTTTCAACTTCTCTATTTCTATTGGTAACTGTACCATGTTTGATATCCTTGTTTAGCTCCTGTTGAGGGGATCCTGTCCCAATCATCCTTATGACTGGGAATTAACTTGTTATGACAAGAAGGTAGAGTTTTTTTAATATTACTTTATCAACTGGTTCTGTGGTAATCGGTTTTCTCCATTTTTCTCTCTTTCTATGGGAGATAGAGCTCAAAAATTTTTCCGGTTCTAGCTCTAAAGTGCCTAGGGGTTCTTTTCTCGATGCTTCTTTTGGCTATTTCGGTTTTTACCTATCTTTAATAGGGGTCTAGTTATGGGGGTAGGAAGGGGCTTGTTTTGTTATTTCTCTTCATATCGTCACATTTGGCTCAAAGTTGGAGTATTTTTACACCTATTTCTTTTTAACTGCCCTCATTAACATTGCTTTGCCCCACAGGCTAACCCCCCCTCCTTTTTCTTCTAACATGTTATACTGTTTTACTATTTTAGCTTTTATCGTGGTGTAACATATCATCCTCTAAGATTTTATGCATAGACTAAGTCCCGCCATTTCATTTTTATGTTTCACCTTTTCCTATACAGTTCTGTTTATATCTTTTTCAAATTCTTAAATTTATGAAGGTAAATTGTTTTGGTTTGAAATTCTTGAATTGCTCTTGTTACTGAGAGTTTGTCCCACAGTAATCTTAACAGAACTTCATTTGCAGCCGCTAGAAAGCGTTGTGCTTTTCTTGTGGTTACTGGTTTTTCTTGTCTACAAATTATTGTGTTGCAGATCACCTATCACATGTTGTCACGTATCATTGTAAAGAATCGTATTTTCTTTTGTTAATAGTATCGTAATTCCTTTTGTACATGAACTTCAGTTGCACGGAAAGCTTTTTCACTGGCCTTATACCCCCCCCCCCTCTCCTTTTGGTTAATTACTATCTCTTTCATTTTTTTATTTTATTTTTATTTCATTTTTTATTCCAAATTTTCTATCCCATCATTTGGCTTCTTCTTTCGTTTCTCAAAGTCATTTCCAATGGTCCTTTTGACCATATTCTTTCCCTTTTTCTTTCCTTTTTTCCCTTTCCTTCTTTGATGCATGTCGGGAGGGTCTGGTCGCCCCACCCCTTAGCTAATGATATAAATCTAGTTGATTGGTGTTATAGAGGTTATTATAGTAGTACATTTGCAAGGCGATAGGAAATTCTTGCTTAAATCGTTGACGAAAACATATAATTGACAAAGTTCTTCAAAATTAGAAAGGGAAATATAGGGTATTTTACGACAAGACTTTGAAGAGATAGAACTTACAATCGTAGAAGAAAGTATATAATTGACAAAGTTCAATAATCAATGTCGGAAAGTGAAAACCCAGAAAGCGAATTATCGGATATTTCTTTATAAGAATTTAAAGAAAGAGAAATTACACCATCGGCGAATAGAAACGGTGAGAAAACAAGAACAATGAGTAAAGATAATTCCGTGACCAAAACTGGCACAACGCCAAATATTCAGCCGAAGTCGAAAAGATCATTGCAACCACAATCTCAATGTATACAAAACACAAAAATAGAAAAGCTGTCAACAAAGGAATTAAAGGCAGAACTTGACAGATTGACAAAGAAAAAGCAAAGAGGAAATGCGGACAAATGCAAAGAAATAAAAGCAATCCTGGAGAAAAGACTAGCAGAAGAAGAGGAGAAGAATGAGAAAGAAGAGAACACGAAGGGAGACCAAGTCCAGGAGAAGCAAATAGAAACGTCCCAATCGATGACATATCAAAAAGAGATGGCAGACAAATACGAAGAAGAATTAGCGAGTCTGAAAGCACAAATAGATAAGCAGATTGAGACATAAAGGGAACGTAACAATGAAATAAAGGCCCTGAAGCAGAAACAAAAGGATCTTGAAAACGAAATTAAAAAAGTAGAGAAGAATCAATCTCAACTAACAACACAGGAGATCCAGAGAACAATAGAAGATGCTCTACAAAGAATACAGAATCTTACTAAAGACGAAAACAAAAGTCAAGTTGAAGAAGAAATAAACACGATCAGGACTCACGTCAGCTTGCTAATTGAAAAATACGAAGAAACGTATGCAGACAGGGCAGATTGGAGAGAAGAATGTTTGCAACTCAGAAAAGATAAAAAAAGACTAAAATCTGTAGAAGAAATGGGAGATATGATTAAAAGTGAGCTGGGGAAAAGACTAGAAGAAAAGATAAACCAACAGGGAGTATTCTTGAAAGCAGCTGTAAGTGAACAAACAAAAGAATTGGAATTATTAAAGAAAACACTTAGGAATCAACCAACACAAACAACACAAAGAAGGCAGAAACAAAACAACGATGAAACATCATATGCTCAGATACTAACTCAAAGGCCTCCACCAAAACCAGCAATGTTAGTTAAATCAAAAGACACTGATACGACGATACAAGACATAAGAAAAGCTTTAAATAGGGAGGTAAAAACATCAGTTCTAACGAAGCTAAGCTGCAAACAAACAAAAGCTGGTAATCTGGTTGTAACCTGTAATACAGACAAAGACCTCACAGAACTACAACAACAGTTCAAAAGAAATGAAAGATTGACAGAGAAAATTCAGTTTGATAAAATCAAACCTAAAACACAAAAACTCATCATATTTGGAGCTCCGATAATAAGCGACGAAGAAGAGGAAGATATAACAAAAAACATAGAGAAATATTCGGAAGAAATATTGCAACCGGCATTGCAAAGAGCACTACGAGTTGAAAAGCCAAATTTCTGCCTGAACAAAATCAAACACTCAACAAGGAATACAAACACAGTAAATTTAATAGTGGAATTTCAACAAAGAGATGCAAAGATATTAGAACAAACCTCCATTAACATAGGCTTTAATAGATGCAACATTCGGAAATACATAATCACACCACGTTGTTTCAAATGCCAGAGGCTGGGTCACATGTCGCGAAACTGCGACCAGAAAGAAACGTGTGCAAAGTGCGCAGATTCTCACAACACTGCTAACTGTGACTCTGAAACAAAATGTTGCATAAATTGTCAAGAATACAACTAAAATAAATCCAGCTCAGAAAAACACCTTGATACCCATCACTATTCCTTTGAAAGTTGCTGCATATCTTATAAAAAATTCCAACGTCATTGTGTCCAACAACATCAATCATAACAATGAACAAATTCAAAATTGCACAAATAAACCTACAAAGAATCAAGACAGCAACTTCAGACCTTATAAATTACCTAATAGAAGAAAATTATTCAATAGCCTGCCTACAGGATTGCGCAGTTACAAATAAAAGACCACACGGATTACCTTCGTCAGTGCCATCTTATGCTTCGCAATCCAATAATTGTCATATAATTGTATTAGATAATAATCTTCAACACATAAGAATTCAGCAATATCAAAACTCAGTATTTATTAACATAATATTTCCAGACATAGTATTAACAATAGGTAATCAATATTCACCACCGTCAGCAGACTTAAAACAAGATCTTCAAGATTGGACAGATAAGAAGGGTATGAGTAAACATCTCATTCATCTAGGAGATTTCAACGCTCACAGCCAACTCTGGGGATACCGTTCAGATGACGATAGAGGAAATCACTTGATCACACATATGAGTCAACATCATCTAATCTCAGCAAATGACCCAAATTGTTCACCAACTTTTCAAACAGAGAGATCGAAGGGATGGCCAGATGTTTCGCTACTTTCGTTCCCGTTGTTTTCCAAATTTGAAAATTGGACTGTAGAAGAAGATATGAACTACGGAGATCATCGTCTGATAACAATAGATCTAAACATAAATACTCCGACACTCCCAAAAAGACGATACAGAACTAAGAATATATCATTTAAAAGATTTAACCAACAATTAAACTCAAGTCTAAAAGAGAAAAACATTGATTTTAAACAAATAAATAGAAAAGAAGATTTCGACAAACACTACGAAGAACTAATGCAAATAATACAAGAAACCAGTGAAAACAATTTAAGGAAAAAAAGCAGTACTCACAAACCTTCAGTTAAATGGTGGTCCCCGGATCTCAGGAAATCAAGAAATTATGTACGAGCACTCAGAAGACAAATAAAATCTCCAACTGCCACACAGATACAAAAACAGAAATATAAACAAGAGCGAGCCAAATACAAGCTCCAAATCCATACGGCCAAACGCGATACATGGTTACGATTCTGCCAATCAACTACAGATCCCTACGGGAAAACAAAGAGAGTGGCTTTTCAAGACTTCTACAAACAAGAGACCTATGCTCTAGCGAATTCAACAACAATAACACATACTAAGAAATCCTTTTATCAAGAACTCACGGAACATATATATGGAAGATCACAAATAACAGTAAGACCTCCATCACCAGATAAATCGGCTCCACCATTTACCATAAATGAAATAAAAACAGCGATATACAACTTTAATAAAAATAAAGCCCCAGGAATTGATAATATAGATCACTACATTGTAAGACAAATATTCAAAAATCACCAGCAATTAGTACAAGATATGTATAATATACTACTAAAACTTAACTACTTTCCTACAGCTTGGAAACGGGGTGAATTAGTCTTTTTCCTGAAGAGCCGGAAATCACCAACGGAGGGAGACTCATATCGACCGATTTCCTTGCTGCCAATCCTGGGGAAAATCTACGAGAAATTAATACTCAAACGCATATTACATGAATTACATAATACTTCAAAATTAGAACCATCCCAGCACGGTTTCGTCCCTGGTAAGTCTACCGAAACAGCAATTCAAGAAGTGATGTCCACTATAGATTTAAACAAGCAAGACGGAAAATATACCTTCCTCATATCTTTAGATTTTCACCATGCATTCGACAACCTGCCCTGGGATGCGACGATGGAGGAGCTCGAGACTATGGATATAAGTAAAGCCTATGTAAACATAACGAGATCTTTTCTATCGCTTAGATCGGCATACACAAACTGGCTTTCAGGAGATCTACACTGGTTTAAAAAAGGATGTCCCCAAGGGTCGTGTTTTGGCCCTTTTCTATGGAGAATCTTCGTAAACAAAATCTTAAAAATTCTAAAAGAAAATGGACTTAAAGTAGTGGCATATGCCGACGATCTACTCCTAATAATATCAGGTCACACCAGAAGAATTATAGAAGAAAAAGGCAATGAAGCTCTTCGATTGGTTCAGGACTGGGCAGATGCTCACAACATCCAAATTACACATGAAAAAACGACAGCCTTGCAAATCAAGAACCGGAAATATTTGAAACGTCCACCCATTTTAAAGATATACAATAGATCCATTAAACACAATCCTACATTAAAGTATCTTGGTCTGGTCTTGGACAGTACACTTTCTTTTCTTCCACACCTTCATGCAAAAAGAACGGAAATTAATACAATAGCTCAAAACCTCATGAAATTCGCAGCCCCACAACGAAGTATTTCAAAATCCATCCTAAAAATATGGTACAATCAAATTTTAGAGAAGAAAACAACCTATGCAGCATCAACGTGGTACCCTAAACTTCAAAAATCTCATGGTCTACGACTATTATCAGCGATTCAAGCACAGTGCTTATTATTAATCTCTCGTGCATACAAGAAAACTGCTACATCTGCTCTCTGTGTCCTCACGGGAATAATTCCACTTTCATTAAGGGCCGAAAAAATAGCAGCGCAAGGAGCAATCCTCAGGCTGGGCATCCCGATGATCGACATACAACCGGATCTATATCAACCTAAATTCATTCCGACGGAAATAATACCACACAGTACATATTTTAATTGGGCGGAGGATGTGGAAGATCAACCAAGAATACAGGTATACACGGACGGTTCAAAGACAGAAGAAGGAGTAGGATATGCCTTCTGCATATACGAAAATCAAAACCTAATAAAGGAACATCAAATACACTTAGGAACGTCAAACTCGATATATCAAGCAGAGCTGTTGGCAATACTGGACGCAGTCTCCTGGCTGCAAACATCTGCATACAGTCAAGCAACAATAAACTCAGATAGCCGCTCTAGCTTAGTGGCGTTAACGGATATAAATACAGACAACTACTTAATAGGTCAAATAATAAAGAACTTGCAGCAAACGACAACAAAGATTTTCTTCAAATGGGTGAAAGGCCATTCTGGAGTCGAAGGTAATGAACATGCAGATAGATTAGCTAAAGAAGCTACGAAACCAGATACTCCAATAAAACAAATTTTCCATCCATCACCTCCATCATACCTCAGAGGACAACTTAAACAATACTATTTATCTAAATGGCAAGATCAATGGACGATGGAACACAGAGGAAGAAAAGCATATAGCCACTGTCCCAAAGTCACAGAAGATTTTCTAATATCACACCGGAATATTTATTTATACACAACAAATCATGGTCCATTCCCGTCATACCTTTATCTTTTTGGGAAAGCACCATCTCCATACTGCACATGTGGCAAACGAGGAGACGCCACTCACTACATTCTTAACTGCCCTCTGACATCCGCTTTCCACATAAAAAAACCGGCTTCACTGAGAACATCGGTGTGGTTTCATCATGTCCTTAGTACTCCAAACTTAAAACAAAAAATCATAGAATGTGTACACCTATTGGAAAAAAACCAACAACTTTTTCAGATGCCTCCAGCGCATTTATTAGGAAACATCCAGTCCTCAGATGACGAAGAATAAAAATGATTATAACAGTGCTCACAAAAATCAGTGAAAAACTATAAACTCAAAGCTCAAAATACTTCAATTAATCTAGAAACGTTGTAGACTAATAATCACCGAACATCTCAATACATAGACTATGCCTACACCATAAAAAGACTTAAAATCATCTGTAAAAACTTTTAAAATATATTTATAGACTATGTCCGCATCATACAAAGACTTAAAATCATTTGTAAAAACTTTTAAAACATATCTGAATTGTATATATATCATTGTAAACTTTCAATTCAGTACTATGTAAAAGCCTAATGGCCTATTGGCCTCATTTGTATTTTTTTTTTTTTTTTTTTTTTTTTTTTTTCAATAAACTTGCCAAGCAGGGCTTGTAGAGCTTAAGCCGCATGGTAGGCCACCCTGCTTGGTTGAATCTGAATCTGAAATCTGAATCTGTTTTCAATTTATGTTAAAAAAAAAACTTAAGGGTTGTCTTCATACCGAAATAGTAATAAACTCTGAAATTTTCAATTCGCATATTTGGATTTTCTTTCGGTAAATTTTACCCTAGGATACCAAATGGGAAATAAATTGGTCAAATCGGTTAGAAATTATGAAGGCTTAAAGCTTGGAAATACCAAGTTAATTTTCCTTTTTAATCGTTGCAAAACAAATTGATATGCGATGAGTTTTTAAACAATAGCTCATCAACTACTTGACGGAATTAGCTGTAATTTTGGATTCGCATATTTGAAACTTCTATTAATCGATTTCAGTTTAAAACATTCGTAGGTTGCAATTCATATTTTTTTCGACAATCAGTTTCAAATATGCATATTTTAGAAATTAATTTTCAAAAATTATGAATTGTTACCTTGGCGTTTATAAACTGAAATCGATTTCCTGAAGCTTCATGTATGCGAATCCACAATTATGGCATGTTCTTCCAAGTAGATTTTTTTCATGCAGTAAATCTCGGTTCTGTGAGCAGAAAAACATGTGTATCCATAAAAGGGAGTGGCATTGCAGGGATTAGACTAGGGGGAATCATTTTTTGGATAGCTTCAACAAAAACGCTGTTTGCTACTGTAACCTTCTCATTGAAGTTAATGCCTGTACAGGACGACCATTATCTATAACAATGATGGATAACATTGAAAGCTTTTAGAAAACTATGTAAATTGCAGAAGAGGATAGAAATCATGCAGGTTTGAATTGTCAATTTCACATGAAGCTGGATTGCTGCGCAAAGCCTCAATACAAATGCGTCAGCCTGATAACTTAAAAAAAACGACAACAAAGCACAACTAAAACAAGTGGGTAAGTGTGATCGAAGATCACTCAAAGGGTTTCGTTTAATATTCCTTTCAAAACACTTTATCCTTTCTTTAATAAATACAAATAAATTTCATTTAGCAAAAAAAAAAAAAATTAAAAAAAAAAAAAAATTAAAAACTCATGTTTTTTGTTTTTTATAAAGTATAAATTTACCGGTCTATTTTTTCGTTTTTTCGAGTATCCAAACCAGCCCGATAGCGGGCGAAGCCGGCTATTATATTCTGTCATAATAATATCTGTCACGCGGACTAAATGCGATAGAAAAAAATAATTTCAAAATTAAGCATGTTGTACACCTTCAAAATGTGAAAATATGCGAATATTTCCATAATCGGATTTTCATCATGATTCTATATGTTTCTCAAACTCATATATTTACTATTCTCTATTACTCATATTAATACTCGCTTTGTATTATTCTGATACATCTGAAAAATTCGTTAAACTTCCAATACGACGTCAGATTTTCTTTTTAATTCTCTAATGACGTGATATTAATCTGCTTTGTGTACATACACATGCTCATACTCCTTGTATTATAGAGAAATCTTAGAAATTTCCCGTTTTATTACCACTATGACGTAAATAATTTTTATTTCATATTAATCTTTTTTTCAATTGGTGAAACTTTTTATTTCATTTTCATTTTTCACGTGGAAATCGTCTGATAGAAAATTAATTATTGTAGAAAGAATTTCATCGTGGATTTTTAATTTTTGGCATCTGCTATAACGAAAAATGTTTAAATTTAATAAGAAAAGGCTGTTAGAATTTTGGTTTTTTATCTCTATTTATTAAAATAATACGAATTTTTCAAATTTTAATGTTTTGAGCTCTTTATAGCTGGTATTCAGCTATATACACAAAGTTTCAACTCTGTAAGTTACATAGTTTCTGAGAATAGCTCTGTGACAGACAGACAAAGGAGCGGGAACAATGGGGTTTCGTGAGATGAACGAAACCCTAAAAATACTGACCCGCATTAAAAATTAACTTTTTTACCATTATTCCCACCAAATTTTACCAACACATGTTCTAAAAGAACAGAGTTACTACAAGTTACAGAGTTACCGCACAACACTTACTGAAAGTAACATTTTTAAATATATGCCTAATTATATGTTGTACGATATGAAGAATTATTTCTAAAGCAGAACAACTCACTTTAATTTCATATTGCACACGACATTACAACACATAAACAAGAGATTACCTGCCACATCCGAACACCGAAGTAAAGCAACATAGATGGTGGGGATTTATTTTGACTGGTGAACGCCTGGGATCACTGCATTGTTGTGGGCTTCGTGTGGACACTATAAACCTTTCAGGTAAAATCCTTGATATGGAAAGTACTGTTGCTGGACGATTGGTAGTTTAGAAAGAGCCGATAGATCCCCCCTTCTGCTAACAATAAAAAATTGTAAAGAAACTTTGAGGGCACAAGTCAGTCTTCTACCCTTGTAGTGCCTTGTTAAATTGAAACCCTTGCACAGCGTCTTTAGAATGTATGGGCGTCTCGGTCGGCGGCGTGGCTTAAGAAAACATTAAACAACAAAAACAGACGTCTTTCGCTGTTTCCTACAAATTTGTTTTTATTATTATTATTATTATTATAGGCAAGACTTTTTTTTTAAACATTTTATAGGGATAATTACAGTGTATACTAAAAATACCAACGTTTGACACACAATAACATCGTGTAATAAACAGACGCACGTTTCATGAGTATCCTGGACTCACTTCCTCAGTGTAAATAAACTTAAACCCTATTGTATCCCCCCCAAAGACATGAAAATGAATCTAAAAACCCAAATGAAAAACAACAACACACCGAGAAACTCCTCCAATCATGTATTGGAGGAGTTTTTCGGTGTGTTGTTGTTTTTCATTTGGGTTTTTAGATTCATTTTCATGTCTTCGGGGGGATACAATAGGGTTTAAGTTTATTTACACTGAGGAAGTGAGTCCAGGATACTCATGAAACGTGCGTCTGTTTATTACACGATGTTATTGTGTGTCAAACGTTGGTATTTTTAATATATTTATCCACACAAGATTTTTTCATTAATTACAGTGTAATTCGCAACACTTTTTACACAATTTTAAGTAGTGTTATACTATAGGTAATAATAAACAAATTTTGTATAAGAAATCGTGGCGTCATCCAGTTAATGAGATTTAAGTGAAAAAGGTCCCACACCATGCTTAGCTCAAATTTTTGTTCATAACATTATTCCCTTCGTTTCTGAATGAAATAATTGTAAGAAGCATGTATCCACTAGTAGATACACTTGTAGCAAAGAGTGTGAAAAAATGTAACGTCACATATTACATTTTAAATTAACTTTTTATATCATTTGTCCCTCCATCCACTCAAAATAATATTCACTGTCACTAAATTTTATCTTAAATAGCAATTTATTTGTCAAGTAATAAATTTATTTATTCACAGTCTTTCCTATTTCCCAAAATTAATATTTCATTTTAAATTCATCCTTTAGAATCCTATGACCGCACTTTATTCTTCTAAATTTAAAAAAAAGGGAAAACATTTTATTCGCTTGGTAATAAGCAGCTATAGGTTTCGTTTCCCAGATTTCATTTCAGTTAGCAATCATAAATTACCACATTATGTTTATGCTGATGTTCGTTAGAACTTATAACCACACAGTTTTTGTACAACTTATAAAATTATTATATTCTTCAGCTACCCAGATGGCTTTTTATTTATATGATATGAAGTTCTCCGGCGTCCAATGTTATTTTGTAACCGTCTGCATCACCCAGCATGCAGTTTGGAAGTTCTAAACTTTTCCTTCTAACAATTTTTACGTCAAAATTCGCATTTAGCCTCTATTATACTTATAAATATTTAAGCTTAACGTATATTTTGATCTGTCTCTTCTTAAAACTCTGCTTTCCAGATAATATTTTGTTGGCTCATTTTTTCATCGCTAATTTATCCAGCTTGTCTGACCATTGTCTAATTGAGAAGGGTTTTTTGCACTCTAGCTCCAACTTGCCTATTGTAAACATTACGTAAAGTTTAACCTCCTCTTCCTTGATATATTTGTGTAAGATTTTAGAATACTGTTTTCTTAATAAAAGAAGTATTCTTATTTGATTTCGACTTCCAAATTTATCTATATCCACTTCTTGCCTGACAACACGGTCTCGGTGTTTTGAAGTTATTAATTTCAACTACTATGGACTTTTTGCATTATCAAACTTACATCCCTAGTATACATCGCCAGCATATGACCATCTTCAGTTCATGTATAAGTAATCATTAGTACATAACTTGATACCAACGATCAAAGGATATTTATGTGATTTGATGTGTGGCTGGAGTGACTCCTCTCAATTAAAATAATATTAATAACGAACTACTCAAGATACTAAATTAAATGACATGGACTTTGTCTTCGCCGTGATTCGGACTTTCAGCGTTGTAGCGTTGGAATTGCATCCTAGGTCACGGCACCAGGATATTAACTAGAAGCTTTATGTTTAACAGTGTACATCTTTTTAAACTCCAGCATGGCTAAATCATTGCTTAGTTCCATTGATCCAGAAGAGTAGTGAAATTAGATATCTCTAATAGTCGATTTTGCATTTTTTAAAGTATTTCTTTTATTTTTATAAATACATTCAAAAATTTTATACAGGCATATCACTGGAGAGGAGGCATATATATTCGATATTATATAACACCGGAATGGCGCAGAGAAACATAGTCTGTTATAAAACATTCTCAGTGCTAGACTGAGGCGTTGGCGAAAATATTGATACAAAAGTTATCCAACATCATATTATCTGGGGAGAAGGGTTTTTGGAAGAGACAGATGAAAAGATACGTTAATCTGAAGTCTTTATAAATATAAAAGAAGTTAAATACGAATTTTCACGTCGCAAATGATTAGAATAAAAAGTGGCGAACATACATACCGCAAGTCTGGGAGACTCAGAGGGTGACAAAATAAAATTGGGCGCGGACACCTAAAATTAACGAGCAGGCGCCAGAGAACTTCTTATAAGATAAATAAAAACCATCTACATAACTAAATAATGTAATAATTTTATAAGTTGCAAGACATTGGGCGGCTAGAAGCACTAACAAAAATCAGCATAGACATAACGTAGAATTTTATAATTGCTAACTAAAATGAAATTCGGAAAACGAAACATATATCTGCTTGTTACTAGGCGTATAAAATTATTTCTTTTCTTTATTTAGCAGAGCAAAGTGCAGCCAGAGAATTCTAAAGGGTGTATTTAAAATTAAATATTACTTTTAGGGAAGGGGAATAACTGAAAATAAATAATTTTGTAACTTTAAAACTAAATTACTATTGAAGATAATTTTTTAAACAATTAATATTATTTGGAGGGGGTGGCAGAGGATATAAAGTATTAATTTGAAATGCAATACCTGACGTTACATCTTCATCAGAAATAGGAAATATTTATTGATCGAAAGTTTCTACAGGCTAACTTTGCGTAAATTTTTAGGACATCATGTCATGATGTATTGGGAATGTACTGTTATTCGTTGACTGAATTTTGTACGTACTCTCATCCTTAATCTAAATTTAAGTAAATTCTATTACGATGTTGTTTCAACGCAAATATTTGCCATTTTTAGTACTAAAAAACTGAACAAAGAGTTCTGAGTCACCTTTTATGTGTCATGATATATAATTAAAATGTATATCTCAGTACTATAGTTCGACATGCATTTTTATTTTTTAAGAAACTACGAAATAAACAGCAGTTTTAGGAATAGAAAAAATTATAAAACAATGAATGCTAAATACGATTATTTTTTAAATAGAGATAAACATAATTCATTTGAAGCACTTTGAGATAAAAGAAAAAAAATATTTCATTTTCCTTTCAAAGATATCTAATATTTAACTATTATAATTTTAAGTATGATTCAGAGGATTTTAATAAAAAAATATCCCTTAATCTTACCTTTATAAAATTTTAAATTATGTCACAATCAGTACAGAAGTTTGTTTACTCAAAGGATTTTTTAGTCTTATTATTTACGTAAAGTCTTTTCGTAATAAACTGCGTAAAGAAATGGAGAATATTACATTTGTAACTTTTTGTTCAACAATAACTTCAAGTCATAATCATTTATCGTCAAAAGATAATTTTATTAATATTGATTCCCCCCTTCTCTTTTTTCACTGGATTTTATTGAATAGAACGATAAAATTCAAGTTTTGAAATTTATATAAGTAAAACGATATAGATTAGCAGTATTCATTGAAGGAAAAAAGAAAATATATCTATCCTTTTAAATTCCATTTATTGATTCTACATTACTTTTGACATTTTTAAAACTATAATATCTATGAATTCTGAATAAAAAAATCTTTATTAGTAATTTTTTTCAATGATAAGTAGAGTTAGGGATTTAACGAGTGTGAGATTTGCATTGGAATATAATAATTTTAGATTTTTCTAAAATAAAATTAAATAAATTTGGATTATTTTCTTTTGATATCAGATAATTATTTCAAAATAATAAATAATATAAAACTAAAATAAGTAATGTTTTTATCAGGTTAAGAGTGGAAATTTTTCAATAGTGGAAGTTAAGGAAGAGGTACATCAAAAATATTTCAATAGGGCAAAAATAAAAGGAAATTGTAATGCAGCAAATAGTAATAAAAAAGTAAATAATAATAAATAGTAATGAAAAGACTATATTAATAAAAACATTGAGTTATTCATAAATTAAAAAGGGAATTGCGAATTAGAGACTTTATGCTATTTACACGCTAGATATTTAAAGAAGATTTTACTGACACGTTAGAATACCATTACACATGTCTTTCTTCAAAATTTACACATTGCTTTCTCGTATAGTGCCCTATAAACTGAATTCATTTTGAATTTAAACCAATGATTATTTACAATGCGATTCTAAACATTTATGGTTTAACTATGGGTGCCCTCTATATAGAGTTTTTCGATAAAAGATGAGACAAACTTTAAAATTTGATAGAGAACACAATAACGAATCATTTTTTGTATGAAACCACTGTATCTTTACATATATTCACTCAAAAATACTGTGCGTCTCACTACAAGCAGAACAATGAAAACAACAATGAAAATAGAATTATATAAAAAAAATCCCTCATTATCAAGAAAATAAAATATATATGCTAAAAGTGATATCACAGTTAACATAAAGGCTTAAAATCTTTTTATAAACAAATAGACTAGCTTCACACAAAATAATGATAATAATAGAAACAAGAACGAAAAATCATGCGTCAAGCATAGATTATGTAACACTTTCCAACGCTTCCAAAATAATTTTACAAATCATACCGTTTAATAAGCTAAACGATAACATCTAAGTAAACAATTTGGAAAACGCATAACATATTTAAAAACATAATTTCAGGAATTTCCAACACATACAATATTCGGAAAAATATCCGAATACTTTTATTCAGCCCTGTATATGTCTATAGATTTGTATATATACTACAAAATATGCTAATTTTTAGTTCAGTTAGGAAACGCGTAGCACAGTTTAAAATTCTCCTTCTGGAGTTTCTGTCAATAAACGAAGTGTGTTCGCGAACTTTTGTGCTTCCCTGTATATGATCTACAGAATTTATACACACCACGTAATAGACAAAAAGTGAGTTAAATTTAAAATCGCGTTCAGTAACTTAAAATGCACTTCCAGGAATTATTGTTAATAGACAGTAGAGAATTATTTTGTGTGTCCCTGTAAATGAACGATGACTGCTATACACACAATATTCTGTAGTAAGCCTCTTGTAATGCATCTTAGTGATATATATATAAATTTCAACACGTTTAAAATAGTGAAACATTATTTAAATAAACCGCAGGCGATTATTCTCCATAGACGTAATATAACGGAATTATTTTGACTGTCCCTGTAAAGTAACTATAAGTGATATATAACCCTATTCCATATTAAGCTTCTTGTACATTACAATGTGTTTGAAATTGTGTAACATCATTACAATAAACCGCAAATGATTTTTCCCCATAGACCGTAAAGTAACGGAATTCTTTTGACTGTCCCTGTAAAGTAACTATAAGTGCTATGCACACCCTATTCCATATTAAGCTTCTTGTAATGCACCTTAGTGATATATATCGATTACAATGTATTTGAAATTGTGTAACATCATTAAAATAAACCGCAAATGATTTTTCCCCATAGACCGTAATGTAACGGAATTATTTTGAGTGTCCCTGTAAAAAAAACTATAAGTGCTACACACTTCCGTTGAAATAGGGAACATGCTATAGATAACGACAATAACATATAAAAATTGCAGAGCAATCCGAGCATATTTACGTGAGTTAGAGCACGGACAGACAGCCAGACGACAGACGGCAGACGGCCATACGACCAGACAAACCGAAGTCATAAACACTTTTCAACTAGGTTGGAAACTGTTAAAAATGGTGACACACAAAATAATGGTGACATTTCCAAAGACTGTAATGATAAATAAATTATTTTCACATACAATTTGAAATATGCAGTTGATGAACAAACTTATTGAGTTATTAGGTATCACAAACGCAGACACTTTAACAAAAATGATTATCCATGAACGTGAAATATGTAATCTTATTTTTAAATTTATGCAGCATCTCGTGCCAAAATTAGATATTTTATTAAGAGGGCTTTCACAGATTGTACCACTGATCGGTTAACTAATTAAATAAATAAAATATTTTATATTTCAAGAAATGATGGATATAAATAAAGCATTACAAAATAGATTAATTCAGAATATGAATACTAAAAAGAAAAGAAACTTGAATGAACAAAATTGCAAGATATCTATTTAATCTGATTGATATTTTCCAGGGTTATTTGAAAGATTGAAATATAAAAGTAGCATATTCAATATCAGTCTCATTTCACAACCTTGCCAAAAATTTAAAATCATACTCTGTGGGGAGATAATTCAAACAAATCCTGATCAAGTGTATATAAAATTCCGATCACCAATACCAATGGAACATTGTAATATTAAAAAATAATAAAGAATAAAAAGTTTTAAAACGAGGATGAAACATTATATAACAAATGTCAAATACAAGAAAAAAACTACAGCTTTAGCCAGACGACGCAACATAGAGCCTTTACATATTAATATTAAAAAATACTAAAATAATTTATCCATCAAAATTTCATTCACCCATCCATTATCCGAGAATCAATAGATTTCTATATGCTAAGACAGAGCATCTGCATAATCTACGAAAATATAATCATGTACGAAATTATACAATAACTTCTTCCAAGTTACCCATGATTTTTAAAAGCGTTCTTTATCTTTAGAAACAACATAAACCAATATGTTTTCGAGATTTAAAGTTTTTTTTGCTGACATTAATTTTCGACATTTCCGAGTAGTTTTTATAGTGTATTATTGTTTAACCATTTGTGTAAACATTTTCAGCTGTATAACTGAATTTGTACATGCAAAAGTAACAAAATAATATTAATTTAAATATTATTGTTAATGCTTGTAACTTATCGTGTTTTTCTGTAAAACATATTTGTTGACATGAAAATGTTTATTTCAGAATTGATAGCATTCAAAAAAATATATATTTCAGGTTGAGAAAGCTAATTAATACACAATAAAAATAACTCGGAAACATTTCAAAAAATTACTAGCAACGAAATGATTTTTTTAATGAGAATTTCTATAAATCTCGAAAATACATTAGTTTCTGAGGCTTCAAACAATAAAGGACATTTTTTTGGAATCGTGCCTAAACTCGGAAGAGGCTATTATATATTTTCGTTTGTGGTTATATAATATTTTCTTAGAGTAAGAAATATATTTTTCTTTTTTTATAGTGAATGATTGAAAAAATTATTTCTACCGTTCATTGTTCTGCTCTTCAATTCCACAAAACTATAATAAAGTTATTTCGTACAAAACTGCTTTAACACCGACCAACCCTTTCTAGCTTACTTTAGGCATTTTTTCTGACCGGCTCGTTCTGCTCTGCACTGTCGTTTTTCTGACTGTTTGTTACGTGAATAAACCCTTGTTATCATTTTCTTTACACTAGACACACGTACATTTACTAATTTTATTCTGTGTAGGTTGCTCACTCGTATGGTACCAGCTTGCTTTTTAGGTGCGTACGTAATTATATAAATACGTAGCAGCGCTACCCGCCGTCGTCTGGTTCGTCCGTCTGTCTGCATATAACAGCGCTAAAACGACCCAACCGAATGGTTTGAAATTTAATATATATATATAATCATTGCAGAAATTTGTCGAATCATTTCAAATGTTATGGAAATCGAATCAAAACTTAAAAAGATATTAATAAAAGTTTTCTTCATTCTATTAAATCCTATCATACGTAATTAATTGAATGATATCGCATGATAGGTAACGATTCTAGGTTGCCATGGTGATTTCTTCCTACTTAAGATGGAGTCATATTATTTCCGTATTACGGAATTTAAAAACGGTATTTGTATACTTAAATTGTCTAATTATAGTAATCATATAATCTACCGACAGTTTTTTGGATAGATGTTTCCGGAGAAATAGGTATTAAATGGAAAAAGTGTCTAAATATGGATTTCAAGTTCTGAAATTTTCAGAGCTAAGCTTATGTTTCCTATTGGAATTTTCAATAAATGTCAACAAAAGATAAAATGTTGCCAACATAAAATGTACTTATTTTATTACGGAAATGAATTATATATAGTAACAAACAATATAATTCATTTCACTGAAATAATAACGACGATTTTTTTTACATTGTCTTATATTATATATGTGAGCATAGTATAATTTTAATGTAACAGAATTGTAATTAATTGTTCGTAAAATTATTTTGAAACTTAATTTCATAAAATAAAATTAATATCTATAATATGAAAATCTGCACATAAAATAAATTCTGTATTCATGCATTTCTGCATGAGAGTGCAACAGCTATTGTACCAAGATCTGAATATTTATAAAACTACTTATAGTACTAAGGCACCTCATTTGTCCCGTTTGACGTACAATTTCCAACTTGTTCCCTTTAGATGTCAACTGACTCCTAAAACCTATTGAGTAATGTCGGATTATAGTCAAATGGTGACTTAAAACTCATGCTATAGCATAGGAATTTGAACTGACCGCATTAATCAAAACATCTACACATTTGAATTCTTGTTTTTTACAGAATAGGTTTTTAAATATTACTGTAACCGTTTCAATAACAATTCAGAAAAGCTGTTAAGGTTAATAATGATACAGAAAATTACCGAAAGTCATAATAAGATTTCTCCTTTATAACAACAATTAGATACCATCAACAATCTTTTCTGGATTGTAAAATAACAATTAAATGAACGTGGGAAACAGTACTCATAGATCAGTATCAATTAACTTGTTTTATATTCCGTTCACATTTATATACAATTACATCAAAATAATTTAATTTTTCAAAAGCATTTTGCTTTACCCATAAAATTTACTCATAACCCTTTTAAACGAGTCAAACTGGGAATATCGCAGTAATAAAAATAACCCATATTGTTTTGTTCACCAACCAATTGCTTTGTGTGCAAAGCAAATTTTATTTAAACGCAGTGTGCGTGTTTGAACTTGCAAACTTCGATATCGAATGTCTTCGTATTCATGGAAACTAGGAAGCCAGTGCACTAATTATTTAACTTGACGTGTCACAACATCGATTGTGACAACCCGTTACACGATAAATCTTTTTACAATTATGCATGGATGATTTAAAGAAAAGTCAACTGAATTAAAATACAAAAATGATGTTTTATGAATAATAATCGAATAATATTCATTTTATTTTTTGAACAAAATTTTGTAACAAACAGCACCCAAATCAGAAGACCAAAAAGGGAAATTAATATTATAAACAAAATATATGAAATAAAAATAATACAGCCTTGTAATTATAACTTTATTTTGTATAAAATAAAGAGAGAGAACGAGAGATTTATTATAATAAATATACACAAATATGCACAAATATGCATGAAAATTAAGCAAAATAAATAAATGGCTTGTTAATTTTACAATTTTAAAGCTGTGTTTATCGCTTATTACTTTTCGCAGAGTAACAATCTTTTACACTAATTTGAGAAATATTTTAAATTATTATATCCCTTCAAAATTTTTCTCGAATATATATATATATATATATATATATATATATATATATATATATATATTTATATTGTAATTAGAGAAACATTGGCCAAATTAAATCACTTCAATTTTAGGTTTTAAAAGAGGTTAGTCCAAAAATCCTGGAGACATTTTAAATTTCAACAAAACATAAAGTAATTATCGTACAAGAGAGCGGTTTAGATGAAAATACTTCACATTACCGAAAGTTATTGAATCAAAAGCATTATCGGAATTCCTCATCGGCAGCGTTATACCGTTCAAGAAATTATCAAACACAAAAGATAACAAACATTTTATAACAATTTATTTTCTACAATCTATCTTTTGGTCCACTCTATCTTTTAACTAATAAGACTCGATAGATTAGCAATAAGTTTAAAAATGATACAAATTATTTATACTTTTTAACAGAGACAGTTTAAAATCTAAAACAAGTGTAGTGTAACATATGTGCGTACTCAATATAAAAATAACAGTTGTTTGATAACGGTTGTTTGTCTGTAAAGTAATGACAAAAGTTGGTAAAAAGAATGGATTATGCACATCGTTGTGTGCCGTGATCGGCCAACTTTGGCCAATGTCTATGCACGTGCAATCTACATAATAACTTTTAATTAACCTGCAACTTTTAGCTGAAATAACTCTTGAGTCGTTGCAGATAGCACTACAAACATATTTATATTGAAAACAACGTGGAAAAGGAATTTAATGGATAAGGTTTTCAAAGTGAGAACCTTTAGAGGTGATACAATAGCGCAACTTCGTCACAAAGTTGTCAGCAACAGAATCGAGATTTTATTTTTTGATGCTTGAAAATGAGTCAGTTATGGATATTTTGAAGCTAATAAGGTCTGTTGACTTCTTCTTGTAAACCAAACATTTCGTAAGACCCCAAAGATAGAAATCACACGAATTCATATCTCGCGAATAAGCTGGCCAATTTTCTTATCAGGTATCTTACCATTACCGAAAGCTTATGTCGGTTTCTGAATGTTGAAGACCACTTCCGTAGAAATAGTGTTGTATTATCGCCATAAAAATACCAATTCCTAACAATAAAAATACGATCTACAGTTCAATATGATGCTTTGGGAGAAATTTTCAACATTACATGGAACTGAATCAAAACAAATACTTTTATGCCTTCTCTCATTACGCGCATTCGGGCCGCCATCTAGCCAGGGTCTAAAAAGTTATTCCAGTTTAAAGGTGTAGGTTAATTAAAAACAAAATAATCATTTAAAAGATTAAGTATCAAGATTCATAGATTTAAATAATCAACACCGACGTTGGTAATAACAGTATTACATAAAATTGATATCAACGATTAGCTTGCATCTATTCCTGCCACGGTTGGAAATATTGAGGCATTTTCGGCCTATTCTGACGGTAGCATTTGCTATGCTACCCGGTGCCTTTCCTTGTTTAATTAATAAGTGTCTTGTGAGACTTATTTCCTATACAGAAAGTATTTTTTCTAGCCTGTATCATCTCTTATTTTCCCCATCTCTCTAGAAACACACTGTATCTATTCAGCAGTTCGAGTACGTAAAGGAATATTAAAAAATCATATTTAAATATTATCGGTTAAATTCAGAGACACGTGTTTCTGTATGAAAAATACATACCGATACACTGTAACATGCAATAATTATTTTCAGTTTAAATAAGCTCGATTTACACTATTAAAATGCTTTTACATACAATTTCACCTTTTTTAAAAAAAAAAAATATTGTCGACTTAATTTGACATTTACTTAACAAAAACAAATGAATACCTTTGTGAGATAATCCTGTAATTTCACAAAATATATTACACAGTTTAAGTGAATCGATAGATAATGGTAGCAATCATTTTCTATTTGTGCAAGAGAAAACATAATCACCTCATATGTTTCTAAAAGTAGACTTAAGGTGAAGGATTATTTTGTTGTTGATTTTTCGAAGCATTTAAAAAATTTAAATGTCCCTAAAAAATTATTCAACAAATAAAGAAATGCATTTTCATTATGGTAGCATTTATAAAAACATTTGTACTATTTTGAGCAACATATTAAATAATAAAGATTTCAGTGGTTTTTTTCAAACTTTCGTGAACGCATCGTAAGTACGGGTTAGGTTCCCTTGTAAATGGCTATCGTGAATTAAAATCGAATAAATGCCTGTGCTTGAAGCAATACCAGTGAAAATCCTATATTTAATGTAACTTCTGTAACACTGAAAACTTACTAAAAAGGAAGTGGATTTTGAAAGAGAAATAAAAAGCTTAGAATGCCAAGAAGGCAAGCACGGCACGATTAGAAGTACTTAATACTCACATAAATGTGACCTTTTCAATTTTCATAGAAAAGTTTGATGCGAGAGATGCAGTCGTGTATTCAACCAAATCTAGTCCCCTAAAATATCTACGAAACGACGCGACTAGCACTAAGCGTTTTGTTTTTAGTTTGATAATGTCTACACGACGTGTAACATAAAAGCTATCATTTGCAAGGACATCACAGCAATGCTTTCTAAATGAAATTGGGTTTTGATAAGTTTCTCCCAAAGTTATTAAGTTATTGCAACTTACTACACACTGTATGTCATATTTAGTTCAGTCTGATTGTATTATCATTGTCAGCCGAAGCATCTTGAAAATATGCATAACTCGCATCTGTGTCTGTAAATATGAATAACTTATGCCGAAGATTAAAGAACAAAGCCTATATCTTTCGCTTTGAAAGTCACAGATAGTAAAATAATTTTAGATATTCAAACATGATTTTCCCATTCTGGAAACATCCCCTACTACATATCTAAGTACAATAAATAATTGCGGATTTTTTTAACAGAGTTTATTTATTTATTTTTTCTATTTTTATTATTATTATTTTTAAGTAATTGGATCTATTTATTGACTTTTTTCTACTTCCGATAATGAATCACATAAATACTGAAACGTGATATTTATTTTCTAAGAGCAGCATTAAAACACCATTAAACTACATGTCTAAAGTCTCTAATTCACTAACTAAAGTACATTCTACAATGAGTTAAACTGAAAAAATACCTTTTATATTTCATCGCTTATTATTGAAAATTTTTAGTTTTGTGTTATTTGCTTTTATCATTAGAAACTTTCTCTCGTAACTTATCCTTCTTCTTTTACGACACAGATTGCAGTCTGTACAAGAAATTTCAAGTTCAGCGATTTCGAGAAAATCTGTTGAAAATGGAAACTTTATCAAAGATGTAAGAAATTCTTTCGCTTAATTAGTTCGGAAGTGATAGAATTAGCTGAAAAGTAAAAATAAATTACTTTAAGAGTAAGTGTATCTGAAATAAGTTTTAGAGTGTACTCATGGAGAAAGATTTGTGAGTATGATATTTGCAGCAAAGCGTAAAGCAAGGTGTTAAGTAGTTAAAATTGACTGGCACAACGAAAGCGAAATAAATGTTTATTTATTATGTATTTGTGAAAAAAAAGTAAGTACAAATTCATGTTCATCATTATTTAGTACACATGTGAATGTGTAAATGTATCTATTTATTTCTGAATTAAGCGGGTGTTTCTAAAAAAATTATAATTTCTCATTGAAACAAGTATATTTAAAATTATAAATAAAAGAATTTAAATGATTTTTCAAACACACGTCTTGCTGAAAGTTGTGCAAAAACATTCATTTAAAAAATTATGGTTATCCAATGACTATTTTTTATTTATTTATTGCAAACCAACTGACATAATTTAGAGAGGGTATTTTGAGAAAAAAATTTTTATAACAATCTTTTGTTTTTATGTAAAATTAATTTAAGCCACAATGATGGATTAAATTACACATTACTCATATTTGACTTGCAGCAGATGATCATACTCTATGTTAAAATTTGTAGCGAGTTCTTATAACAAAAACAATGCAGGATAATCAGTTTAATAACATAAAGTAGTACTTTTGAGCTTTTGTTAAAGTAGTACTTATACCTTCTGGGCAGTGCAAATGAAAAGGTGTCATAGCACAAAATTTAACAAACACAATTTATTTAAAGCTATAATAAGGGTATAAAGAGAAGCGGGCATATTTTAATTAAATAAGCTTCAATCACTAAAACTGAGAGTAGGAATGCTTTCCAAAAATGCTCCCTAAATTCAGAAGCTTAGCTCGAATCAAAATGGCCTCGCTAATAATACAGAGGGAACCGAAGAAAAGGCTCTAATCTATGAATCTCTGAAATGTCACTTGAATCACTGTAATATCACTATAGAAATGTCACTATGCATACTTTAATATCACTAGAAAAAGGAACCCCATGGATTCCAACAGTCTTTTATTCGCAAAAACGAAAATGAAGTTCTTATCACGTTCGCGGAACTCTCAGTTGTAGATTCTTGTTTAAAAGTCAAATTCACCTTGTAAATGACGCTGGGAAACTCGACGGTGTAAAAATCGAGACTAATTTGTCACTAAAGAGTATACTAGATGCATTTAATTCATCGAATGTAACTCCTATCTCAGTATATGTAGTAACTATACAACCACAGATACCTAATTATCATATCATTTCAAGAAATAACCATAACAATCATAGTCCCGAAGATTCAGAGAGATTTGAAAAAGTTAAAGAAATGACAGAATAGCTAGCTTATTCATGAACAAATGTTAGAATTCAGGACACCGCGAGCGCACGCAAAATCTCAAAACTCACTCGACCATAGAGTATCTTCATAAAGCAGCAGCTAGGTAATTTGCTACACTTTATACGTTGAGAACATATCACACTTTCGTGGTGCTTGATAAATATTTACTAAAGTAAAATGAAGAAACAGACAAGAAATCTGACAAGCAGACAAACATAACCTATGTGAATCCTAAAGAAATTCATTCAGGACCATCACCAAAGTAAATACTTTCCAACAAAAAAGAATTATCAGAATCGGAGCATCTGTTGAAAAATTATGCAAGAAATTCACTAAAAATTATATGAACAAGGCATCCAATAAGTCCGTTCAAATTTCAAAAAATCATAATTATATATATAACAAACTTTCGTATCGGAGTGAGGTCTGTCACTTGTCAAAGTGTCGAATCCTTTGTAACAAAAGAAAAAAATAGTTCAAAGTTTCTCTAAACTATCTTTTGCCACAAACAATGTCGAAAGATTTGCAAGTCTTATGATGCAAACCGCACTCTGATACAGCAATTTGTTATTTTTTTTTTAAATAATTTTTGAAATGTGAATTGACATGTTGAGCTGTTGTTTTTATTTTGCTACAAAAAGCCCGTCTTTTTGACAAGTGTTATGATGCAAACTGCACTCCGTTATGACAATTTATTATTTATTTAAAGAATTTTTGAGATGTGAATGGACTCATTGAACTTTAAGCTATTGGTTTTTCTTTTGCTACAAAAAATCTGAGTTTTTGACAAATCTTCTGGTGAAAACTGCACTGCTATACGGTAATTTGTTATTTTTAAGTGCATTCGTAATTATATAAGTATGTAGCACCTACAGTCGTTTTCTGGTCCATCCGTTTGTCCGTATGTCCGCATATAACAGTGCAAAAACTACTCAACCGAATGGTTTTGTCGGGTCATTTCAAATTTTATGAAAATCGAATCAAAACTTAAAAATATATTATTAAAAGTTTTTTTTTCATTCTTGTTAATCCTATCATACGCAATTAATTCAGTGACATCCCATGATAGGTAATGATTCTAGCTGGTGATTACGTCATATTTAAGATGGCGTCATATTACTTCCGTATTACTGAATTTAAAAACCAAATTTGTATACTAAAATTGTTTAAATATAGCAATCATATAATCTACCAACAGTTTTTTGGTTAGATTATGATGTATCGATTACTCTGATTTATAAGAGTAGGCGAAGTTTCCATTGGGAACGTAGTTTTTGCCCATTAACAGTCATTGTGCGTAAAAATGATCAAGGCTATATTTCTATAAATTTCGATAAATGAGTGTGAAAACCTCAGAACTTGTAAATTTTCTCTTCGTTTCGATATTTATGAAAATTTCTGATCTGGTCAATCGGTATAGCAGTATTTAAGCACTGGCACGTGCTAGGTAAGTGGAACTTTGGATTGAGTTATTTCCCATTGTGGACTTTTGAGATGTCTAGTTGACAAAACTATTCTGCATTAGAAAAAGAGTGTCGTCCGTTGTACGAGTAGATTTACCTTGATTTTGTGCTAATTGAATGAAAGAGTTTGGCGCTTACGGAGTGCCGATTTCAGATCTCTCATAGGAGGACATCTTGAAGTTGGAATTGGGCTAGCTTCCATAGTGGAGATTAGATCTTGTTGAAAACATCTTAACCGACGTTTTGACGCTCGTACAAGTCGTAAGTGTTATGTTTGAAGTTATGTCTTTAGTGATATTGCTACTTGAAGTTTATTTTTTTGAGTGAAGTATTTTTGGGAATTGACTTTCTTTTGACAAAGGCAAATTAAGCAGTTCTTTTTCAAATCTTTTCCTTTTTAAGATTTTAAATAAAAGTTGTTTGATTTTACCTAAACTTGTGCTCATTTCGACTTAATAACAATAATTAATAACATTAATAACAATGAATCACAGTGACATGGCTGTTACAAAATGTTTCCGAAAGAAACACCGTTGCATGCATGAGACAATTTAAACCCAGTCTCATGCATGCCAACGGTGTTGTGCTCATGATTGACTTTCCATCTTTTGCTGCGTGGTTGTAGCCTTGCCATATAAGAGTGAGAGAATGCTAGACTGGATGTCGTCTGGATAGCCTTATTGGTAAAGCACTTGGTGCGCTATACCAAGGATTCCGGGATCGAACCCCGGTCTGGACATTTTTTTCACTCTAATGGTTGTATGCTGTTTAGTAACGTGATAATTCACATCCTTTGTATTTCATTAATTTACAGCGTAATTTCAGCTCTGCTGAAAATTTAATTAGTGTATTAAAAATATTTCGTTATATTATAAACAAGAAAGAAAAAACATGCATCATTTCATTTGATTATAGAAAATTTTCCATCCCTGTCGGAATATTGCTAAGAAATTTCATTTTTGTTCATACAATGAAATAAGGGTACTTCTCTATTAACCCGTCGACCACTTTTCATAACAAAAAACTATCGCCAAACAGTAAGATTAAACGCCAAAAATGCAGTCCCATTTACTTGGTGTCAGAAGCATTATACGTGTTTGTTAAGTCATCAAGGGGTTTTTAATTCGACATTTGCGTGTATTTTTCATTATGTTTTACTGATTTATTAGTTATTTCATTAATTAAAATAACAATTGTGTCCTTAAATTCTTATATTTTATTTTATTTATTTATTTTGATATTCCAATGGCAACGTTCTCCCGTTTATTTAGGGTTACAATTTGGCGATAGTTTTTTGTTATGAAAAGTGGTCGACGGGATAATAGAGAAGTACCGAAATAAGATATTTAAATAAACATAAAATATTTGTTAAATTCTAAAAAAACAGTAACGATTGTTTTAGTTTTCCACGACAAAATTAATGTTGCAAAATTCTTTTTGCTACGATTTTGAAGTCTGGGTTCCATATTTTTGAATAGTCGTTTAATCGTATCTAGGTGATACGGTTCGATACCTTAAACAAAAAAAAAGTCTAAAATATTTTTTAAATAATAATAAAAAATTGAAAATCCATAAAAGTTTATCATATTTTTTGTTTGACTGGAAAAACAAGTTTGTTTGTTTATTTTTCAGGTATAGAGATTTTAATTTCCTTCATTTAGGAAAAAAAAAAGAACATGTAAATCCATCTATTTGTTAAAACGTTATCGTGGAAAAACCACTAAAAAAAGTAATTCGCGAAAATTGAGCTTAAAATTTTGCCTTCATTGTTAACGCCGCGCCAGCCAGCGCAGCTCGACGTTTATAACTCGTCCAACTGTAATTTTAGTATTTTTTCTTATCGGATCAAATGTACGACATTTTTAATGATTCAAATATTATAAGAAAATAATTATATTAAATGCATTTTTTCGTCAGTTCAAACCGTTCTGATTCTGTATTATCGGATCAAATGTACGACTTTCTTAATGATTTAAACATCATAAGAAAGTAATAATAATAAATGCATTTTTTCGGCAGTTCAAACCTTTCTGGTTGCCTTAACGAAAATGCAAAAATGCCCCCAGATCTCATAGTTATGCATTAGGGATATGGGCGTAAAATTAAATTTCAAAGTAAAAAGAAAAAAAAAAAAAAAAAAAAAAAAGGTTACTTCTTTAATTCCCAAAATGTTTTTATTTTTTGATTGTATTTAAGAATGTTTTATTTGTATAAAAATATTTTAAACGTAGTTTGTTTTTAGTAGGAAATGATGGTTTTAAAAATATTTCATGTGTTTGAAGGAAAATCGTGAAAATATCAGAATTTAATCTACGTAATAATCTAAACGTTTTATATAGATTTTCTTGGATTATTTGCGTGGAAATATTATAAATATTCAGGGCGCATATCTTTTAAAACCCCTATTTAATGCTCCAAATAATATTCTTCGATTTATTTAATCACAGAATTCTGATATTTAATAGGCGAAAGATAATTATATCAAAATGATAGTACTCAAAATTAATCACTTCTAAGAATTCTGTTATTATTACAGAAATACATTTTAATCTTATTTATACGAATCTAGAAAATCTGAAACAAAATTTAAAATATCATATTTGAATATTGATTTCACCTCTTTCTTCGTATAGAGTTATCCCAAATATACTGACATTTGAAAAGAATATTGATGTTGATACGCTACGATGTCACGAAATAGCATTTTTTTGCGAAATTTTGAACTGACTGTATTTATAAGAAACGTCTTTTCAAACTTACGATGGACTGTAGCATATTACGAATAATATGAGACTATTTGAAGAAATATCAGTATGAATAAAAATGAAATAAATAAGTTCCTATAGAAAGCTATGGTGAAATGATAACGCAACTATCGTTCATAAAAGTATACGTCATATTTACAGAACAAAGATAGATTTTTATTTAGGAGTATTTCTATTCGGATGTCTTTTAATATTGCTATAAATAAAAGTAACAGAGAACAAAAATTTTGTATGCTATGCTTTCAATTTTCAAAAATATATGAAGAAAAATAATCTTAAAAAAAAAATGTACTGTTATTAGGGTTCTGCCGATGCATCGATTAATGCTGAGTCGCGCTCAATTTTTTAATCTAGTTAATCGGTTCGATTTATTCGATTAAAGCTTTCCAAAATTCCATTAGCATATTTTAATTAACAAAGTGAGGTAAAAATTAAAAATTATGTCTAAAAACAAATTAAAATTCACATCAAATAATACTGTACACAAAAAAAAAAAAATCTCTAAACGAATTGCAATACATTTATATTTAGAGAAAAAAGAAGCAGACAGAAAAACAAGAAGTTTCTTTATCTAAAATTTTTGTAGATTTAACTTTATGCCATTATATTTAAAAATAAATTAACAACGTAAAATAGCACAAATAAAACATATAATCTGGCAAATAGCTATTTCGGATCCCCTAAAGCTCCATCATCAGTGCTAATTCAAAAGATTAAAACCAATTTAAAATCCTAAGCCATGTCAATTTGCCTGCGTCTTTCGTACGCGCCAAGATGGAAAGCTATGTTAGTTATTGGCGCATGCGAAAGACGCAGGCAAATTGACATGGCTTAGGATTTTAAATCGGTTTTAATCTTTTGAATTGGCACTGATGATGGAGCTTTAGGCGCTCCGAAACAGCTGTTTGCCAGTTTATATATTTTATTTGTGCCATTTCACGTTGTTAAATTATTTTTTAACTTTCTTTATCTCTGTACTGGGGGGTTAACATTTTGCAATTCCATGAAATACTGCGTAATCAGTCAATCTCATAATAATAGGTAAATTCGATAGAAAATGCATTTAATAAAACGAAATAAAATTGTTGGTTTACAAATGCTCGGTAATATAAGTTTTTTTTTTTTTCAATTGCCCTTGGAGTGGCATATTATATATATAAATGAAATATCTTTGTATTTGCTATCGAGATCAAATTGTTATCTTAATTTTCTTTGTGAAAAGTGAATTACATAAATTTAAATTTAAATCATGTAATACAAAATAGAAATTGATTAAAAACATGACTAATCGTCCAATTTATCGATTAAGGAAAAACGATTAAAAATCACATTAATCGATTAAGAGACCTCGATTAACTCAGTTGAAACTTTTAATCGTTTCGCACCCCCTAAATGTTATATTTTTGTAATGTGTTAAAAAATGAACTAATTTATCTCAACTTCTCTAAAAGGTTACACTTTCCTTGGTGTTACTCCGTACAAGAATATAATTATTTACAGTTTAAATATATAAATAGCATAAAAATTATTGAAAACAAAAATTCTTCTTAATAAAGTTCTGAAAAAAATACCTTTCCAGACATACAAAAGCTATAATTTTTCTGAAAAACATCATACAATAAAGATAACTGAGGCATGAATTAAATTATGAAGTTGGTTACATATTGAAGTGAAAAATAAATTTTAAGTTTCAAACACCTAATTTCCACAAATATTTTTAGTCAACGTTGAAACTAAAAACATTAGTACCAAGTGTTCCGAATTTTACATAGCACATAATTTTAAAGATAGTCTTTGACTTCTTTAATCCCAGATCTTTGAAATTATATGAATTAAACATTACTACTATTAATATTTTGTGGTATTGAAAGATCGCAACACTTCACTCCTATGTTAAATATCCCTTAACGTGTTTGCTCTATATTATAAATTTACACACACACATATATATATATATATATGTGGGTATATTCGTCTACCTAATGATTATATACTATATATATATAAGTGTGGTGTGTGTGTGTGTGTATAACCTAAAATTAAAATAATATTGTAAATTGTTTTGAAATATGCTACGTAAAAATCCAATCTTTCTCTCTCTCTCTCTCTCTCTCTATATATATATATATATATATATATATATATATATATATAACATATTTTTAATAATTACCCTATCTTAAATGTATTCTAATCCTAAACATTTCCAGCGCGTCATACTTTTTTTTTCTTGTATTTTCACTTTTCAAAATTTTCTTTTTCGACACGGAAAATTTTTTTATGTGACAATGCTTCCCATATATTTGGAATTCGGAACATTTTTGTAATTCCAGAAGTTACCATAAAAGTTTCTCCCACCTTCTTTGGAGAACCGAATAACAGCCATTTGAGGAATCTGCCGGTGCCTCAACAATTCGCTTTTTCATTGGCTACGGGCTTCTCTCGCATTGCGTATTTGTATCTCTACGATCTAACTAATAAAATATCTTGCACTGTGTGAGTTGAGATCCTTTTCGTGTTTTTCTGTTGTTGAATAAGCCACGATAGCATATTTACTTAAAGAATGTTAACATCTAATAAACATAAAAAAACTAAATAAACATGTGTCAACTAACCTGGACCGCTTATTATTGGAAAAATCTCCAATGGTCTCACTCTTTACTTGGCTCGACAAATTCTCTGAACGACTGCACTGTGTCATTTTAAAACTGGTGATTCTATCATTCGACTAATATTTAACCTAAATAGAACTAAATCATGACATATTATTTTAGTCGGACATGATATAATGGACTTGTGAATGCTTGAAAGGCGGTATGTACTTAATTTTTCCATATAAAACACAGAAAAGAAAAGAAAAATCTTTTGGAGATCGTCGTTTTTTCAAATTAATAATTTGTGTCCAGCAGTACTAGTTGAGATGTGATGTCGGACTTATATAATAATTCATTTTTTTGTATAATGTGTTTTGTAGAGACAAGTTTGGGAAAATATGCACTGATCGCTACAAGACAGACATTATCGTGGTGATCACTTCGCCTTTTTTCAACTTCAGTCGATTATTTTGTTATAATCTAAAATTAGTCTCTATAGTCTGCAATTGGCAGACAGAGTCCATTCTAAGGTTATTCCACGTCATCATCTGATTAATTGGGAATTTTATGTGATCATGTCAGGTATTTACACTTTCATCACAGAACTGGTTTGTTTGATACATACTATCCCTGAACATGCAAGATTTCGAACAAAATTGTTATTCTTGTTTTTAAAAATGAACTTGCTACATAAATTTACGGTATATTATAGTAAGTGTTCTGTTCGCCAAAGATCTTAAAATCTGCTATACTACCTAACACTCAAAGTAAATCCTGTAATTATCCAGAATTCTAAAGCAGCTAAATGTTTTTAAAGAGGCAAATTAAACATTGATAAAACATGAGATCTAGTTATCATATGTAATCAAGGCTTAAGTATTATTTTTAAAGTTTATGAATTTTAATGTTATTGTTATAATATTTTAAACTTTGAACAATTGTTTTGTTACTGTTCTTAAAAATGTACTCAGATGATTTCATTAAGATATTTTACTAAAAACAATACTACTCTTGGAAAGTCTTGAATTATGATAATTTATAATGATGATGATTTTATAAATGTTTATTGAAAGTGACATTTTAAATGACCACTGAACGTACATTTAAAAATGGAATTTTGTAGTACATTAGAGTAATTTTTTAAATAAGTAAAGCAATAGTAGTAGAATAGCTGAAATACCTTTGATGTGATTATTTACGTTAAAGTTGAAATTTCTTTGGTAAATCGTATTGAAATTGATATTTATTTTACATTATTGATGTTTTGTTTAAAACAAATTTATTATTATTGCATTTATTGCTGTTATTTTAATATTATTTTGAAATATTTTTGGTATTAGAATGCTAGAGTACGTTTTAAAAGTAGTATTTCATTAGTTAATAGATTTATGTTGGCAATTAAAATTAGTGATTTTGGTCAAATGTAATGTAACCTTATTTATTTATAAAACAGTTAAGCCTAGAATGCAACTTTTCATATGTTGAGAAATTTCCTAATATATATATATATATAGTAGGAAGTTTTGCCAAAAAATAATTATTTACGAATGTTGCATTTTTAATTTAATATAAAATTCATTAAATATATTAAAAATGGATTTTTCATTAGTATTATTATTACTTAGGATATGTTATACTGTCAACCAAATGATTTCAATGAAGAAATCTGAGATGTGTCTGTCATATAATAATACTTTCATGTTTGATTTAAAAAATGCTAATAGAAGTTAATTGCGAGAGTACATGTTTTTATAACTTAATCTTCTTAATTAAAGATAGTAATGTTAAAATTTAATTTCTTAATTTCAGTTCAGTTCAGTTTAAAAATTCTTGCCTTTTTTCACGATGTTCTAGTCTTTTTTTTTTTTTTTTTTTTTTTTTTTTTTAATGGCCGCTAGAATTTATTACTTATTCTGGAATTTAATGATATATTTTTGGTGTATCTTGATATTCTTATGCTGGCGTAGGAAATATTTAACTCATGCAGGTAATGTGTTTTTTTAATTTTAGTATGATTGTGTAAAAAGGCTTATCATAATAATTTATTACTTAATTGTTTAGGATATTTTTATATTTAGTTTTACAGCTTTCTATTGTAATTTTAGGCTGTGAGAATGATTACATTCAGCTAATGAATTATCATAATTATCTTTCTAACATGTTACTTTAATTTTATTTTGCTAACATGCACATTTGTAGTTATTTTTATAATAATCTTGTATCTCACTAGTAACTAATAATGCTTGATATTGTAAATAATGTAAATATGTAGTTTATTTTTTGTTATTATTATTGTGTTTTATTTTAAGTTTTATATTTTATTTTTTGTTATTATATACGATGCGCTTATTTATTACCATTTAAAAAATTTTTTAGCATGTACTCTTGAAGTCTCAGGGTAGGAAAAAAAAATTAATAAAGCTAGAACCATGATGAATAGTTGTTGACTGTGTCTCCTCTACTTAATATTTATTCTATTTTGAACCAGTGATGAATGTTATGAAAGCTTAAATTGACCTATGAGGAGAATTTTACAACTCATATTGTCTTATTCATGTAATAAGTAGTTTCGCTAAAATTGATTTTTTCTTCGTGAACTTCGATAACGAAAAAAAAAACACATTTTGAAATATAAACTTTTACTCAGATGTGAAAGTTAATGTCGAGTGACAGCTGAAGAAGAAAAACAATGTCTTACTCTTAAGATATTCTGTCTGTTACAAAAAAGCTAAACTTTGAAGAAACATTTTCGAAGGAAATCAAAAGGATTTTAAAAGGATTCCTTTTTTATCTAGTAAATAAAGAAACATAGACTTAAACTTTTATTAAAATTCAGTCAGGTTTTATATGTAAAACTTTAAAACTTTCCAGCTATATGCTTTTTGAAAGCGCTATTCAGGAAGAACGAAAAGAAAAGAAAAACCTATAAAAATAAACTATATTTGGTAGCTGCGATTTACTACATATAAATTTTTAGGTTATAGATGTAATGTAATAATGTAACATTTTAATGTAATAAATAGGCACATATTTCTATATGTATATATTTGTAAATTTGACCTTTATCATTCAAGATTCTTCGTCCTTCTTTTACTTCGCCTTTCAAGTAAAAGAAGGATGAAGAATCTTGAATGATAAAGGTCAAATATAGAAATATATACAAATATATATAGAAATTAACCAATCTAATGCCAAAAGAGAAAACTTACAATTTCCCAAATTACAATCAATTAAAAAATTTAGACATATTTGATAAAATTTCCACAGCAACGTTAAATAACTATAACTTAAAAATCTACACAGATGGCTCCCTCATGGAGCAAGGTACTGCATCAGCGTTTACAGTAAACTGCCAGAATACATATATTTACGATAATGTAATCAGACTACATAACCAGAACTCAATTTATCAAGCAGAATTGAATGCTATTTTTCACTCAATAAACTGGTTCGCATCTTCACCTTATAAAAATTTCCTCGTCTTAACGGATAGCCGCTCATCACTGGAAGCCCTTAAAATAGTGTTTCCACGAAATTAGTTAATAATTGTCAATCCCGAAAAAACAAGTAACAAATGCATGGATCAAATCGCATGCTGGAACAGAGGGTAATGAACGAGCAGCTTTACTGGCAAAAGGTGCTATCACAAATGATCGTTACAACGAGAAGGAAACTCTCTTACTCCCATTTTCGAAAATCAAATTATTTTTCAGACTAAAAATAGTCTCAGACTGGTAGCAAGATTGGCCATATTCATTAAAAGGCCGAGATACTTATGAAATTTTACGAAAAGTGGATCTGTATTTGCAGAAAACCAGTCATAGCTTTACTACATTAGTGGGCACGGTAGCTTCCCATTATTTTTATATAAAACAGGAAAACACTCTTCCCCAACATGTATATGCCAAACAAGCTCAGGAACGGTTATACATTACTAAATGGTAACTGTCCTCTAATGAGACATACTTTCAATTTCAATAAAAATGTCACAGTGAGACAAAATCTGAATAAAACTTTGTTTGATCTTTTAAAATATGATGAACTAAAAGAAAATGAAACATTCTGAATAAACATTTCTCCTTTATTAAAAAGGATCTATGGTCCTTTTTTCTACATTTAAAAGTACTTTTTAATAAAATATATTTTGTTTTTGAAATTTGTATATTATAGTTCACATACTGATCACATTTTTGTGCTCATACTGTTCCTATTTCAGCTTACTGTTTGAACCATGCAAAATTACTAGTTGTGTTATGATTAAGTATTATTTTCATAAATTTTCTAATTACTTTTTTTATACTTTTTCTAATATGATTTTTATTTAAAATATTAAGAAATGTAGTGATCTGAACTAGTACTCATTTTATTTTAATCTCTAATGTAATATTCAACATCTGTATTCTAAAATATGAATTTTCAATAAACATTTCCCCTCCCGGAGAAAAATTCCTATGCTTAACGGTTGGATCTACACGAGAGAGTGATTTCATTTCATTTGTGTATGTACAGAATTAATATGTGAGTTTTAATTAGTTTTAGAAATTAACGGAAACATTTCTATGCTTATAACAAATAGTATTTTAATGTTATTATATACAGAGATAAATTAAACGTTTGAGCTTTTAAAATTAAATTTCCCTTATTACCAACAACGAATTGGGAACACTTCAAAAAAGAGAAATTCTTCAGTTTTTTATGAATAATTTTATAACTACGTTATTTTAACGCATTAAAACTAGCCGCATAATTGTCATTCGCAATTATCCCCGAAAATGGGCATTATTCCTGCATGCAGGATATTAATCGTGCATTATTCAACCAAATGGTTTTCTTTACTTATGTTTATATTATAAATAAATAAATTTAATGAGAGTAATGTTTCTTATTAATATATGCATATACACAGCACACTCATTGTATAAATATAAAAGTATTAGATATTTTTCAGAAATAGTTTAGTATTCATAATATTTCAGTAACACTTTAAGCGGAGATATAGATAACTAAAAAACGTAATTTTACATAACCATCGAAATAAGCGTTAAAATTTTCTATGTAGAAGAAAGAGCCATATGAAAGGTCGAATACTTGCTATTTATTTATGTACATTTTTTTAAAAATATTTTGCCTACAATTAGTAACTTTTCCGAATAATAAAGTCATGAGAGAATATAATATTATAATGTACTAGCATAGCATTTTCTGGTGTCTGAGCTTTTGTCACGAGAGTTATTTTCATATAGTATACCTAATGCAATATTGAAAGAAGTATGTACAACATTCATATTTATAAAAAAAACGTACAATGCATAGGAATGAATTGATTAGAATAATAATATAAGAAATGTGAGTTAGCCAAAAATATGCTTAATATCCCCATTTATCCAACAAATTTACCTTGCATACAAATGAACCGCAGAAAATAATGATTGTGCTTCTGAACATTTGTTTATAATATAATCATATATGCATATTTCGTTTTATAATGTAGTAGTATGTTAAGTTAGCTAATGTTCAGGGATGACATAACATATTAATTAACACTTTTGCGTTAACTAATATTCTATAACCACAAATATACATAATCATATTTATCCAACAAATATAATACACAGAAATGAATTGATAAAATCAGGATTATTCTTATAAGCATTTATATATAAAAACAATCTTGAATGCATAATTCTTTGAGTAATTTAATAATCTACTAATATCTATGGATCTCAACTTTGATTGCTCACAGATAATGTGATAAGGTACATTTATTTATTCCATGAAACTGTTTCCTATAGAATATTTAGAACTTTCATGATACGCGTATAATTCATAATCATTAATTCAAAATATGAAAATGATTTTCTAAATGTAAGCAAACCAAAAATTCTACCCTACCCCCAAATATATATATATATATATATATATATACAAAGAATGCATTGAATAAAAAAAACTCAATAAATTCTCTTACAAGTAGAAAAAATTTAATAGCAATTTTATTTTCCCAAACACATTCATAAATATAATATATTCAGTTATTCTAATACTTGATGGTGTTTTAAAAAATATATGTATGTCCCCGCTGAAAAGAGAAATTTATTCTAAATAAAGTGACTTAAAAAGGTTTGAATGATAATCGAGAAGTTTTAAATTAAAATTTTCTTTTGTTGTTTATAATTTGAAACTTTATCAGAAACATATATAATAGGTGAAATGTTCTTTTGACATAGACCATGTAAATACAAAAATATATATATTTCGAATATAATGGAGGGCTGTCAGAAACTTTAAAAGTTAATCTATTTTATTAGATGCTTCATCGAAACGCATTTTTTGCATATTATTATTGAAAAAAAACTATAAACAAATGGAATATTCTTAACTTTAAAAATCACTTTTTATTATGCAGTGTGATTTTTAAATGAAGCTATTGCGATTTATGCTTTCTGGGTATACTTTGAATATCTATTATAAATGTTGTTGTAACATTTAAACATCTTATACCTCATTTATCTCATATTAGAAATAACCTTTAAGCGCGGATGTAAATTGATATTTATTTCCAATTTATCATTATTTACGTTAGATAATTTTTTAAAGGGTTATAAGATTTGAATAATTTAATACAAAGTAAAACAAAACTTTAAAGTATAAAAAAGAAGAAGAATCCATGGTTTCTGTATTTTGTTATATAAAATTAAAAACTACTAAAGATGTCTTTTGTATATATTGAGAGGGTCTGTTTTATTTTTTACAGTAATAAAACTTAAAGCTTAGAATTAAAAACTTTTTTTCCTTATGTAGATTACACTCTCGTTAGTGCGGGATTCCAATGGAAGCCATTTTTCATCCGCACTAACGGAAGTCCACATTAGACAATGTAAACATTTACATGGTGCTATCTCTTACGTTGAAAAAAAATGAATGCCTTTTTAGTCAAAATTTAAAGAGTTTACCAATTTTATGCTAAACATTTTTTTTTTAATTGAAGCAAAAAAAAAGTTAATGACAATTTGTTAATACAAAGAAAAAAACTACTCAGGACAAACAAAATATGCAAAAAAATTGTCATACTTACATAATTTAACTTTAATTAAAGTAATCTTTCACTTTTCTTTCAGATAGTTGAACAAATTATGTTTGTAACACTTCATTTTTAAAGTTTTTGTACACACATCTGGTCCGTTTTCAATGATAATATCGGCGTGCAACCATTAGCAATTTTTGAACCTGTTATGTTTTCGGTGGTGGAATGCTCACCACCATTGCCACTGATAATTTTTTATATCTCAATAACCAAAGCTGCATCAATATTTATTTTGAATAATTAATGTAAAAAAAGAATCTGAAAAATTTGTCTTTTTCTTTGCAATAGTTTTAAAAATTATCTTTATACCACATCAATTTTAAAGTTTTTCTACACACTCGGGTGTGTTACATCACATTTTGATTGGTAATATCGGCGAACAACCATTAACAATTTTTAAACGTCTCATGTTTTCGTTGATGTAATGCTTTTTTTCTCATCACCATTGTCACATAACCAAAGCTGCATCGAAATTTCTTTTGCATAAATAATGTACAAAACAAGCTTCTGGATATTACTATTTCTGAATTGTAATCTTCCCCTTAGCAAATAGAAGAATTCTGCAATTAAATAATGCGAAGATTACTATTAAAAATAGGGGTATTTAAAATCTGTAATCCTTGACACATATTCAATATGGCACATAGTCATATTTACTATTGTGTTTGATCACATTTATTTCTTATTCTGTTGTCGACCATTGCAATACATCTTGATATTGTCATTGTTCTTGCAATAAACGACATTTTTGAGTGGCAAGGGATAAATAAACCTATACAAATTTCGCCTACACAAGTTTCTTGACCTTCAAAAACATATTTGCAAAATAAAAAAAGGAAACACATTTCGAAAAAATGTGGACATTCTAGTTTATGAAAGCATCTATTCAATTATTCTGGAATGTTTTCTCATTTAATTTTCTTTTTTCCTCATAAATCTCAACAAAGATTCCCATAATTTCAAATTTTAAAATCAACCTGATACTTTAATGCACAAAACTAGCGACATCTTATGTATAACTAGAGCATTTGATGTTTTGATATCTAACATAGAAAAGGTGTGGACGTGTAAGATCAAAAAGTTATTTACTTAATGATCGCAATAAATCTCATTATCGGGAAATGTAAGAACAGGGGCATTATATAACAGTATGGTAGACTTTACTTAGTATTAAGTGTATAACATAACGGATATGGTGTAGTCTTTTACATATAAAAATAGTACTCGTTTTAAAAAAATTTAAAATAAATAAAAATTTGAAATATGCTCGATAAAATCGAAGTAAGTTATCCCTTTTAATAATGTAACCAACTTTTAAAAAATACAATCTAAAACAAGAAGAATGCATAAAAATAATTTTAAAATTATATCCATTTATTAAATAAATGCACCACAGATATTATAACATGAAAATAATATTACTTTGTTTTCTTGATTACTTTCTTCTATCTATAATAGAAGAAAGTGTTGTAATTGAAACTTTTTCAACTTGCGGTTTTTTGGCAAATTTACTCGTTTTAGGGGTCAGGGATTCCGAAAAACACGTTTTTACAAAATGTCTATATGTCCGTGTGTCTGTATGTAGGTCCTCTCTTTATCGTCGAAAAGTGTGTGAAATTATGCATAGAATTGAACCAAATTTTTTGTGTGTGTTTTTGACTATGTCCTGCTGGTCCCAGTTGAATTTGGGGATATCCGCCGGAAGAAGACGCAGTGATAGCCACTTAAAATTTTTACATTCAAAAGGATATACCAACAAATTAGAAATACTACAATTTTTTTCCATTAAATATTTGGCCTTGATCCAAGGATTCCGGAGCAATTATTGTTTTGCCTCTATCTTAAAAAATGGCTAATAAATAGCAGTTTGAAATTTTAGAGTGACTGACATTTTGATACAAGACAATTCCTCCATAAAAGGGTTTAATTTATGAGTTTTAGTGAATATGCTTTCTGGCAGATTTTCTTTGGTTGTTGTAACCATCGTTCCAACTGTTCTATGCTTAACACTATATATTCATACTCACCAGCATCAAATTCTGACCAAGCTTGGCTACGCTTGGCTACGCCAAAAGTTCGGGGACAAGGTGTAAAAAACCTTACCCTGAATAGTTCACAGCAACGAAGCACATCCACCTTCAAAGTAGTCACCTTGGGCGACAATACACTTCTGCCAGCGTTCGTATAACTTCTGGAAGCCATTTTTCGCAACCTCCCGTAAGGCCTCCTGCGATGCTGCTTTCATCTCATCTGGCGACACAAAACAGCGTCCCTGTAAATGTGTTTTCATTGATGGGAACAGGTAAAAGTCACATGGAGCTAAGTACAGTGAATAGGAGGATATGGAAGCACGTTAGTGCGAGTTTTGGCGAGGAAAGGTTTTACCAATTGCTATCGATGTGCTGATGCGTTGTCATGTAGAAGGTACCAGTCGCCACTCTGCCAGAACTGAGACCGTTTACGACGAATGGATTCCCTCAAACGACGTAAAATGCATAAATAATTATCCTTGTTAACTGGTCGGTCTTCGGGAATAAATTCTGAATGCACAATTCCTTGTGAATCAAAAAATACCCCCATCATTACTTTCCCTTTGCTGCGATCCTGCCGGAATTTTTTCGATCGCGGTGAGTCCAAAGTCTCCCAAAGTCTCCATTGGTGTTTTACCTAAGCGTTGACAGAATTTCATGTTGGAGCGCTGTTCAAGAAAAGCCATTTTTCTTACATCGCGGAGCAAATGTAATTAACTTTGGAAGATAACAGCTGCGCGTGTGGGTCGGTCATATGACATAGGCTAAACCAACCTGGGCAGGTAGGGGAAGGTTGGGAGAATCAATTTCCAGCAGTTTAACTTTAGGTACTTGCTTTCGTCGTCAGGAATGGCCGCAGTCCCCGAATTTTTGGATCGTATCACGTGCGAAGTATTCTATCTGATTTTGAATCCTTTGTATGGTCAATGTTAGCAACATTAAGAAGCTGTGGAATATCCCTTGTCTAACCTTTTTCTGTTTGAAGTCCTTTTTCCAAAATTACTGGAAAATAAAACTCATGTCTTTCTACCTTACTTGTACAATGATATTTTAAAAAAAATAAGAATTGTGAATTTGTCTATTTCTACCAATGTTTGCGTATAAATAATGAATTTGCTATTTTAAATAGGTTGCTTTTGAAATGTAAATCACGAAATGTTCTCGTGAGGGAGTATTTAGGATTACTACTTATTTCTATGTAAAAGGGGATTCTTAAATGAGAAAATTAATCTTGAAACAACTTTAAAATGTTATTAATAATTTCCAATTGCGAACTTTCGGTATAGGGTCAGGTTCTGATAATGCAAAATTTTTGGAGATCGGGTGAGCTCGGATTTCAAATCGCAGGTCTCGTGTTCCGAAGAAAAAGAACCGAACACATCTCTGATATGTACATATTATTCCCATTAATTTAAAAATAAATAAATAATTACGTTTCAGCATCTTAACCTTGCAATTTAATAAGTGTACATTTTTGTATATAAGGCAGCATATTATGAAAATTTGAAAGTATTATGTGGAACAAATATATTAAATGAGAATTTATGCTTTCTTTCCGTTAATTGAGCGAATATTTTAGATTTTGTTTTCAAAATTTTTAAATGCATAAATGAAATAAATAAACAACGTTATTCAATCCTTTGATAACATTGTTCGCCTTTGTATATATTAATTACAAAAGAAAATTATATCCGTTTTATAAAAAAGGGCTCAATTGTACCTTCTAACCTGAATTATTTACACATTTTGACCTAGGCGTATCTGAATAATTTTATATGACCCTTTATAATTTTAAGTAAGGAAAATCGTATAGTGATACTTAATAACAGCTTGATAGCAATAAAAGCGAATTTAAAGAAGTTAAATAGCGGCCATATTTAATTTTATTCTATGTAATTAGATTAATGATTAAAGTAATCGCGATTGAATTAGTTCAGATTGAATTAATCATGAAAACATTTGTAAGGGTAATTACTTTTTTCAATTTCAATCATGATTACATTTATCATGATTAAATCTCGTATGATTGAACGTTTAATCTACTAAGCAATAAACTAAAAAGTAACAAATGCCAACCCTGAGGCATAGTAACTAGAGGATTAATATACAAACAACAAGACACAACATCACAACACACACATTACATTACTACGCAACATTCAGTGGCTGCTTACAGTACAATAAAATAAAGTAGAGAGCGTTATCGAACAGACAGAGCTTTGCAAATTTTAGTGCTGCCATCTAGAGACAATTAACTGAAATAAAAACACCATAAAAACTAAAAATCATGTTAAGCCTCTGATTTTTTACAAAGAATGACACGATAAGAATCAAGCAAAAATCTGTACAAAGAATACATGATACGCAAAATTATATTGAAATAAGAAAGGATTAAACATATGTGCAAATATAAATAAAGTAGATTTTTTTTTTAAACATGAAAAATTTAAGCAATCAGCTAATTAAATTAAAAGAAAAAATAGAATATAAAAACTTAATCTAAACATCAGTGTTCCTAGGAAAAAGCATCACCTTCGTACTTTTCCTGCATTGAAAGATTTCCCTGATGAAGACCTCGATGTTTCATTTGAAATTGTTTCATTTTTTATATAAATGAGTGTGAGTGTCAAAGTATGGATTAAACAATTAAAACATTAATTAAAATCTAATAATTAGAGACATTTAAACGATTAATTTGTTTCTTATGCTAGTGTTTCATACATTAAAAAAACGAAATAAATGTTTCATATATGAAAACAAATAGAACTTTGCAAATAAATAATAGCTCATTAGAAAGATATTAAATTAAAAATAATTTTCTTTTCAACATCCATAAAAAAAGATGTCATTATTTTCAGAAAATAAATATTGAGTTTTTTTTCTAAAGAAATAATTAGTCTTAAAGTCTTAAATTAATAAAGCATCGCAAAAAATACATTTACGCAGACGGAATGCAATTATCATAGAAAAATAGTCATTAAATCAAGAATTTTAGAACCTAACTGTCTTTAAGCGAATGTAATTGATTTGATAGATTTCGTTGTTGTTTTTTTTAATTTTCAATTGGTAAATTTTTAAACTTACTGATGTATATCCTTTAAAGTTAATGTTTTTACTCATAGAAGTTAATTTTTTTTAGTGTGGTTTTTCTTTCATAATATAAAATTAAAATATAAAACAGAATTTGTTACTTCTTCACTATCCTGTCGACCGCTTTCATTTAGAAAAAAAAAGCTATCACTAAACTGTAATACCAAAGCCAATAAACAAATGGAAGAATGTTGCCATAGAAATCTCAAATAAAATAGAAAAAAAATGGAGAGCCCTTCTCACTGATGTGTCAACTATCAATAACTTTAAGCAATAAAATTTATAATACAGGGTGATTACAAATGAATATCCCAACTTTACAGGGCTAATAAAAGAAAACAGAAAAGTACAACCTTGTTGTTCATCTGAAATCAAATATAACAGTTGAAAGTTTAAATTCTACACAGTTCAGTAAAAAGTGTTAAATGTGAGCCCCTCCAGGAACAAGAACGATATCGAGGCGGTACGATAACCCATCCCACATTTTTTTTTCAGCATGTCTGATGTGACTCTTTGAATGGCTGCGGATATGCGTGTCCTAAGTTCATCAACGTCGGTTGGTAGCGGTGGAACAAACACCTGATCTTTCATGATACCCCACCAAAAAAAAAATCACTTGGTGTGATGTCAGTGATGAATTATCGTACCACTTCGATATCGATCGTGTTTCTAGAGGAGCTCACATTTTACAGTTATAACTGTGTTGAATTTTAACTTTCAACTGTTAGTTTTGGTTTTTTATTAACAACAAGGTTGTACTTTTTATAGCCCTTCAAATTTGGGATATTCATTTGTAATCAGCCTGTATATTAATGAAAACAGAAAAAAATCTTGGATATATAATGTTTTACATTATTTTTTATTTATCCCTCTAAGCTGGTGGATAAATGTTTATGGCGTCAATTGAAACTGATGTATTTATTGTACGTAACTATGCATCGCAACATTTTTTCAATGCTTTTTCTCTTTTAATAGCATGACGTCACTATTTAATGACATAATTGTTATTTTAATTAACGAACTACTTAATAAATGATGGTTGATTAGTAGAATATCATTAAAAATACAAATAAACTTCTAATTGATAATCACTGAATGGCATACCAAACACGTGTAACACATCTGACAAGTGAATCTGACGCCATGATCATATATATTTAGTGGTAAATCCTATAGTTTGTCGATAGTTTTTTTTTTTTTTTTTTTAATAGAATGTGGTCGAAAGGATAATGGAGAAGTATCCCGATTTTTTTTTTTACTTGCATTCTGTTAAAGAAATACTAACTAAAAGTAATGTACTAAAATAATATTAAAGTAAAAATATTACTTGCAAATTACAAATAATAATAATAATAATAATAATAATAATAATAATAATAATAATAATTTTATATATTCTAAATACTTCCATTTAAATGTGTTTTTGTGTTTTACAAATGTAAACAAAATAATTGTAAGACATATCTTTGAATATAAAGGATGATTTTGCCGAACAGTTGATGTCGGTTACAGGGGCTTACGAGTTGCAGACAACTTTACGCCCAGTCTATTTGTAAGTAGAGTGTCTTGTATTAACTTGAGCTGTTGGGAAACGTTAAGATGTAGTATTAACTACAAGATAAAAGAACAATTACAATGAAAAGGATAGATGTAAAGTTAAGAAAAGAGATGATAACAAATTTGGAATAAAAAGTAAAGCGAAAGAGATTAAGGATAGAGTCTAAATAATTGGAAGAAAGTGAAATGGTATAGCTGTAGTTATAACTAACTACTAGTAAGGAAGTTGAAAAAGTAATAGATAGGGTTCGGAACATGTTCGTGAAACAGCACATAAAATCATCATTATGTAACGATGATTTTAAATATAGTCTTTTTTAAAAATCAAAAACTTACAACTTTTCTGGTTATAACCTCATTTATTGTAATAGCCTTTTATTTCTATTTTCAATAAAATTTACCACATGAAGAATCTTTTACGCATGGAACTATTTAAAAGTTTACATATAACTGACTATCTTCAACACATTTAACTTAAACAATATTTGAATTATATAGAGAGGATTATAAGATTCTACCAGCCTTATAAAGTTAATAAATCCTCATATGGACATCTTAAAAGAAAAAAATTAAATAGTAATCGTCTTGTGGCCAAATACAGCGTATATTGACATACATTATGATACATGTATTTTTAATTTTAAATTCATATTATGGATGGTGGTCAACTAGCGATAATGGGGAAGGGAAAACCTGCTAATATAGAAGTGTATTATAATGGGTAAAAATATATACTTAAAATTGATACAGATGAGAATCCAGAAATGTGTATTGTTTCTCGTAGAGAGATCTTAGTGTACAAAAATTGTCCCCGCTATACTTTCTGATATACTAAAATAAATCATTAAATGTACCAGTTCTATACAGTTTAATTCCCTTACATAACTTAATTTTCATTCATATAGTTAAAACTTTCATTAAAAGTGCATCAAAATTCCGTACTTTTTATGAACTATTCATTCCAGTAATACTGAAAATAAAACACTTGGGGTACGGTGACTATACATCCATAATTATCAGCTAGGCTGTTCATGTTTAAAGGATCAGTCTCTAAAAAACTGATAATTGTATGAAATTTGTATAATTTTATGAAGTTTGTATAAAAGATAAAACATACAAATTTAGAAAATTTAAATTTTTAAATTTTTGAAGTTAACATTTTTATGAAATTTGGTCATCTTATCCTAGGGGTTTATTCTTAGAACAATGGAATGCCTTCGCCACTATAAATGGCTTCATATTTTGAAGAAAACGTACAAACGTGCACGCTCATTAATATATTTTAAAGTTGTGTAAAATGCTAATAACACGCAGAAATTCAGTAGTGCCTTCTAAACTACCGTGTCAGCGATATAAATAGTGGAATCTGTAGGAATGTCGAAAGTGACGCATAGTTGTCTTCCAGTGGTAGATATTTCAATACAACACACTATATTTCGCCGACAAACTGACGACGATAGATGAACCAGTTGACGAGTTTAATCTAAAGAACAAAAAGTCCAGTCCCAATTTCGTCAGAATTGTTACTCAAACCTGGGATATCAAACATTTTATACCCATAAGAGCAATAAATTGTATATGAATGTTCATAATCCGTCGTTGCACTAGAACATTATTATAAGTATAGAATTGCTTCTGCAGTTCGTCTGTATGTACCTTTCTGTTGATTGTGCATTTTTTCGTTCAAATGATTTTCTTAGAGCAAAATCATCGGCATCTTCAGCTACAGTAGGTTCACCAATATATTTTGTGACGTGTATTCTCAAAAAATAGTCTTTTTTTTATTTGTCTTTATTTAACTTAAATAGTAACAACCGCTGAAGAGTCTCAATAATTACAATTGAATTTTTTCTTGTTAGCAATTCGCATTTGATGCTCATCCATGAACTAATATCGACATTCTTAGTCAACAATAGAAACAATCTGTGATGTTATTTCCCAAATACAAACCTGCTTGATGAAAAAGGCACTATGTATAAAAGCTTTTAGTGAAGACGGCTTTACGAAACGCTGATTTAAAAAAAAAAAAGACGTTTTTTCTTTAAATCAACTATAGGTCATATATGGTATAAATTTTACTTAATTATGTTTATTTTTTCACGTTATTGTTTTTGTCAAAATATTCAAAATTAGCCACTGAATTTCTATCATATATTTGTACATATCAAATTGGATTTGTGCTTTATTTTTTAGTGTTAAATAAAGCCTTTATTAAAACTGCAAAATTATTTGATGAAGAACCAATTTTATTACCACCGTTTATTGCTAATATTAAATCAATGCCAAATTAAATGTTTTTTATTGATTTATTACTTTAAAATACTCCATACACAATGAAATAACTTAAAACAGTATTTTTGAACAGAATGAATTTGTTCAGTAATTTACAAAACTTATTCAATGTTAATTTAAAAATCATACAGTTATTATTACAATAGCTGATCGCAGACGATCATATAAAATGTTTTGTACTTTCAATTTCTTCAAGAAAATGTTACTTCTAGAAATACACATAAATAACAGAAAATTAAAATTGCTCAGCTCCATAGTTATCTCTGAAAATTCGAATTTAAAAGAATGCCTATAATATATTTTACTGGAGATTTTACTCATCATTTTCTTTCTAAAGTTCTGTCATTTTTCAGTTCTTTTTAGAAGAAAGTAAAATAAAGAAAGAGTAAAAAAGGATATTTTCATTCTCTTGCAGACATCATTCTACATACTGCTATATTTCTGAAACATTTTGAAAGAAATATATTTTGTGTAACATTAGAAGTCATTCATTTTATTTTGTCAGAGCGTACAAAATATCTATTTCAGTAACATTCCATTTTTTTATCGCTTTCTCAATTTCAAACATATATTAATACTTTGGTATTCAGGTAGAAGATTTTTATAACTGAAAAATAATCTGGCATTTTACATTTTTTTTAAAAGTAAACCCTTTCTTTATTCCACACAGTCTTTATAATGTATATATTGTTATTGCTCTATAAATGATTATCAGAGTGTTTTTTCTTTTAAATTTTCGAATACCATTTTATAAAATTATATATATTATATATATTAATTTCTCAAAAGAGAATCAGTGCTTCCTACTTGGTGTGAAAAAAAATAAAATCTAAGTGTTTCACTAGACACTTGCAAACAAGGGTTAGATATACAAAATTCTAAATATTAAATAATACACACTGTTAACTATTTAAAAGTATTTAGTAATTTTATAAGTTTAGCTTTGTATTGAAAAATACTGCTTCCAAATTTCATAATTATACTCTAGGGAATGTTTCAGTTGAAATGAAGACATATTTAAAATTTAAATACAAGCTTTGTCAAAATACGAGTGTTAAAAACATTTGGCTAATGTACTTTTTATTCTTACATAATTACAAGAATAAGCAGTTTATGGGAATATCATTGCATAAAACTGTATTTAATGAGACATTTTTTAAATTTCCATAAGCTTTGAGAAATTTTTTATGTTTATGAATATATATAAAAGTAAAAACAATTAAATTCCGGATTGTACAGTATTAAATATTATGCAAATTGTGATTAATAAAAAATGACGTCTAGAGCAGACGTGCAGGACCCTGATATGCAGATTTACTAGTAAATAAAGTTGAATTTATATGATATTGGTATATGATATTGAGATCTACTATAGCATGTTCGCCACTAAATACGAAGTACTATATAGCTGTTAAAGTTCGTTTATAGAGACACACAGAATTTTGTTATATTTGTACTATATGGTCTATGGGGAAAACTTGTTTTCGGTGCATTTCAATGTTGGTGCACTACATGAAACATTATGAAATTTATATAAATCACTGAGGTGGGAGACGATAACATTTTTGTAGAATATTTAGTAGGTAGCATTTGTAGTTCATGTACAAGGACACACAAAAGAATTCCGGTATATTATGATAATAGGGAGTTGGAAATGTTGTTTACAGTGTATTCCAGAGATATTGCACTACTTCAGACATAATGTAATTAATATGCAATACTGAGATACACTATAAAATGTTTTCTATAGATTATGGAGTGCATAGCAACTATCGTACATTTACAGAAGCTCGCAAAAGATTTCAGTTTCAGAACTGATTATGAGCGACATGTTCAAGATGTGTTTTATCAGCTGTGCAAGTGTTTTTAAGCTTAATTACATTATAGTGTATTATGTGGTGTTTAAAAATTGTACAGATCATATACAGAGCTGAACAAAAGCATTTGTAAGCATTATCGACTATAGACGTAAATTGCTTAGAGTGCGCTTTACGAGGCATTTTCGAGATATGCTATACTATTTTTGTATACTGTTGGATGCTTGTAGAATATAAATAAATTCATATACAGTACTGAACAAAAGAAACTGAGCACATTTCCGTGAATGGATAGTAATTGATGGAAGCGCCTTTTTATATGTTTTGTGCGTTTTCCAGATAAATTAAATATTAGTATGTTTAGTACTCTGTATAAATTCTATAGACACACGGCTATCCAAAAGATTTCGTATTAACTTGTATGGACGTATTTTCTGAAAGCGCATTTCTAACTGTGTTATGCGATTTTCAGGTCAACCAAATAACTTTACTATATTATATGTTGTTAATATAATACAACATAAATAAATTGATGTACGTGACTGCACAAAAAGTTATGGATATGTTATCGTCTATGGATGGTAGTTCCCAGACCAACGTTCTAATTGCTGTATGCTTTTTTCTAGCTAAATACATATATATTTTTTTAATGTGGTATGTATAGAAGTGTATATAACATACACAAGGCTACACAGAAGCATTTGTAAACATTACCGAAATCTCCTCCATGCAGGTTTGTACCGTTTTATTAAAATGTTATAAAATTCTCACTATTTCATGGAGTTGGCGTTTTGTTATGGCCGACTATCTGATTGAAGGATATAGGCCGTTGAAAGGAATGCCATCAGTGGTGGTATCCTTAACTAAATTTACGCAAGCTGAGCAAGGATAAGGCTGAAGGGCACGGCAGGAATTTGAACCTAGCACCCCCCATCGATCAACTTTGAAAGCAGAACCTTTAAGCCACTAGCGGGGATCACATTGTTTCATATAATTCACAGTAATATAATGTGTCTTAACTTTTTTACTGTACCGGTACTGTACAATGCATTGTTTGAAACAAAGTAAATACAGGGAGTAACTTAAGCCGTACACTGTAAAAAAGAGGGAGTATTATTACGCTTAATTGTTTATCATACGCCTGATTATACGCCTGATATCATACGCCTGATTAAATATTTGGGTTTATGAAATGCCAAAATAGGGTTAAATATGCACTAATTTTGGTGTCAACACTGAATTAAGTGTTCTAATACACTTAAAATAGTTTATCTTTACTCTTTCAAAAAGAATCGATGATATCATACACCCTGAATGACGCTTTCAAATTAATTTGGGAAACCAAAACTCCAATATCGGTGTACAATTTTATCTCGCTATCCAGCTTTTGGTGTTCAGATACACGATGACGTCAGAATGTTGCGTCAGCACACGACCACCGAGGCTAACGAAAAAGACAGGCTACCGCGGTGCCATCCACTTATCTTTTTTTACAGACCGCTGGAGTGACGTGATGCTGTTTTCGTACACCTGCATTGGTGGATTCGAGCATCACGTGATTCCCGCGGTCTGTAAAAAAGATACGCGTAAAGCACCGCGGTAGCCTTTCTTTTTCGTTAGCCTCGACGACCACAGAGAACGAGAACGAAGCATTCGCCATTTTGCTTTCATTTAAAAGCAAAGGGAAAACGCAAGGGAAGCAAAGTAATTAGTCCTATTTACTTAAGAGTACTAACTAGCAGTGGCACCAAGTTATATGGACCGCTGGGGCCCAAGCCCACCCAATAATTTGCTATCCCAGCTTACCCAATTTCCATTATTGTGTTATTTATTTAAATTTACTTCTGAAACGAAATTTCATTATGTTGACGTTCTCAAAATTGTTTTGTTTGAAAAACAGTGAGACAGACAGGAGGACTATAAGTAATTAAACAGACGTATAGTTTGATTTCATTTAAAATTATTCTTCTTGCATATTTTACCTCTGAGTATAAGTCACTGCGGTCACTTATATTAATGCTCTGACTCACAATCATAAAGCAATTAGATAACTGCATTTATTTTCTCGATGTTCAGCTTTTTATGCATTTTATTTGTAATCATATCTATTGTATGATAATTGTGATAAATACTATTTTCTTTGTAAGGAAGAGCTCATGATAGTATAATTTCATAAAATTACGATTTTTATACAATAAAAAAATTTATTTTCCCCTTTTTGTTTGCAGACCACAAACATATCTAAGCCGAAATTTCTTATGAATTTGGTAGCAAGTTGAAAAAAAATATATAACACCATCTTCAAATGGGAAGTGGGGGAGGGTGGGCAGTTTACTTGATCAGTACCCCAGTACCCTATAGCAGCAATGTTAGTTTTTGTCACACACAAGATATAAAATTGTTTAAAAATGCAACATGTGAAAAGAAAATTTGAAAATTAAAGAACATTTGTTATCAACATTTATTATGATTTTCTAAACAAAAGGTTTGTTAATTATTTAAAAAAGTAAATGAAAAATAAAAAGGAGTGGATTGTTTATTGTTAGGAAATTAGCTGAAGAAGAACCAATTTTTTCAAAAATTTTACTCGTTATCACAGATAAAGTTTTTTTTCTTAGAAGATTATGGGTGGGGGGGGGGAGTGTGTTTTAAATGATCATTTTGATGCATATAAAATTAAAAAATTGTCTAATAAGGACTATTCAAGATTTTGTTTGGTGGATGCAAGCCTCTTGCAATTTAGATATTCATTTTTCAGCTACTACACAAATGGAAACTGGTACATTGTTTTAAAGTATATTTTGGTAACAATAATAATGTTCGATACATGGAATGCAATACTTAAAAATGTTTTGTTACATATAAAAATTGTAATATTGTGTGTAATATATCTTAGCTGGACATTTTTAACAGTATACAAGTCCAAAATTACAATTTTAGAAGAAAGTAAAAAATTTGTGTATTCCTGTTTTATGTTTAACTGGGTATAGGCTATTTTGGTTAATATCAATGTATTTAACCATTAAATGTGTTTTGATAATGTTAAGTAATAATTATATGCTGTTTGGTTTGGTGCACTGCAATATGCAAAGTTTTTTTTTTTTTTTTTTTTTTTTTTTTTTTTTTTTTTACAATTATGATTAATTAAAACAGTTTTTTACTTTTAACGTTCTTTTAAGTGCTTATAAAAATCACTTTTTTATTGTGAAATTGAAATACAACCAAAGACTTGTCAGGATCCTTGGGATATTTTTGAGGAAAAAAATTGAGAAATTAAGCCAAAACACAAAACATTCAGTGGGTGATGGTTAAACCTTCTACAATGCTATATTGAATGTCGTTTAAACCCTTTAACTACTAACAATAAATGCAAATAGTTCCATGTGGATCCATTGTTAAATATGTAAGTATTTTAATATGAAAAAATACAAAGTCTAACAGAATTTTCTGACTAAGTTTATTTTAACAATTATGTAATCATAACATTTATATTGCTAAATTTCTATGGAATTCTTTTTAATTATAACTGTATTTGAATAAGTCTTTATTAATGGTGGCAACAAAGTTGCTATCATAATTGTTGTAATTAAACACCAGATAATCTAAAAGCACCTAATTATTTTTAAAGCTCTCTTCAAGTCTTTGACCGGAAATCTGTCGTCCCAAATTATCCTAGGAGAAAAAGAGATTGACAAGTAATGGACATTTACGTAAAACTACTGGTATTTTTACTGTATTTTTCCCCTCTTGATTAAAATATAACATATTTTGAAACATTCATAAATTTTTATAATTGAAATTTAAAGAAAAAAATCGCAGATTTAAATTACAGATTTGTGAACAGACTTTTAACTATCAATTTCTGAATCAAAGTGAAAAAGAGGGCTAATTTTTATGTAAATGTATAACAGTGCAAACATTTTTCTCCATCAGGATAGCAGGGACAGTGAATTTATTGAGCAGATTTGGAACACCAAATTTGGTGTTATGCTCCATCTAAGTGGCATATTCTAAATTAGCTAGTAGAACACCCAATTTGGTGTTAAATCACACCAAATCAATGATGGCGTTTTATTACTCCATTTTTTGTGGCAACAAAGTTGCCACCAAAAGTGGTGTTTCTTTACACTAATTAATTTTTTATGTTTCTTTACACTAATTAATTATTGGTGTTTCTTTACACTAATTAATTTTTGGTGTTTCATTACTCCAATTTACAAGTGGTGTTTATTTACACCCTTTTTGGTGTAAAGTAACACGAATCTTTTTTACAGTGTAGGTACGAAATAATCATATGTTTGTTATATCTTATTGGAAAATTTGATTCGGTTCGAATTCCCTTCTCGAACATTTTTTTTTGAACGAATAGTGTTCGAGAATTGAAATACTGCTGTAAATAATTTACAAATGTTTATTTTTTTTAATACTAAATAAGTGACTTTTCATATTGCTAATTTGCTGAACAAAATATTTAATTTTCTAATAATAATAATAATAATTCAATGTGTGGATAATTTTATTTGCGAATTAGAATAAACAATTAGTTCTTTCCCGCCCACCTTAGATATTTAGAAACATCGCAAAAAATATTAATCGTAAAACAAAACAATAATGTTACTTAAATAAGCATGCAAAAAATAACATAATTTCGTCTTTCCAGAAACTATAACTGATACATTCTTAAAAATGAAATATTTTTCATAAGTAAAATATTTTTCGTAATTACCTATTATTCAATTTATACTTTTATTTCAAGAAATACATTCTCGTATTTCCTACGTCAAAGAATTTGTCATTTTTCGATAAAAATAAAAATTTCTGTTTAATTGACAAGGGAAATTGCTTAAAAAAAATTTGTAACGTCATACGTGTTTGAGACATTTGAAAACTAATTCTTATTATAAGTAAAATAAAATTATTTTAAAACTTATTTTTCAAAACATTTAAGTTTGTTCTGATAAATTATTACGATTCTGAAAAAGGATGTTTTCATTTGCATTTATTTTAGTGATATTTATTAAACTACGTGTCTTGTACGTCTAAGATTCTTATGTTCCATTGCAAAATAATAAAAAAAATACAAGAATGCAACTGTCGTAATATGTATTTAACGTTAAAACTCAATAATGATTAAAAAGTGGTAGCTGGTGAAGATATTCTTACAGGAAATTATTGTATGAAGTCGAAAATTTCCTTAATGCGCTCCTTAGTTTTAGTGCAAGATATCACCGATAGATAATATTGCGTCATCTCAAACTGCTAGAATACTCAATGTAACGTATGAAATTGGATCAAAGTTCACTCAGCCTTTAACATTTTATTATGTTTAGCTCATAAAATGCCAAAAGAAAATGGTTTGCGTTTTGAAATAGAAAGGCTATTTTGAAGAGCATTATATTTTGAGAAAGGGCTGCGCGATTCATCAGAGCTATTTAAAACAAGAATGCGTAGTAAAGAAATGCCCAAGTTCAAACATTACGCTCCTGCGAGAAAAACTTCCATGCCTGCCGCCGTTTTCTTCTTTTTGAATTTTAAATGCATTCAGTCCATTTTGGGACTTCTTGTATATATGGTAAAAGTTTATATGTACATACACTCTTATATCCATGTTGTCTATCAATATATTTAAGTCAAAGTGTGTGTGTGTGTGCATGTTACTTATGCAAATTTTCAATTTTTGACCAATTGGCATGAGACTTGATACATACATTTTAGGACTCCACAAAAATTACTAGATTCTTTAAAAAGTTGCCATGCTACACTTTATCTCGTTTATTAACCACCTGCCACCTTTATATGAAGCAATTTGTTTTCTACATTTTACAATGCATTTTGTTTCTTTCCTGTTACCACACCCTAGAAAACGGAAAGAATTAAAAAAAATGTGATACGTGTACTTTGTTTTTGTAAGCCTTCGCTATTGTGATCGCCATATTTTTAGGATATTAAATTTTTATTTATTTTACCCTGATAAGCCGTGTTTAACTCGTATAAAGTCGTGGGCCGTTCTGCTAGTATATATATATTTATGTGTGTGTATGTGTGTACGTGTATGTGTGTGTGCGTGTTCATACGTGTGCGCGCGTGTTTTTATGTAATATTTTCATGTAGATTTTGCCAGTTCTATTATAATGTACAATCATTTATGACGACAATCGATGTTTTTGTATGATCACCGGATTAGTATTTTTCTAAATAACAGACAATCTAGTATGTATACAAGTTATTATACAAACTATCAGAACATTTTTATCTCAAATGTCTCGAGGAGCATGGCAACAATAGATAGCAGAGAATATTCCATATATTAATAGGGTGGCATATAGTTTAAAAGCATAATGAAATCGCTCTATCATGTAACCCAAGAAGCTTTATGACAACTATGAATAAATGCAGAAATTCAGTTATTCAAATTCAGAAATTTGGTTTATGTACTGCCTAATGAGTACAATGTAGATAAGTTCAAGAAGAGCAAAAATAAATAGTTCCCACGAAATGGACGTTTCTCCTGGTAATGTGGGGAGAAAGTCATCCGCAAGAATTTTAAAAGGATATAATTATTAAAAATGGATTTACTCTGAAGTATATGAGGTCATTCTCAGATAAAGAGAAATCTAATGTCCTTGACCAAAAAAAGAAATTTAAGGAATTGAACAGGAATGTTTTGATTTTATTTTAAGAAATACAACAAAGACCTGCATTGTACAATAGTATGAACATGGGAAAAATAAGTATTTGAATACTAATAAATGTTGGTTGAATATAAATAAAATCATATACAGGGCCACCCAAAGAACTACATGGCCGCCTATTCATGATAATTTCCGGAAGTATGATTTCAATATTTTTCAGCATGTTTTTTGCCTGAATTAAACTTTAGCTTAATACGTGTATAAAAATCTTAAGTTAACATACAGGGATGTACAGAGAATTTCAAATATGTTTCCGACTATTGGCAGAAACTGCTGAAGATGTATTTTTAACTGTGTTATGTGTTTTCTTACTAAACTAAATTGTAACATACTATACAGAATATATACAAATCTATAGATTACATACAAGGCTGCATAAAAGAATTGGAGTAATTTTCTTACTATGGCCTGTAATTGCTGAAATTAGGTTAAAATGTTAAAAGGTTTATATTAGGTTAAATGTTAAAATTTAAAATAATTTAAAGGGAAAAAAATTACTTTTTTTCACAGTTTTTAAAAATTCTTTTACAAATTTAAACAGTATGGAAAGCTGAATATGACTATAGGTGTTTCTTCATGTATAGATTTCAAATTTAAATGGAATTACAAAAATATTTTCTAACTAAAATCATTATTGGTCATATGAGTTGTAATTTTCCAACTGGACGAAAAATGTCCGGGCCAATATTCGAACCTGGGATATCTTGGCTGAAGCTGCCATGCCCTACCAACTGAGCCATCCCGGTCGAATCTAGAGGACCTAATTCATCCAGTTTAGGTCCTCCAGTATTAATTATACGTCATACGTATCCACAGAGTTAGTATAAATATTAATTTTTTATGCGAAGGGGTATTATTCTTACATTTCCATTTTAAATATTAACATGACCAAAATAGCAATAAAAGCTGATTGAAACAAATTCTCATGAATAGTAAAGCTTTCATTTTTATGAACATTGAAAAATATAATAAATTTTCTGTAGATTTTATAATAATTTTTTTAATTAATCCTTCTGTTATTTTTTAATAATCTTTCAACAATGATTTTTAAAAGAAAACCTCTTTGATAAAAACTCGTAGTTTTTTAATACTTCATCTTCAATTTCAGCTCTTACAAATTCTTTTGTAAAGGATTTTACTATTAAAATCAAAATAAAACAATACTAAGTCGGACATTCAGTTTCAATCAAATATAGATTTAATTCTAAAGATTAAAAATTTAGCTACAATAGAATTTTTTCTAATCGGAAATATTTTCTTTTTAAACTAAACGTAAATTATTATAATAATAACAGAGAGTAAGTTTTTTTTTTATTATCTTTTCAGATTTTACTCATTTAAGAATGTTGAGAAAATAGAAATAAATAAAATCAAAGAATTTTTTTGCAAATATTTTACAGTTGAAATGTAAGTTTTTTGTAGTGTTTTCTTTTTACATAAAAATTTTTTTAATAATATGAAAAGAATTAAAATAACTTGCTTTACTACATTAAAAAATCTATTGAATTACAACCGTGATCATAAAAACAAAACAAATTTGTTCATATTTCTTTCAGTCTGATAATTTAGATAAATATGTATTTTGTTTTAATGTAATAAAGAAATTCGGTCACATTAACATACAATTATACGATGATGGAAATATGGGACGTTATAATTAAATCAGAGTTTGCAGATGAATACTAAAGGCTACTTACTTTCATTTCGGTTAATTATGATACAGCACACCCACGGACGATAACTGGAATTAACGCCGAAAATATTTGTACAATTATTTGCCAGTTTTTGCATTGCTACGTCGATTACCTGTGATATTCTCTTTGAAAGAACATCATATTACAATAATAGATATGAATTATGTATTACCAGAGTTGAATTTCGTGAAAAATATACCAAAGTGTATGACAATGAATTTCGTTTCCGCTGCAGCAACGATTATAACAATATCTTATCTAAAAGTAATCTGCGACTTCTACGTTCGTGATATAATTTTTAACACTTTCCACTATGTATTTCTTTTAAATGCTAAAAGGTGTAAATTAACATAATATTCAGTAAAATAACATGTTTCGGCTTACTCTGAGCCATTTTCAAAAACAAATGAGAATATCCCATAATTTCACGGTGTTTGAAGTTATTATTTGAAATGCAATCAATTTAATTTTCATGCACTTTTTTTTTAATTACGCACGTTATCTTCTATTTTTACTTGGTTGTTTATTTTCATATTTGTAACATGGAGTAACTCGAGCCACAATTTCAGTAAGTTAAAAGATACTGCATCGTTACATATTGAATTTTTGCGTGTTACTATCTCTATGGTTTCTCGTATTATGGATGAATAGTATAGACTAGAGGGGATAAATATTTTACTTTAATTAAAATTTATGTAGATGGTTTCTTCTTGATATAAACTTGCCAGGGCAGGGGTTTTTCTATTTTACTTAATATCAGCTATATGTTCCTTTTTTCTGTAACTAAATCTCCTGCTTGTCAGGCCAATATAGTAATTCTTAGATCCGTCTTCTTTAATAAAAGGTATTTCATATATTCATAAACCATCCAAATAGATTTCAATAAAAGTAAAATAATTTTTCCCTCCAGTCTATACTATCCATCCATAATAATATAAACCGTAGAAATAGTAACACACAAAAATAAAATATGTAACGATGCAGCATCTGTCATCATACCGAAATTGTGGCTAGAGTTACTCCATGGTTACAAATATTAAAATAAACAACCAAGTAAAAATAAAAGATAACGTGCGTAATTTTTAAAACGTACATGAAAATGAAATGACAGCATTTCAAATAATAGCTTCAAAGACCGTGCAATTATAGAATATTCTCATTTGTTTTTGAAAATGGCTCGGAGTGAGCCGAAACATGTCAACAATCTAATAAAAGTTATTTTACTGTACATTATTTTGTTACTTTACACCTTTTAGCATTTAAAAGAAATATGTTGTGCGTTTTCCAAATTGTTTACTTAGACATTATTTTTCACCTTACCAATATGTGAATTTTTGTTACAGTATTCTGAATATGCTGGAAAGTGTTTCATAATCTATGCTTGACGCATGATTTGTCGTTCTTGTTTCCCTCAAACTACGAAAAATTCTCAAATCTAAACTTAAAATTTTCAGAAATTCTCCAGTAAAAAGGCAAAATTACGAGGGGCAGTCGGAAAATAAGTTCCCCTGGTCACTTTGGACAGAGGTGTGTATGAAAGACAAAAAATGTAATGAGACATTAAAGATAAAACATAACTTTATTTTTCCACATACGTACAAAGTACATTGAGACATTTGTCATACCGCTTTATAAGCTTCAAAAAGCCCTCCAGGAAAAAAATCAGGGCTTTGCATACGGACGAAGCGTTGAACGACTGTGGGCGAAAAACGACACAGCAGGTGAACGCGAACATGCAAGACACCGATACACCATTGGGTAGAGGTCGACCGCGATCAAGCAGATGGCGCTATTGCAGTGCCTGCGCAGATGGCGCTGTTGACTGCAACAGCGCCACCTGCTTGGCCCGCGTATGTTCAAATTGCAGAAAAATATCTTCTAATCACACAGGTGTTCCGGAAACTAGCTGTCTATACTTTTACATTTTTTAACGAAATTGTTTTTGAGATTGTACGCTGCGTTGTTAAGCTATTCTTTAATAAAGTCCCTTGAATCTTTTAGTTTTTATGTATGAGTTTCCGGGATCTCAATCCTCATTTCGTGATAGAAGAGAAATCACGATATTTTTAACCCAGTTTATTGAAAATCGTAATATGTAAATAAATAAATAATACTATTTTGAAGGCGTGTGTTGTTAAATCTCTACAATGATTAAAATAAAATATCACATTTAATCAGGCGTAAAAGTTAAAATTACATACAATACACTTGAAATTACATCCAAATGTTTCGGGCTATGCCCTAGCCCCTCATCAGTGCAATTACATATGCTAACCGGACAATTTTTACACCATGTTTACAGTCACTAGTTTAACCAGTTAAAAACATAAAAAATTCAACTTTTTTCCCTACAATAATTTTCAAATAAAACCAATGCAATGGTTTTATTACTCTTTTCTAATAAGTACTAAACAATTTATAAATAACTGAACACTAATCATTTGCGAAAAATGCTTTAATTCTATTCACTTTGGTGGGTTTTCAAGTTATAACTAATTGAGGAGGTCGAGGCAAAAAACTGCCAAGCCATATTTTTGGTGAAATAAATCTGACACTGTAATCAGTTGCTTTAATAATGTATAAATTATAATATCTTACATATTTTTTTTTCTAAAGTCACTAGGTGGCAGCATATATCCCAGGTCTCGTTTTTGCCCCAGATGTTTCTAGAACTTTTTTACCCGAGAACGTATATCTTTAAAGTAATATCACTAAAGTAATGTCATATTGTTATTCAGAATGTATCTCAAATGTTACTAAGAAATTGGTAAATAAAACTTTATGTTATATATTTTGATTTAAGTATTTGATCTAACTTTCAAATGGAAATATCTCAGGAGTACAAAAATGTGGCTTAACAATCTCTTTCCCCGACCCCCTCAATTAGATAAATATGAGGGGATTAGAATGGCAGTGGGGTAAGTCAATATTTAGTAATTTGAGAAAATGAAGGGTTTTGTGAAACTTGTCGTATTTCCGTTGCATTAAGTGGTCCAAATTGTTTTTCTCTCTGGCAACTCCCTAAGTGAACTATGACTTATTTGGCTGTCACGCTGAAGAGAAATTATAATACGTTCAGTGAAAATGTGGTTATCTAGATTTTTCAAATTTTTGACTTACTCCACTGTCATTCTAACCCCCTCATATGATAAGTTACATAATTTGAGTCTAATTTTAAAAGCCTAATAATAATAGCAACTTTTATATTATTCGGTGCTTAAGGCGGTATTAAAAAAAAATATTTTTCCACGCTCAACAACTCAAAATTTTGAGACACATTTTCAGACTCATTTTTTAAAATAAAATCATTAAACTTGGCGGCGTGATTTATAAAGACATTTATAAGGGTCCCATAATTTTATTTCTCGTTCAATTAATTAGAAATTGATTTACAGACAATTATTGTCACAGTACGATCATTTTTTTTTTTGGTTTCCAGCGCTATCGCTTCGGAAAATTCGGTTCAAAATGTCCACTCTGACAGCATTTTTTGAAATATATTCTGCCTTTATCAAAAAATCGAGACAATACGGACATTATAAAGTTTCTGAATAAGAGAACCTGCCAATTGGATGTATCTCAGAGCAAAAATGAATTTACAAATGTGTCTCAAAAAAGCAGTTTGGATTTGAATACACCCTTAACACTTGCTTAAATAAATTGATTTTAAATACAAAATTTCATTAATATTTTCTACTAAAAATAATAGGGAGACAAAGAAAAGAATATTTAATTTACATTTAAGCAGTGATAATTCGTTTAACAATTCAGATAACAAAAAAATACATCAATTTATGATAGTGATTAAAATGAAAACAATAACTGAAAATTATTATTAATTGCTTAAGCACTTAACAAATCGATTGATAAAAATTCATCGACATGTATTTCAAAGAAAATTTTAATAAAACGATCTGTAGGAACAAAATTATTTTATTGATCAAAATTTTATGTTTTTCTAACATCAGATTAATTAACTGATAATTATCATATATGGTACATCGTTTTTATTTAATTGCAACAAAAGGTCTTATCTTTTTTATCTTAACAATTTTCAGTATCGAGGAAATATTTTATATTATGCGAAAAAAAACTCATATTTATCTGTGGGAATTTTTATGACGGGAATTTATTTTAATGTGATTAGAGATAAGATCAAGCATGCATATTTAAAAAATATATATAGAAAGGTTTTTTTTTTTTTTTTTTTTTTTTTGGAACAATAAAATAATGATTATTATGCATGTTCCAAAAAAGAATCATCGAATATTTTTTGTGTTTAGTCTTTAAAAAACTTTAAAAATGTGTATATTTAAGAGAATATTTTATCAAAGTCTTCCATAGGAGCAGAATTATTTGATTGATCATTACTATTATGCTTTTCTACCACCATATTGATTAGTTTATTAGAATAGATCGTTTTTAGTTACTTGCGTCTCGTTAGTTTTTATATTTCTTTTGTTAACAGTTCTGAATATCCACGATATATTGTATAATGTCATATATCGGAATGATAACAAACTATTCTAGCATTGTAGCATTTTTTTCTTTTTCTTTTCCTATGAAGATAATTTTACAGTTAAATACAATAGAAATGTACATATTTATAGATATATTGATGATATTCTGATTTTTGATTTTGATTTTTATACTGAATCTAATAAAATTTATCAAGATTTTTTAGCATTTAATAAGGCTAATATTAATTCTGACAATGCAAATTATCTAGATATTTCTTTTCATATTTCACGCAATAATATTAGTTTAGATCTTTATGATAAAAGGAAAATTTTTACAAGAAGTTTACCGCATTGGTTTTCTAATTTGTATTAAAAAAATTACAAATTCATTAATGAATCAAATTACTAGGTTCAGTAAAATTTATAATAACAATTTCAATTTTAATAAGCAAGTATATAAATTTGGGAGAAATTTATTTTATACTTACTATCCATACAAATTTTTACAACATTACATTTGAAGAAGAATTGGCAACAGTACGGACTGAAGGCATAACCTGATATGGATACAGTTTCTGGAATTTACTATAAGAAACGACTGCCCTAAAGTCCATTTTATAGAACAGATAATGGTGGTTGTTACAGTAAAGTGAAGGAAGCTGCTAGTTTGGATTTTCTTTTGGCTAACGTTGCATACTGGAGGAAGAATAAATAAAAGTTTTTCAAGTTACGAGTTGGTGGATTGACGCTGAGGCACAATTAGTAAAAATACATTTTTTATAGTGATTTCATTGAGGGTATGTGTGGTGAAGAGATAACTTGCATTTCACTTTAAAAAACGAAAATGAATTCTTTACTTATAGATTATTGAATATATTTAAGTTTTTATATCGTTATTTGTATTGTTATATTTTGTTTTTTTTAGTTTAACTTGAAATGTTCTATTTTGTTCGAATCGTTTTTGGTTATTTTAATAGTTAGTAAAAGATTTATTTCATCTGTTATTATTATTTTTTGTTTATTGTAAGATTGGTTCTCCTTATGAAACCAGCTGATAGTACTGTTGTTATTTTTAAAAAAGCCGAAGTAGAAGTTTAATTACTCTTTGTTTTCACTGAAGAGTAAAGACTGGTTAGTTGACTTTTAAATATTGATTTGCTAGTTCTGTTAGATTCTGTGTGTTTTTTAATATATTCTGTTTTTGTTATTGTTCAATCAATTTTCATAGTTTAGTTTTATACATCTGCTATTAAGTCTTCGAAAGTTTAAATTCATGCATTGGTTGCTAATTATCTATATCTATATCTATCTGTCTATCTATTTATATGTATATCTATCTATCTATCTATCTATCTATCTATCTCTATATATGGGTGTATGTTATGTATATATATGCTGAGGTCAATATGGTTAATCCAGTCATTATTAATAATAACCGGTTATTATTAATGACCGGACATAATGGTCGGATATTATTAATAATAACCGCGGTCCTTATTAATAATGACCGAAAAAATTATATTGACCGTAACATATATATATATATATATGTGTGTGTGTGTGTGTATGTGTATGTATGTATATATATGTACATTAATATATACACATATATGTATTTATTTTGCATCATTTCACCCTTATACTACCATGCATTAATTAACTCAAGAGGTTTGTTTTTAAGAAGGAACTGATGAAAGATTATAAAAAAAAAACAATTCAAAAAATAATTATAGAATCATTCATCTGTGGTTAATTTTTATGTTTTCCAAGACAGTGACAATTAATTGAACAGTTACAATTTTGCGTCGATAGTTTTATGTCTCTCATTTAATTGTATCATTCGTTTTATTTTTTCTTTACTTATCAGTTTCCTATAGAAACAAAACTGCTGTGACATCTATATACATGAGTTTTTGTAACTTAAGATAAAACTACGGAATTTAATTTTAGTTTACTTTTTTGAGCTAAATGCCAGATAGAACGTAAAAAAATATTTGAGAATTATTTTTTGAATTTGGAAAATAATATTTACAATCTGTGTTATTGACAAGGCTTCATTTTTACGAGTATTTTATATACAGTTACAGTAATTTTGTTTAAAAAACACTTTTCGGCCACTATTTTTGCGAAGTGCAATGGAAAGGCAATTCTTTAAACAGTTGAATTAAATGTAAAAGTAAGGTAAAAATACATTTTCTACATAGATAATATTATAGCTGCAAAAAATATACTTGTTCTTTTATAAAATTAAATTGTTTAATTCTGGTTAGTTTAAAAAATATTCTACCTTTCTGAATCTTTCTGTTTTAATCGAGTGAGCATAATTTTTAAGAATTAAATCTCCTTTTTTTTACAGTGAAGTTTTATATATGTTTAAAGCTTTATTTTACTACCAACGCAGTTTATGCAATACGAAAAAAAAAACACATAAAATTGTACAGAATTGTTCCTCAATGCCGGTGAGCCTGGTTCCAAATGCCATAAGGTAGCTCAGACTGAGTTATTCATTTTTTACTAACTCATATTAAGTAAAATTTACGTATTTATAGATATTTTTACTTTCTTCTATCTTTGCAAGAAGAAGTTATTGTATTCAGGAAATATTTCGACTTCCGGTTTTCAACGGATTTATACGTTTTAGAAGGTCCGGAACACAATTTGATTATTTTACGAAAATGGGTATGTGTGAGTCTCTGTGTCTGTATGTGATAAAATGTTTGTGGATCTTCTATCTCAAGAACTAATGCACGGATTTTAAAATAAATTTAGATTCTGTAAGACGTTGATATAAATTGGTGCTGATTAGTTTTTGGTATAAATCGCCAAACAGATAGCACTGCTATGCTGCATTTTCACGATTTTCGCCATAACTACATCTCAAGAACTAACACACAGAATTTCACCAAACTTCATATTTTGTTAGACCTTGACAAAATAGATGCGTATTAGGAATGGGTGTATACCGCCAACAGGGTTCGCTGCTATGATCTGTTGTTTGTAGTTTCTGCGATAGCTATATCTGAAAAAAGTATAGACTGTCATTTAGTTTTTTTTTAAATGATTTGATTTATATGGAAGAAAGTTTTGTGATGGCCACGACATACTATTCATCAATATTATTATCGATATTATTATTCTACAATAGGCCAATAAGAATACAATGTGAACTCAATAGATTCCATTTGATAGACATAACATTATTAATGGTCCATTTATAAATATTATTAGAAAAATACTAAGGAACTCTAAGTTGTAACTGTCCAACTGGACGAAAAATGTCCGGGAAAGGATTCAAGCCTGGGATCTCTTGGCTGAAGCTGCCATGCTCTACCACTGAGTTATTCCGGTCGAATGTGAAGGACCTAATTCATCCAGTTAACCTTACTGATCATAGCATCTGGTCAGATATCTGACTCAGCTCAACAGAATAAATGGCAGGTAATTTGGAACTCCAGTAAATGCTGGATACGTAATTACACTAGATTAATTTTGACACAATTATTCAAATTGGTAAAATAATAATATGAATTAGGTCCTCCAGATTTGACCGGGATGGCTCAGTTGGTAAAGCATGGCAGCTTCAGCCAAGACATCCCAGGTTCGAAACCTGCCCCGGACATTTTTCGTCCAGTTGAAAAATTGCAACTTATATGATTTCTTTACCAATTTGAATAAGTATGTCAAAATTAATCTAAGGAACTCTGAACCTTACTCGCTACTCGTGATATATTAAATATTTTTAGATAAAACTAATGTTAAATACAGACTTTATTAAAACATCATCAAAATTATAAATAACAATAATAATAAGCAAAATCACCATTATCAGTTAAAAAGGCTTTAATTTAAATTCATTATAACACTATTTATTTAACTTGTTTCAAGTACACAAAGAGGAAACTTTGTAATCGATTTTGCTCTCACTTCCTGATATGCTAGAATTATAAGAATTATGTACACAAGCATGTTTCCAACGAAAATACAATATTTTAAAACCTTAAGATTTTAATTACAAAATAATATATCAATTTTAAGGCATTTTCCATTATCCGAGCGCAGATGATAAGTCAGCAAATATTTTGTATGGTTGCAATTGTGTACGAGTTACAGAAACAATAGAGTTGCGGATAACGCTCCTTAAAATAGGCCAACTGCCTGAGAAACTGCAACACTCGAAAATTTTAAACACTAAAAATAGAAAATAAAATTAAAATAAAACTAAAGATTGTAATTTTTTTTAATACGCTTTTATCAATTTATAATTTACTATTTATTAAATTATGATTATACGTTTATCAAACAATTTAGAAATCTTGAATAGATAGTTTAAATACAGCTTTTTTTTTTATTCCTCTTGCCATACCTTAAAAAAAGAACTGATAAAACATTATAATTTAAAAAAAAAACCCACTAGATTGTGCTTTCTACCAAGCGTAAATTAAAGCAGCGAATTTTCCATAATCGGGGCCCACGCCAAGTTAACGTATTGTAATAGACTTTTTTGGAAAAATATTAATTGCAGTCATGAAATTAGGAGGGATTTTTAAAATAAACATTGAATGTTTATAAAATACATAAAAAAAACTGTTTTTACTTTTATGCGTAAGTCAAAGAAATTATAAATATATTTCAGTTTATGTCATTGAATTCCTAATTGGAAATGAAAAACATAATGACATTTTGGTCTTTCTTTTTGGTATGCAATTAATTATGTGTCCCGTTAATAAATGATTAAAAATAAAAATAACTTCAAAAAAAAATATATATATATATATATGCAGAAAAGAAATCCCCCATTTTTTTAAGGTAAATAGAAAAACGAGATTTTCTGTGCAATAGATATATATTATCAACTGCAATCTTATGCAGATATTTTCTATTTTCATTGCAACAGTTTCACAGACCAAAAAAAGTTAAACCCAATTGCTAGGAAAAATTATATAAATGAAATATCTCTAGTAAGAGTTACGCTTTTTATCTTAAACAGGTGAAATAAAAATGTATTAAAAAACACTTATCTAACAGAAAGTGATCCATTAGAAAGTCGATATAATATCTTTTCAGAATTCAGAAATACGCACATAATAGCATACAAATGCGAATTTTGGTGGATAAATAAACTATTTACAGCAAGCTCGTGTTATTAAATTTGTATTTTTTATGCATGCGTAATTATATTAGTTTTATACTAGTTACAATTTTAGTTGGATTAACTATCACAAATTTAATCAACAGAGAGGCAGTTTATTTATTATGAAATTAGTCCTCAACGAGGTCTTGGTTGGTATTTTTAACAAGATACGTCTATTAAATTAACTACAAATAAATTATATCCCCGAGGCTTATTAAACGAATTTCTTTCCTAGAAAAAAACAAATATTTGATGTGAGTGATGTTTTATTATCGGATATCAATTTTTAATTAACATGCCAGATTCCAACTACGTCAAGAAATAACATTAAAATTACTTCTCTAAGGAACGATAAATACCAAACAAACACTTATCAATAATCGACAAAGTGAAATTTCCAAAACCTTGTCAAAACAAAAATAAAATTTTATTCATTATTAATTTTTTAACAAAGTTATTGTATTCCTGTAAAAAGGTTAATTTATATTTGGTATTACTTTATTTCGGCAAACCTATATTCATTAATTTGAAAAAGATTATAAGTTTTGGAGCAATTAGAAATTTTTGAAAAATACAGTACAACCTGCTAAGACGAAATAGCAGAAAGGCTTTTTTAATTCAGTTTTAGACAGTTTTTTGTCTAAAAAAAGTGTGCCCCTACTAATTCTATCTCAAATCATCGCATAAAAATTATCAGATATTTTCTGTTTTCATGGCAAGAGTTTCGCAGATCAAACAAAGTTAAACTTGAATGCTAAGAAAATTTACATCAATAAAATATTTCTAGTAAAAGAAAGGCTTTTTATCTTAAATAATGTGAAATAAAAATGTATTTAAAAAAACACCTATCCAACAGAAAGTGAAACATTCGAAAGTCGAAATAATGGATTTTCAGAATTTAGAAATACGCACATAATAGCATAAAAATAAGGATTTTTATGCATAAATAAACTATTTATAACAAGCGTGTGTTATTAAATTAGTGTATTTTATGCATGTGTAATTATATTAGTTTGATACTAGTTTCTATTTCAGTTGGATTAATTATCACAAATTTAATCATCAAAGGTAGTTTATTTATTATGAAATTAGTCCTACACGAGTTCTTGGTTGATATTTTTAACAACATATCTATATTAAATTAACTACAAATAAATTATATTCCCGAGGCTTATTAAACGAATTTGTTTGCTAGAAAAAACAAATATTTGATATGGAGTGATGTGTTATTATCGGATATCAATTTTTAATTAACATGCCAGATTCCAATTACGTCAAGAAATAACGCTAATATTACTTTTCTAAGGAACAATAAATACTAAACAAACACTTATCAATAATCGACAAACTCAAATTTCCTTTATCTTGTCAAAAAAATAATAATAATAATAATAATAAAATCCCATTCATTATTAGATTTTTAAACAAAGTTAGTGTATTCCTATAAAAAAAAGTTAATTTAAATTTTGTATTACTTTGTTTTGGTCAATCTACATTCATTAATTTCATTATCAATATTCATTATGAAAGATTATAAGTGTTGGAGCAATTAGAAAATTTAAACAAGAACGAAAAATCATGCGTCAAGCATAGATTATATAGCACTTTCCAACGCTTCCAAAATAATTTTACAAATCATACCGTTTAATAAGCTAAAAGGTAACTTCTAAGTAAACAATTTGGAAAACGCATAACCTATTTAAAAACATAATTTCAGGAATTTTCAACATATACAATATTCGGAAAAATATCCGAATACTTTTATTCAGCCCTGTATAGGATCTATAGAATTGTATATATACTACATAGGATGCTAAATTTTAGTTCAGTTAGGAAACGCGTAGCACATTTTAAAATTCTCCGTCTGGAGTTTGTCAATAAACAGAAATGTGTTCGCGAACTTTTGTGCTGCCCTGTATAGGATCTACAGAATTTATACACACCACGTAATAGACAAAAAGCAAGTTAACATTAAAATCGCGTTCAGTAACTTAAAACGCACTTCCAGGAATTATTGTTAACAGACAGTAGATAATTCTTTTGCGTGTCCCTGTAAATGAACGCTGACTGCTATACACACAATATTCCGTAGTAAGTCTCTTGTAATGCACCTTAGTGATCTATATAAATTTCAATGCGTTTAAAATAGTGAAACATTATTTAAATAAACCGCAGACGATTTTTCTCCATAGACGTAATGTAACGGAATTATTTTTACTGTCCCTGTAAAGTAATTATAAGTGCTATGCACACCCTGTTCCATATTAAGCTTCTTCTAATGCACCTTAGTGATATATATAAATTTCAATGCGTTTAAAATAGTGAAACATTATTTAAATAAACAGCAAATGATTTTTCCCCATAGACCGCAATGTAACGGAATTCTTTTGAGTATCCCTGTAAAAAAACTATAAGTGCTACACACTTCCGTTGAAATAGGGAACATGCTATAGATAACGACAATAACATATAAAAATTGCAGAGCAATCCGAGCATATTTAAGGGAGTTAGAGCACGGACAGACGGCAGACGGCCAGACGGCCAGACGGCCATACGGCCAGACAAACCGAAGTCATAAGCACTTTTCAACTAGGTTGGAAAGTGCTAAAAAGTACAGAACAACCTGCTAAAACGGAATAGTAAAAATGTCTCTTAAAATTTCGTAATAGACATGATTTTGTCTAAAGAATATATACCTCTACTAATTCTACCTCAAATCATCCTATAACAAGAACGAAAAATCATGCGTCAAGCATAGATTATGTAGCACTTTCCAACGCTTCCAAAATAATTTTACAAATCATACCGTTTAATAAGCTAAAAGATAACTTCTAAGTAAACAATTTGGAAAACGCATAACATATTTAAAAACATAATTTCAGGAATTTCCAACATATACAATATTCTGAAAAATATCCGAATACTGTTATTCAGCCCTGTATGGGATCTATAGAATTGTATATATACTACATAGGATGCTAAATTTTAGTTCAGTTAGGAAACGTGTAGCACAGTTTAAAATTCTCCGTCTGGAGTTTGTCAATAAACAGAAATGTGTTCGCGAACTTTTGTGCTGCCCTGTATAGGATCTACAGAATTTATACACACCACGTAATAGACAAAAAGCAAGTTAACATTAAAATCGCGTTCAGTAACTTAAAACGCACTTCGAGGAATTATTGTTAACAGACAGTAGATAATTCTTTTGCGTGTCCCTGTAAATGAACGCTGACTGCTATACACACAATATTCCGTAGTAAGTCTCTTGTAATGCACCTTAGTGATCTATATAAATTTCAATGCGTTTAAAATAGTGAAACATTATTTAAATAAACCGCAGACGATTTTTCTCCATAGACGTAATGTAACGGAATTATTTTTACTGTCCCTGTAAAGTAATTATAAGTGCTATGCACACCCTGTTCCATATTAAGCTTCTTCTAATGCACCTTAGTGATATATATAAATTTCAATGCGTTTAAAATAGTGAAACATTATTTAAATAAACAGCAAATGATTTTTCCCCATAGACCGCAATGTAACGGAATTCTTTTGAGTATCCCTGTAAAAAAACTATAAGTGCTACACACTTCCGTTGAAATAGGGAACATGCTATAGATAACGACAATAACATATAAAAATTGCAGAGCAATCCGAGCATATTTACGGGAGTTAGAGCACGGACAGACGGCAGACGGCCAGACGGCCAGACGGCCATACGGCCAGACAAACCGAAGTCATAAGCACTTTTCAACTAGGTTGGAAAGTGCTAAAAAGTGCAGAACAACCTGCTAAAACGGAATAGTAAAAATGTCTCTTAAAATTTCGTAATAGACATGATTTTGTCTAAAGAATATATACCTCTACTAATTCTACCTCAAATCATCCTATAACAAGAACGAAAAATCATGCGTCAAGCATAGATTATGTAGCACTTTCCAACGCTTCCAAAATAATTTTACAAATCATACCGTTTAATAAGCTAAAAGATAACTTCTAAGTAAACAATTTGGAAAACGCATAACATATTTAAAAACATAATTTCAGGAATTTCCAACATATACAATATTCTGAAAAATATCCGAATACTGTTATTCAGCCCTGTATGGGATCTATAGAATTGTATATATACTACATAGGATGCTAAATTTTAGTTCAGTTAGGAAACGTGTAGCACAGTTTAAAATTCTCCGTCTGGAGTTTGTCAATAAACAGAAATGTGTTCGCGAACTTTTGTGCTGCCCTGTATAGGATCTACAGAATTTATACACATCACGTAATAGACAAAAAGCAAGTTAACATTAAAATCGCGTTCAGTAACTTAAAACACACTTCCAGGAATTATTGTTAACAGACAGTAGATAATTCTTTTGCGTGTCCCTGTAAATGAACGATGACTGCTATACACACAATATTCCGTAGTAAGTCTCTTGTAATGCACCTTAGTGATCTATATAAATTTCAATACGTTTAAAATAGTGAAACATTATTTAAATAAACCGCAGACGATTTTTCTCCATAGACGTAATGTAACGGAATTATTTTTACTGTCCCTGTAAAGTAACTATAAGTACTATGCACACCCTGTTCCATATTAAGCTTCTTCTAATGCACCTTAGTGATATATATAAATTTCAATGCGTTTAAAATAGTGAAACATTATTTAAATAAACCGCAAATGATTTTTCCCCATAGACCGCAATGTAACGGAATTCTTTTGAGTGTCCCTGTAAAAAAACTATAAGTGCTACACACTTCCGTTGAAATAGGGAACATGCTATAGATAACGACAATAACATATAAAAATTGCAGAGCAATCCGAGCATATTTACGGGAGTTAGAGCACGGACAGACGGCAGACGGCCAGACGGCAGACGGCCAGACGGCCAGACGGCCAGACGGCCAGACGGCAGACGGCCAGACAAACCGAAGTCATAAGCACTTTTCAACTAAGTTGGAAAGTGCTAAAAATGATACGCTTACCAATTTATTTTTAACAACATCTATAAATAATTGCTCCGCACAAATTAGGTTTGGAGTGTATGCATTATTAAAAATTTAACCAACTTTTAACATACACTTTTGACACTATATATAATACACACTAGCTGTGTAACTCGTTCTATGCACGGGTGTTCATGGATTTAATTCTAAAACCAAAATTAAAAATAAAAATCAGTACAACCAAATGTATCTATGTAATATGTAGAAAAATATTTTTCTACTACTGTGCATTTTTTTTTAAATGAAATTTAATCTGTCATGTTGCTATGGCAGCAGACGATAAAATGATATCTTTTGAAATAAATAGAATAAAAGGTTTTGTTGATGTTTGTGATAAAACGTTTTTCTTTATTTTTTAAAAAAGGTAATAATAGAGCTCAATTAAGTAATCTCTAATTATTTGCATGCGAGGTAAAAGAATTATCGTAGAACCCGCTACCGCTTCTTAGTATTGTAGCATCGCGTACGTAATATGTAGTATATCTCACATTGCAGTAAACAGTTAGGACTGGTTAGAACTCGCGCGATAACTGGTTAAACATAAAAATAGGCAAAAGTTTGTAAAAAACATAAAATTAAAAAAAGATCTATTAAAAATTTTTGAACTTTTTTCCCCAATCGTTCATGGGCCGCCTACCAGCAACCCGTGTGCCAAATTTCGTAGCCCAGCGCCCTTTGGTTTCCGAGTTTTTGAGGTTACATAGATAGATACGCGCACAGAATTTAATAGAGTAGATTATTTACGTTGTATAATGCTCCTTCGATCAAATATGCTCTAAAATATAGATAGTTAAGGGGGTCCGGGGGACAAAATTTGATTTTTTTTTGTTAATGAGTTATTTCCATTAACTGTTAATGGGTTGTTTTTATCATTCTATAAAAATTATTAAATAAAAATTTTTTGAAACTTTGATTTTTTTTATAAATATTTTAAATTTAATTTTTTAAACTTATTTTAGTTTTTGATATAACTCAAGAACTACATACCCGATTTCATTACTTTTTTCACTGTTATATGCAGACGAGAATTCTTCTTAATTTGTATTCAGGATTTATAAAAATATTACTTTCAAAATATAATTTATAATAAATTTATAATAAATTTAAAACTAAATAAAAGAGGATTTTAGAGACTGTTTTTTACTTTCAAGAATATATTTTCAAAATTTCCACATACAATTACAAATTCTGGAGACAATTTATTAAAAACATCACTCTGTACTAAATGTACTCTGTACTGTAAATACACTCTGTACTGTAGAAACTCTGTACTAAATTTAATACACATATCTTGCAAGGATGTTTAGATATTTCTTTCTAAACGCGACAAATTATGGCAAAATCCATTCTGAGATAAATTGACTCGAAATTTTAGTTGTGGACGAGGCAGGACTGATAGTACAACACAAATCTTTTTACATCTGCTCATGTAATCATCGTAGAATACGCAGTTTGCTTTATTTAATGTATTAGGTAGCTTTCAATACAAAAAAGTATAAAGCTACCTATTGCAGCCGTTCGGAGGAAAGCAGTTCCGGAAAATTTCGATATATTTTCACCGATCATGACGCCCAGACCCCAAAACCACCCTTCGTTCAAATGTTGATTTATATATATAGATATATCCATATATATATATATATATATCTGATCTATGTCATACGATAACGCTCGTATTTATAAATCGATTTTGATGAAACTAATTGTGTGTATTAAGGTCACCAATGTCTCGACCGAGTTCGTTGGCCAGCTTGGTCCGCCATTTTGTTTCAAGATGGCGGCCATTTAAAAATTTAAAACTAAAATAAATATACAAAAAAGTTAAAAATTCAAATTTATTTTTTAATTACGTGTTAGGCCTTGATACAAGGATTCCAGAGCCTTTTTTGGTTTACCTCTATCAAAAAATGGATGAGATAGAGCAGTTTGGGATAGAGCATTCTAGGGTGGCTGACATTTTGAAACATAACAGCACATTAACGCGATTACTCGCAAATTATTTTCTTTCATTGTTGTAATAATTTTCCCAATCATACGCATAAAACTATATATTCATATCCGTTAGCGCCAAAATTGGCGACATTGGCGCCAAAATTGGCAAAATTTGTAACATTTGGCGAAATATCGCCAAATTTGGCGACCAAAATAAGTCTTTATAACTGAAGCCAATTTGGCTATTGCTCAATAATTTGGCGAAATTCTTATTCAAATTCAGTATTAACGAATCTTTTGTAAACGTTTCTTTGCATTTTAAGTTGCTGTTTTCGTGTAACATTAGCTAAAAATTTAAAACGAAGATATAGGAAAGCTACCTTTTCCTCCCGGTACAGGCCGGAAGGACTTTTTAACTTTGTAGTTCTTTATTAGTCAAAAAAAAAAAAGAAAAGTTGTTAAATAAAAGAAAAGTCCATTTTCTCAGATTTTTTATCCCCGAACCTCCTGGATACATTACTTTCAAAATTTATAATAAATTTAAAAGTAAAAGAAGAGGAGTTTTGAGAGTGTTTTTTACTATTTTTTGTGGTTTGATGGCTATTTTTCAAAAAATATTCACATAAAACTAAAAATCCTGAAAACACTTTATTAAAAACATAACACAAAAACTCTGTACTAAATTTCATACACATATCTTTTAAGATAGTCTATATATTTCCTTCTAAACATGACAAATTATGAAAAAATCCACTCTAAGATAAATGGACTTGAAATTACTATGACTTGAAATTAATGACTTGAAATAACTTTGTAGTATTTTATGAGCCAAAAAAAAGAAAGTAAAGTAAAGTAAAGTAAAAAGAAAAAAAAAATGAATTTTCTGAGATTTTTGATACCCGGACCACCTGAATACATTTTTTCTTAAACTGTCATGGAGTAAGAAGAGGAAAAAAAAAATGAGGATGCTAATTTTAACCAGTGAACTCTACACAAATTCGCACCGACCAAAATTTCACATCTCAGCGTTTTTTAAAAACATGCTTTCATTATATTAAAACCCACATAAACAACGCCTGCATTCAGTAATTAAAGGTATACAACTATTATAATACATACAATACAATAAATACAATAATCCAACATGGATTGAAAAATTAGCCAGAGCCAGGAATCGAACCTGGGTCCACAGCGTTCCGGGCTGTCGCTCCAACCACTGAGCCACTCCGGCCAATTCCTGAGTCTGCGATTTCTTACTAATAAACCATGTTGGGGGCTGGTGACTTTCTCTCCAACATGGTTTATTAGTGATAAATTGCAGGCTCAGGAATTGGCCGGAGTGGCTCAGTGATTGGAGCGACAGCCCGGAACGCTGTGGATCAAGGTTCGATTCCTGGCTCTGGCTAATTTTTCACTCCATGTTGGATTATTGTATTTATTGTATGTATGTCTGTATTATAATAATTGTATATCTTTAAATGCTTTCATTAGTTTACATTTTTCATTAACAAAATGACGTTTTTGACAAAAGTTAATATCACAGTTCGATTCCTCCATAAATTGCGTATAGGAATCATGTGTTATACAGAGTGATCCCGAATTCGTGGCACAAACTTGGAGGGGTGTTACGGGACACTGTAACAAACAATTTTTGTACAGGAAAACAGGTCAGAAATCCATTTATATAAAAACCACTCCAATCCAAAGTCGCGTTGTCGTTCATAACTTGATCCCGAATTCGTGGCACAAATTTGGAGGGGTTTTACGGGACACTGTAACAAACAATTTTTGTATAGGAAAACAGGGTCAGAAATCCATTTATATAAAAATCACTCCAATCCGAAGTCGCGTTGTCGTTCGTAACTTTAATTGTAGCGAAGATACTTTAACGAAATCTTTACAACATGCTTACAATTCATACAAAGATGAGTCTGTTGCGAATTTTGTTAAAATATCTTCACTATTGTTAAAATTATGAATGAAAACGCGACATCGGATTGAAGTGAGACGCCCTGTATTTTTGACTATATAAATGGATTTCTGTCTCTGGTTTCCTACATAATGTTTTTTTTTATTTATAGGCCCCGTTTTCTCCCATTATAGTTATCCAATGAACCTTTAAATCTGATCAGGGTAGCGCCTTATCAGAATAAACCTGTATACTAAATTTGAAGCAAATTGGATTATTCTGCATGAAAAACCCATTTATCTAAATTAAGGGGGGATTAACTCCCCGTTCCCCCTTTATACTTAACCAATGAACCCCCAAAAACTAATCAGGGAAGCGCCTTATCAGAATGAACCTATATACAAAATTTGAAGCAAATCGGATATTTCTAACAAGAGACATCACGTTACGTACCTACATACATATGTGCTTGCATACAGAACCTGCGGCCACATTAGCTCTCAGACTTTGATAGCCTGTGAGCTAAAAGATATTCGTATTACAATTTGTTTATCACATTTAATTGGTTTAGTGTAAGAAATGATTAGTAAACTCTAAAAAACAATAACTGTCTATAAGATAGGTTTTTAAATTTTCGTGCAATTGAGTAATTCGGCACAGTTCTGGAAACCGTTCCGTTATCTTGTCCATCTGTTCTTCCTCTTCAAAAACAACTTTGTAAAACAATTTTTTTCTGAAAATAGTTCAGATGTAGTTAAAATATAGGTAAATGTACATTAATCAATATAGAAGCTTAATCAATTTTGAATCGAATTTTCTTACAAAGAAACAAAAAAAAGTAATAAACAAAAGAATTGTTTTAATAAAAAATAAAAGGTTCAAGAAAAAAAGTGACATTTCTTTTTTTTTAGGCTACGCACTATATATAAAGAAAAAAAAAAGAAAAAAGACAAATCTTTCTTAATCTTCGAAATATATAACCACGAACGAAAACGTATAATAACCTCTTCCGAAAAGCATTCCTTATCTTTAGAAACTTCAGAAACCAATATATTTTCGAGATTTAAGGAAATATTTATGAAAACAAAATTTATTTTGCCGTCTCTGATTTTCGGAAACATTTCTGAATAATTTTTATAGTGTATTAATCAGTTTTCTTTACCTAGGAATATCGGATATTAGGAACATTTCAGTTATTAGGATGCTAATCGGTTACTCGAAAGTGGCTATTGTATATTTTCGTCCGTGGTTTTATTATATTTTCATACATTTAGAAGCATTTGTCTTTATTTATAATGTACAATAATAAAATATTCTTGTAATCTATATATATAAAAGAAATTTCTAACTCGGAAGATCATCAACGCACAGCCAAACTACTGAACCTAGAAATATGCAAATTGGCTTAAAAACAAACTTTTTAGAACGTAGGCAAGCGCTAAAAATAATTTTCTAAAACAACACCTCTAAGGAAGGTAAAAAAGGAAACAAACTTTAAAAAAATTCGTTAAAAATCGAATATTATAGTTATATGTCAAATGATAACATTTTTTAATGTATTTTTGTATGTTGAATCGAATAGTACCAATTACTACATTCTTCTAAGTCCAATAGTTGGACAAAACAATTTAAAGATTTAGTGGTTAAGAAAAAATATTAGAAACCCTTCGAAACTCTTCTACTAACTGAGTATATTTGCGGCTTATATGCCTAGTTACAAATGTTCATTTGTTAACTTTTTATTGCGTAAACGTCGTATTGAGCAAGACATTTAAAGTTCTTGCAAAACAACAAAATGTTTTACTACACTTATATAAGTCAGATTGTTTCAAAACTTCGCTGAAATATACTTAGAGGTGCCGAAGTTTATTTTTAACAAAAGAGGAAAAAAATCGATATTTTCGCCATTTTAACTACGCCAAGGGTACCAAGTCCCCGTAATTATTATATTTAAAAATAAAAATTTTATGAAAGTCAAAATTACATTTCCAATATTTCTTAGATTATAATACTTCCCTAAGGTATAATAAAGGAAATCACTCTATCGGCGAATTTATTTTCTGTCTCATTTAATGACCCTAAATTAAAAACCTTTTTCAATTTCTAGACCAATTAATAACCATTAAAAGTTTTTTTTAATAACTAGTTTTAAAATGTCTTAAATATAATAAAGCAAAATTATGAATTAATTTTTCGAAATGAATCTTTCCATATTGAATACTGTCAGCATCATATTTATTATCGACATCATCATTATTATTATTACTCTTTTTAGGTGCGTTCGTAATTATAGAAATACGTAGCACCTATAGTCATCGACTGGTCTGTCCTCCTGTCCGTCTGTCTGTTCGTTTGTCTGTCCGTTTGTCTGTCCGTCTGCCCGCATAATATCGAAAAAAACTACCCAACCGATTGGTTTAAAATTTAATATTTATAATCGTTGCAGCATTTTGTCGAGTCCTTTCAAATTTTATGAAAATCGAATTAAAACTAAAAAAAATATTAATAAAAGTTTTCTTCATTCTATTAAATAATAACATACGTAATTAATTCAATGATATCGCATGGTATGTAATGATTCTAAGTTTCCATGGTGATTACGTCCTATTTAAGATGGAGTCATAATATTTCTGCATTACTGAATTTAAAAACCAAATTTGTATAATAAAATTGTTTAATTATAGCAATCCTATAATCTACCGACAGTTTTTTGGATAGAGGTTTCCGGAGAAATAGATATCAAATGGAAAAATAATCTAAATATGGATTTAAAGTTCTGAAATTTTAAAAGCTAAGCTTGAGTTTCCCATTGAAATTTTCAGTAAATGTCAACAGAAAATGAAATGTTGCAACTGAAAATGAAACGGAAATTAATCATATCATAACAGACGATATAATCCATTTCACTGAAACTAGTTTATAGTATAAACGCACCTCATATGTCACGTTTGACGTACAATTTCTATCTTTTTTATAATAATATGTTTAGATTGTCATCGTTTAAAAATGTTAAAATATCATTAAAAATGTGATAGCCTGGATAAAATGGAAAATGGGACACTTATCTTTTTAAATAACTAGAATAGAATTAATCAAACGGAATAAATGTATAAATGTATGAAGTACACACACACACACTGATAAAAAGAAAAACATGCCAAGCACAATTGGTTTTTATTTATTATATGAGTTTTTATTACTTTTGTGGCATTTTCAAATTATTGTAAATGTATAATAGCACATTTACAAGGTAAATCACTTAATGTTAATCTTTAAATTTTGTACAGACAAACATACGATTTTAATAAAATACATTTTCTAAGTAGAAAGATATTAAATCCAAACTGCTATCAAATTGTTGGTTGCTTTTAATTCGGTTTTACTACTTACAAAGAAAGCTTACGACAGAAAGATACACGAAAGGAAATAGAAAATAAACTTTTAATTATCTTAATTAATCATACCTTAATATCTTAATTTTAATAGGTAGTAATCATTCATTTGAAGACTCTACGATTACTTTTAAAGAAACAGATTCTTTAAATATATAGACAAATTCTTCAAATATTGGAACTTAAATTCACCTTTGTGTACCAATTAAAAAATATTAAAACATTTAAAATGAATCACAATTTATGTATTAATAAAATAGGTGTAAATAAAATAAAGGTTCTAAAACATTAAATCCATTCTAAGATGTTAAAACATTCGTCGGAGTCCCAAGCGCTTTCGACCAGAACCTGGCCATCATCCAAGCGCGAAAATCTGTAACCTCCGGAATGTACGCTAGTTAAATAACAGAAGGCAAAACCACATATGTAGAAGGGGGGAAGGGGTGGATGAGTCTGTTGAGCGAGGTGGGTTATTCCAACCCAAATGTACCATTAACACCAAGTAGATTAGACCAGATTTTGGGTATATTACATGATAACATATCATTACAGGATTTCCTACCACTTGTCAGTATTTCCACAGACTGCCTCAGTATACATGTACTATAATAATTCAGTTACGCGATAATCTTTACTTTACTGAAATATATAACAATTTCTGTTTTTAAGTTTAAACGAGATAGTGCAGTAGATGGTTTTTCTTCTGCTATGTCTGTCATATGCTCCTTTATTCGGTCTTGTAACAGATTCTTTGTCTAATAAAACGTAATTTCTAATCGAATGGCTATTTTCGTCCTTCCTTGCAACAATTTTGCGATTAAAATGTGTGGGTTGGCGATTTACATTTCTCTAACACATTCACTAAAATTTATAAACTCAATGATAATTTTGCTGTACGTCCATAATAATAAAAATAAAAATATGAACATCAATCGTCTCCATTGACAATAATGTTTATAACAACAAGGGTATTTTTCTTTTAATATAAAATATTTAGAAAAATAAATCAGTGTATAAAAGTTAATTTGTAAGCGTTCCCTCAAAAGTAATCGTACAAAGTATCCAAGAATGAATTACAACCAGAAAGTACCAGCTCTGCTTCAGTATGCGAAACTTTTATGTCTAAAGAAATGTTTGTTTTATTTCGTTGATATGACTTTTCCCATACTTATAAAGAAAAACAGCTCATAAAATACGGAACGATAAAAGAATGACTCCTGAAACTGTGAGAAACAATCACCTGGTAAAGTGAATGTGAAATATCTGTCTGTAGTCAAGAAATAGCTTCAGGGGAAGAAGAATGTTTTATTCAACCGTACACAAATGTATTCTTTAAACTTTAGAAAGTCAATTCTTATGTCGGATTTTGAGTAGAAAAATTTAACAATCATACATTATTTTTTTATGGGAAATCAAACGTTATGTACAGGCCAAATGTTAAAACACGCTATTTTCTTACGAAAACAGAATTAATTTAAAATGGATTTTTTTTCTTTCAACAGAAATATAAATAAATCATGTTTGATCGTTTTAGTCATTTAAACAGGCATTTTTAGACAATTAATTGTGAAATGGACGAAATAATGCTTGATACAATATCGTAGCTTACGAAAGAGACAAGCCGTGATATGCCCACGGTATTGACCTCTTTTCAGCCTACCTTTGTCATATGGCAAGAGGACAAAAGGTATAAACCAACCTATTTTTATCACGTGATGACCAAGAGAGGCGAAAGTATCGCGGTCTGACTCTTTCGTTAGCTGAGATACATTATATTAATTATCGCAAAATATCTTTCAATGCAAGAAAATTGTTTCAAAAAAGAACAAGGAAAATGAATAAGAAACATAAATCAATGTTCCTGATAAATATTTTCTACATTGTAGTGCTCTTCTTTTCGAAATATTATATTGAAGACATTCTTTAAATTATCTATATTAAATACCTGCAACTTTTAATGTATCTGTGTGCAAAGGACGATGGACAGCAGCGTCTGTTACACGAGGAGGTCTTCAAACATGGTTTCAGATGGAAAAAGACATGTCCGTAAAAAAACTCAATCACCGATTTTCAAATTTTTTTATTAGATGTATTTTTCTTTCTTTTATGTTTCATGCGTATTTCCGTTTTCTATGGCAATTTTTCGTCTTTCATTAAAGCAATCCAAATTCAGTCTTTAGACCCCAAAATAGTACATTTGCTCCTCCTTTCAATAAATTTATTCCAAATTCGCACCACGATTTCTCTACTAAATTCTACTTTTTTTTAAAGCAAAAATTAGGAGATTTTCCTCGTTAAGCAATTGCAACATGAAATTACTCCTACTCAGAATAAAAATTATAGATTCCTGTTTTAGTTTTTTTAAAAATTCGCTTGGTGATTTTTAATGAGTTTTTTTTTCATGAGAAACAAACTTTTATCATTACTTGAATGAAGGTCCTGGTAGAAATCCTCATTTTATTCTCTCGGAAATATAAATATTTTTTTTGAACAGGGATTAATGCCATGATGTTAATAATAACACCCGTCATCTTTATCATTTAAATAAATATTTTGCGCTTTTCGATATTTCGTCAGGGATATATTTGCACTTTTTTTTACGTATAGTCATAAAGAGATTTTTTTTAAATTCGCACGATTTAAATACAGACCCTCCCTCCAGGAATATGCAGATAGTTCGCCACAGAGTCTAAAAAAATCTATTTTAGCAAGAACTTCCGTTGTGCTAAACCCTTTTCAAAATCCACAATACATTTATAAGTCTTCGGTTGCTGTTGTCATTAGGAAAAAACTGTGTACCAGAACAACACCAGGGTATTTTTCCATGCAGAGTGACTGCCATAGCCTTGAGAAAGGTTGAACTGCTTAAGAGTCTACACTAGTTATGCGAAGAAACTGGTTCCAACCTGTTCCAAAATTAAAAATGTCCGCTTATTTAAAAAATTGCAAGAAAAAAAAAAGTGGAAACTAACAACGTTAGAGATTGACCTCAGCTATCCTAAGCAAAAAAAAAATCTTTTAAAAATTATAAAATGCAAGCGAGACATTTGAAAATAACTGACTTAACGCGACTGTTTTTGCATGACTAGTGTAAGACTCTTAACATTAGCTTGAGAGTTTCTTCCCGTGACTAGTGTAGGCTCTTAAGTGGTCATGCGAGATAAAATGAATTTCTCCTGGCTTTTTACTCCAGTAAAAATTCGTGCCCCTAGGATTTAGGATTTCTGAATGAATTTAACCACATCAAATTCCATTAACATACACGACGATATCTGGCTGTGTCATAATCCAATTCTAAGATCCTTTAATAATGAGTCCAATGCTCTACGAATTAGAATATCGCAGGCGATCAACTCTTCTTAATTTCCGATATGATCTAATAATAAACTTATTGTGAAAAATAAAAAACAAACATTTAACAAGAGTAAGAAAGGAACAGAGTAAGTGTAAAAACTTTCCTCTGCAACAAGCAAATTACGGTACGAAAATAACAAGAAATAATAAAAGAACTCAATCATAACCCAAGAGTAAGAAACTTTCTGTAGTTTGATAAACAAGTCTATTATTAAAAGCTAAAAGCAATTCCAACATTCATTTATGAATAGAAGCCAATGTAATGGTAAGAAGATTGATTGCATTTTATCTTACATTATATCTAATGATAACGTTCCGAATTTGTTATTACTGCACATTGCAGAAAATTATAGACAGAAATAACTTTTAATATGCATTCCTAAAAGTTTTATCATTAATTTTTTCAGCCCCATCAAATTTTATTTAAAGCTTTTTCTTATACTTATTTTGTTAAATATGGAAGTCATCCTAAAAACAGCAAGATAACACTTTCAATGTCAGATTAAAAATAATTTCTGACTCATGAGAATAAATCTAACCCGGTCTCCGCTTTCTACATTATTTTTTAAGAAATGTATTTTTTTAATAAACACTCATGATAAAACTGTATTGAAAAAATCCCTAGAAATGATTGAAAAATTATTGGTTTACCTACAACAATTTGCCAACATTCTGCAATATATCAATATTATACAGTTTTCAACAGAAATAGATTTGTTTGACTTTATAAATAAACAAATCCTAAGTTTTAAAAAAGACTCGAGAAATCTAAAAATGTGGTAATTGTTATGCAAACGCAAAAAATAATTTGTCAGAAATGAAAATGACTTAAAATTGTGACATAATTGTGACATTTTTGTAAAAATGACGCAGACAAAAATCGAAATTTTAATGGTGAAGCCGGATTTGCTTTGAAATATGCATACACACAATTAAATAATATTTTATTCATCAAATTATTAACCCATTTCCTGACGGATTAACCCGTTTATTAAAAAAAACTGCATAACACGTTTGAAAACACAATTTCGGCAATTTCCATCAATAGTCTAAAAAATATCGGAATTATTTTGCGCGGACCTGTATATGATCTATAGATATGTATATATATTACATATATGCTGAACTTTTGTTCACTTATGAAACGCATAAGACTGTGGGAAGTTTCCCTTTAGCAATTTCCGTCAATAAGCGGAAATGTACTCAAATTATTTTGTACAGCCATATATATGATCTATAGAATTTATACACACCAAGTAATATACAAAAAATTAGTTAAATTTAAAAACGCATACAACAATTGAAAACGCATTTACAGCAATTCATGCTCATACACAGATCTGATTAATCGATCTTTTGTGTGTTCCTGTAAATGACTGATAAATGTTCTGCACACTAAGTTCTGTAGTGCGCATCTTGCAGTGTATCTCTGATTTATAAAAATCCAAATATGTTTGAAATAGTTTAACATCATTAAAATACATTGCAAATGATTTTCCCCATAGACCATAATGTAACTGATTTTTTTTATTATCCCTGTAAACGAACTATACATGCTACACACTCCATTTTCAATACCGAACATGTCATAATAAAACTCAATAACATATATGAATTACATGCCAATTTGAGTATATTCACGTGAGTTAGAGGACGGATAGACAGACGTACAGACAGGCGGTCAAACAAACCGAATTCAAAAATACTTTTCAACTAGTGTGGAAAGTGTCAAAAATCGCAACTGGAATCCAAAAAAAATTTAATTAGTTAAACAAATACTCTAGTTGTCAAGAAAAAATATTTTTGTTGATCCATCACTTGTTTTCATAAAAAAAAAATCAAAGATTGATTGATGGATTTTATGATGGGCGATTATCTACACGAGGGATATAGGCCCTAGGGGAGAGTGCCCTACGTGGGGGTATTTCTAAGGGATCCTAACCCGTATTTACGACAAGGCTCGAAGAAAACCACGGAAAACTCCGAACAGTTAGGTCGACGAGCGCGACAGGAGTTTGAACCCAGCACCTCCCGTCTACCAGCTTTGAGAGCAGAACCTCTCAGCCACTGGTGGGGCTAAAAACAATCAAAGAAAAACGGTACGTTTTCATCAGCCGCAGATGTTAATCAGGTGTGTTAATCATTGGGGGTCAGTTAAAAAAAATCACAGACACTTTATTACTACAATCCATTGTAACCTCATAGTTAGCTCACGATACCGAAATTCTTCCCCTTTACTTCAGAAACTATCTGGAAATTGAGCATTCAGAAACGTTGTAAACAAGGCCTTAGTAGAATACTGAAGCTACATGAATGCGGACGTGTTCTCTTCGTAAACTAACTGTTTGTGCGTAAATGGTCTCCTCCGTTTTCTATAAAGACACACAAATTTTCAAAGTATTGAATGAATAGATCGAAAAGCGCATTATTTAAGGAATAAAATATTTTATACAGACCAGTGTACCCGTGCGAGTATTTCGCACTGCAATCTAATATTTTTTGGGTACTTTTCCGTTATACGGACACCATTGTCGCCAAACATACATTTACATACACTTAATACATACATTTACATACATTTACATGCATACATTTACATACATACATTTACATACATTTACATGCATACATTTACATACATACATTTACATACATTTACATGCATACATTTACATACATACATTTACATACATTTACATACATTTACATGCATACATTTACATACATACATTTACATACATTTACATACATTATGCATTAGCATACATTTTGGCATGGTGTCCGTATAACAGAAAAGTACTTTTTTTATCAATATATAATATTTCTGAGATGCAGGTTTAAACTTTTAAAGAAAAATTAAGGATAAAAATATCTGCAAACAATATAAATCAAGCCAGAAAATCATCTCATTTATTCCATTAAAGTTACAGTAAAAACTGATCCAAGATAGCAAAAGGAACGCGAGAAAAAAAATTAACTGTCGTATTTTAACTGTATTAGAGGATGACGTCACTCGCTTCAGAAAAAACTGAGAAAACTTTTCATTTCATTTAAGAAAACAATACTGATTTAAATTTTATTTAACTGCAATTTTGCTTCGATCGATCGATGGTGTTTTTTTCTTCTAAATATATTTCAATTTTCATTTGTAATAATAAATATAAAATAAACCCGCGCGCATGTGTCACACTTTACACTTGTTGGACTTATTAGGTATTCTACACATTATGTATTAAATAATGTACTCTTATTACGTATGCCATGGTTGTATTATTTATTTTTTTTATAATCATTGATAAGCATCACATAGTGCATTATTTTATTTTTGTGGCAACACTAATTTGAGGAAAACCTTTCATTTCATTTATGAAAACAATGCCGATTTAACTTTTAATTAACTTCAATTTGTAATCAAAAAACATGTTTTAACGAAATGTTAAGCGCACTATGTCAGACGCCTGTTCAAAATCCTTCTTTAAGGTATCTCATTTATCGTTCTGCATTTTGTATTTGCTTAGAGAAAGGGATGTTGACAGCAGAAATAATATATAGGATTATGCAATATATATTGCATATATTGCATTTAAGAGCAATATACTATGCAAAGACTCTAGTCACGCGAAAACATTCACAAGTTAATGTTAAACAAATGGAGGCATTACTTATAAATTTCTCGTTTGTATTTCAATATTTTTAAATGATTCTTTCTCCATAGGATATGTAGGATCGATGTCTAACATGATAGTTTTGTACTTTTTAGAAATGAAAATTTCCTCAGAATGAATCTGCAACCAAAGTCGAAAAATTGCAAAATTATCACGTTAGATATCGACCTCAGATATCCTATAGAAAGTATCATTGAAAAATATTGAAATACAAACAAGAAATTTGTAAAGAACGCCATCATTGGTTTAACATCTGTTAGCAAAAATTGTCACGTCACTAGAGTAATCTCTTAGGACATATGAGTAATTCTTGTTTAAGATAGACGTTAGCATATCAAGTTTAGAGAACTTCTGTATTGTTTTCTCATCACCCTTCCCTTTTTCTGAGCTTCAATAAACATTTTATTGAGATTTATGCGCTAGTCACGCAAAATATGGAAATGCAAACGAGAAATTGGAAAAGAGCGCTCTCATAGGTTTTATATTATCTTGCGAGTATCGTTACGTGACTGAGGTAGGCTTTTAATCACAACAATGAGCTCATTTTATCTCCAGAAAGCAGTTGGTCTCAAGGTTCCCATTAAATTTTATATAATATTATGTTCAGTATCATATTTCTTAAATTTTATTGGTCTATTTAGCAGTTTATCGGCGAATATATATATTCAACTTTACAAAAATAAGTTTTTCACTTTTACAAAAATGCAATTTCTGTTTCAGATATCGGCATGAAAATTCGTAAACGAATACTGTGATAATCATAAAATAAATTATAACCAAGATATGCGATTTCAATTATTTGTTTATGTTTGATTTTACATAAAAATATATACTCTCCAATATAAAAATCATTCTTTCCGTCTTTAGAAATAGTACTTTTTTCGCCTATATTTTCACATCTTCAAATTGCTTAATTATTGTTTAATAAAAAGGGTGTTCGAAAATTCTGTAGAAAATGTTGGTGGTGTGATGTACCCAGCAAGCAAAAACATATCTACAATAGAACCTATGGTCGCAATCCAGTTACAGTGTCAGAAAATCGTAAATTAAAGTTTTCACGTTGATGTTACAACGATGAAAATAAGAGACATAACGAAATCATAAGTTGCACACTCGTATTGATAGATCAGCAAAAGACTAAAGGAGTTGCTCAAAGTAAAGTCCAAGGGCGTTGTTGCACAGTTCACACTGTAAAAAAAAGACTCGCATACCCTCTCGTAGACTCCTTTTGTCGTATTGAAATTGTCCGCTGCTACAAGGATTCTTGCAATAAGATTTTCTGCGGAATCTATAGGTTCGGGTACAGACTTAAAAAATCATTGTTTTGAGAAAATCACGTTATAGTTTTTTGAACAAGTACCGCTTGCTCGTACACGGTACAACTTGCTATGCATTTTCTGTATGTGTTTTTATTTTTTCAAAATTGACATCCTGTGAACACTTATAAAATGCCAGACATTTAGAGAATACATTAAAAAAGAAAAGAAAAATATTTTTTTTTCGAAGCTGAAAACTCCCATAACATTTTAAGAATAAGTACTGTAAGTTTAAAATTTTTAAATTATCTTTTTTAATTGAAAGAATGCCGATGTATCATACTAATATTTAAATCAAAAGTTAATACAATTTTTATCTAGAATTCATTAATTATGTTTTATACCGAATAAACGCCGAGTAATTTTTCAGAAATTTATCTGTTCCAATAAATAGTTCATAATCAGTACATAAGCATTTCCTAATACTGAATTAGTAGCAGGTTCTTCAGTGTTCTTTTCAAAATTGTGATAAAGTTGTTTTCATCCACTTGATATGTCTCCGCAAATAAAAATCCTTTCATACAAGCATTTCCAAATGCTTTTTTCACCGTTACAGGAAATAGTTCTGATTTCCGAATGGTGTAGAAGATGATTTACTTCCCAGCACTTCTAATAAACATCAATTCAGGGAAATGTAACGAGAAAATATTTCCTGTCCTTCTCTGAAGAGAAATCCGGATAAAAATCGGATAAATCTAGGGGGGAAAAAGCAGAAAACTGTATATAAATATTTTTTATCACCATTAGATATTGAAATATGAATTATAGGATGAAAGATAAAAAGATAAAGTCAAGTAAATAAAAGATTTTTGTTGGAACAAATTCGTATAATGAATTTTTTTTTTCAAAACAAATAGACATTTTTAAGAGATGTATTCCCACAAATGTCCCCACACCTCTCCCCGGCTTCTTTATTTCCCAATTTAAATATTGAAATTCAATCCCAATTTTTATTTTTTACTTCAAAGTTATGTGTTAATTCTCGCAAGTTTCAACTTAACAACATACTACAACATAACTCCTCTCCCCTCCACTTGCTGTGTTGCAAAAGTGTAGGTGTATATTTTTGCATTTATTGTTTAAATATTTAGGAATATATTTCAATCGCTTGTTCCGATAATTGCTTTACTTCTTCAGGTTCTGTGTAATTATTCTTTATTTAGGTCCATTAATTTTCCTCAATATATTCATTCAACATATGTGAATGACAAATATTATTGTGATGACTTGATTATGATAAATCGTTACAACTTTGCACATTGTTGCATAAAGCAGTACTAATGTACAACAGCTAGAATAGATTCGTCTGTGTTAAATTGAATCCATTTCTTCAATCTTCTGTCATTAGTTACTACCCTGATTTTCAAATTATTTTCTACCTGTACAAAACAGATGATTTAGATTAAAGAAAATTAAATTCAGAATCAAAATACAAGTTAAAAGTTAACATATTTTTATACCATTTTTTAAAAATGAAATAGAAAGTTCATCGATATTTGCATATTTTGTCATTCTATAAAGTCCAAATATAAATGTTTGTCCCTATTCTGCAAAACTGAATGCTAAATCTTGAGGTTGTTTGGAAAATATGGTCATTTCAATTGATTTCAATTATATCATGTTTATGTGGTATCATTTGGCCTTTTCAATTGATTTCAATTTTCGCTTGCTGATGTGTTATCATATTACCATACATTTGGTCATACCAGAAATGACCAAAAAAACAAAGAATAAGAATAAATTTATTTCTTCGAGTTCTTCTGTTAGATTCTAAGTACTGCAAAATTTTAGCAACGAGATTTTGCCAGTTTTTTACGTTTTAAAGGTTATGTTTGGGTTTCAAGAAGATATGAACACGCATAAAATGAAAATTGATGTATCATATCTAATTATTGTAACATTTGGGTTAGACATTTCGTGAATTATATTCGCAAAGTCAATATCAGCATACTATTCTGACAATAATAAAGTTTAGGTTGCGAAATCAAAAAGAATAAATGGTATCTAAATTCTCTTGTTATCTATGTTTTTCAAGTGCTTTTCTTGTACACATACCTTTACTATTTTCATCAAATAAGGTTTTGTGTGTTTTTTTCGCTGCCCGTCTGTAGTCATGGCTATTATTAGTTTTTAGTGAAATTCTTACCAAACGAACCTAGCGCTGACGACCACAATGTCTTCGGATCGTAAACAAATCATTGTTTTTCATCTTTACTGAAGTGTAACTTGTCTTATCTCAAAGTCACGCAACGATCAACAAAGATTACATTCAAATTTTTAGTATCGTCCTTCATGTTGCTGTATGAACCAATTTGGTTTTTTCAAACTTGGATTTAATTAAAGGAGTAGCAAAAATTATTGACGAGTTTCTTGTTTTTATTTGAGAAAAAAAATCCATCTCCTTACTTTCTTTAATATTTCATTTAAAAAAAGCTATATCATATTATTTCATAAAACCCCTCATTTTCGGTGGAAAAGAGACTTTAAAAAATTACAAAATAATGTAAAATCGCTGTACCGAATAAATTTTATTGAAAAGAATACAAAGTTTAATATTGTTCTAAAAGATTGAAACTGGATTTCTTTTAGGAATGTCAAAATATCACTGCGAAACTCGAAAAAAAAACGCTACAAATTGCATAAAAAATAGTATAAAAACGCGCGATAAATTCAAAAATTGCTTGTTAATTTCGAATAAACTTTACTAAAATGAGGACAAAATTTACTATATTGAGTTAAAAGAGCCCATTTCCTTTTACTAATGTGAAAAATGCATCATAAAATGAAAAAAAAATAAACAACTTTAAATAATCGCATAAATAATATAATAAAAAATACAAAAACTGCCTTCTAGGTGCATAATTTTAGACATAGTATTCCTTCTTAACAAATCGTGTAGCTATACGCACAGCGGTCTCTTCAGAAATCTGCAAAGATACATACATGCACTCAAACCAGGGCTCGGAAATGGCGCGCTACAAGTAGTGAAACTACAGTAGTCGCTACTTTTTCTAGTAGTTTGTAGTGTAGCGCGCTACATTAAAAAAAGTATAGTGTAGCGAGTAGCGCGATACAAAATATCAGTAGTTTTATAGCGAGTATCAACGCTACTTTTGACGCTACTTTAGGAGGGAGGAAAAAAGTACCATTCTTCAAATCACGTGATCATAACTCGTTTCTTTTGTGTGAAATATGTTCTCTGGAACAATTTGCGAATGTCGGCGACAAATCTCAGTTGCAGTGTCATAGATTTTTCCATAGACGACGGGCACGGTCACAAATTAACTGTCATTTTGACAGCCTGGGTGTCAGAAACTTCGTGTATTGTCATTTAAATCCATAGAAATCTCCTCAATACAATGTCTTTCTATACGACTAAAATTGTTTTCACCAAAATATAGTCGTCTGGCTATGTTAAGTGTTCATCTGACTCTAATTTCTTCTCCCTTTTGCCTCCCACCACCAGCAAGGAAAGAAATGTAAAATCTTTTTTTAAAAAAAACAAGAAAAAGAAAAGGATCATATTCTATTAATGAAAAACATAACTCTATTTTAAAAGTTGTAACTTTTAGTTTGAATATTTGCAAAACTGTTTCTTAATATATTTCAAAACTGGAAATGAATGTTTCAGAAAAATATAATCAAACTATATAATTACCTCTTATATGACAGTAGTCTTTCACAATGAAAGATAAGATTTCTTTAGAATGCTAATAAATGTTATAAAGAAATTATTCTTCTCTTTTGAAAATACACAGTTAATTTCAGTATCGACTTCAAAGAATAAACACACAAAATAAATAAATAAATTTCATCAGCATTGTATTTCTGAGTATAATAAAAAATCTTATTCGAAAAACTTTAACAGATAACATATATTAGTACATTATCGGGACAACAATAAGGAAGACAACGGTTGTCATGGTAACAAACAAAAATCTTATATAATGATGCATCAATTTACTTTAAAAAATAGTTTTAATTTAATATAAATTCTGGGCTAGATTAAAATATTTTTCTAACACAAAGAAATACATTGATAACGTTTTCTTGTTTCGATACTGTTCTGCGTATTTATAAACATCATTTTCGCCAGCTTCGGTGTTTGATTAATTTGTAATACTATTCTGTTCATTGACTAAATATTCAAAAGAAAGGTTGTGACATATATTTTTAAAACTTTTAATAACTTATTTATAATTAAACACTACCAAAATTGAAATGATTACATGGGATGTATAATGTATTTCTCTTTTAATCAATCCTGTATAAACAACGAATATTCTACGAGTGTTTATGAATTCAGTTTGTCTGTCTGTCTGTCCGTGCTCTAACTCACGTAAATATGCTCGGATCGTCATGTAATTGATATATGTTATTGAGGCTTACTGTGGCATGTTCGGTATTGAAATTGAAGTGTGTAGCACTTACAGTTTTTTTAAAGGGATACTCAGAAGAATTCTGTTACATTGCGCTCTATGGAGAAAAATCATTTGCGGTTTATTTTAATGATGTTACACAATTTAAAACATATTGAAATTGACATATATCACTGAGTGCACTACAAGCGACTAATTATAGAATGTGGGTGTGCATAGCACGTATAGTTCTTTTACAGGGATACTCAAAAGAATTCCGTTTCATTTCGGTCTATGAAGAAAAATCGTTTGCAACTTATTTTAGTAATGTTTCACTATTTCAAACTTATTGAAATTCATATATATCACTAACGTGGATTACAAGAGGCTTACTATAGAATATTGTGTGTATAGCTTTCATCCTTCATTTACAGGGACACACAAAAGAATTCGGTTAAAGTACTGCTTATTAATAATTGCTGGGAATGCTTTTTCAGATCCTGAACGCGATTTTAAATATATCTCATTTTTTATCTATTACCTGGTGTGTAGGGCAGCACAAAATTTATCGAGTACATTTCCGTTTATTGTCGGAAATTGCAGAAGGGAAATTTTAAACTGTGCTACGCGTTTCCTAACTGAACTAAAATTTGGCAATTTAGTATATATACAAATCTATAGATCTTATACGGGGTTGCACAAAAGAGCTCGGATTTTTTTTCCGAATATTGTTGGTAATTCCTGAAATTGGATTTTTAAATATGGTATGCGTTTTCAAAATTGTTTAGTTAGATATCATCTTACACCTTACGGCAAAGATTTGCAAAATTATTTTGGAAATGTTGAAAAGTGTTACATAATCTATGCTCGACACCTGATTTTTCGTTCTTGTTTGTTCCTAAAATGCATAATTAAAAACATACGCTTTTTGAAGTATTAACATGTATGAGATAGTTTTGGGATGGGCACATCCGTCCAGTTTATTTATGTGAGCTTTATTCGACATCCACAACTTAAATGCTTCTCGCAAACGTATTTATTTATCTCAAAGATATCGATATCTGTTAATCAAATGAGTTACGACAGATATCGATTACCTTTCAGATTTCGTTACTGGTTTGTGGCTACAGTAAAAGGAAAACTTTCCTCTGCGTATTGTTACAGTATAGCGATAATATAATCAATGGGTATAACTATTGTCACCGTATATATTTATTCCGAGCCGTGCATCTTAATTTAATGATAGATTGTGGATAGATACGAAGCAATGATATGATAGTTTTCAATTAGATTGCTCTCGAAAGAAATGTATTTTAGGATTGCCAGATAGCGATAATTAAATTATAGAGATGAATTCGAACTCTTTTTTCAAATCCAGAAAAGAACGATTTTAAATCTGATGCCGCCCGAATGTAACATTTTATGTCATCAGAGTCCGAGAACCTAATACAGAAAGTACGCTCTAGAAAATTGTTTCAAGATTATTTTTACAATTTAAAAAATCTCTTCTTGAATATAAATAAGTATCAATCCTAACTGCTTCCTCTTCACAACGTTTAATTATTTTTATATAACTGAAAATCTGTTTAAAATGGCATTTTTTTATTGCCAACCACTAGCAGAATTCTACAAAAGTAACGATGCTTATAGGATAGACAAGGACTGTCCCACGACTTCTTTATATTACTAACCCTGACCGTGCAAAATCTTCAGAATCAGATAGAATAATTCTCCTTCTATCCCATCAATAACAATTCAATTCCTTTTTAAACAGATTTTTCAAACAGATTGTAAAACACTTTAAGAAACTGAGACTATATTCTTGTTTCTCACACAACAAGTTTTTATTTTCCTATTTTTCAATTTGTTAAAAAATAAAATTTTCACTTTCAGCCTAAGCCGAAAAGCTGGTGTAAAAATCAATCCAGAGCCGAGTCTGGGATCGGGATCGGGCTGAACCCCATCTCATCTTTAATGAGTAATCAAGTTCGGTCAACAATGTAGAATTGCAAAATAATCACATGTATGTAGCATTTAGTGATATAATGGTTTTCTGTTAATACGTTAACATGGAGAAAAGCTTTATCTAAAACACTGTACAACCTGTATCAACGGAATACCAAGGCAACCGAAAAAAACACGTTTCGAACAGCTTTCTGTCTTAGTAAGCTATTTTCTACGGTATCTCGTCTGTCGGAGACTTTACACATTTTCCATTTAAGACAGATTTAGTTTTCACAGGTTTTATGGTATTTATGTGCTATGTAAACTGAATTGAAAGCAACCGTAAATATTTAATAAGTTAAATACTAATAAAGAAGACGAATATAAAACACGCTTGCATTATGGTAACATTTCGTGACTAACATGATTTGCATTAAGTTTCACATAAGGCATTTTATCAAAAAATGCAATGGAGTTAAACCATACAGAGGAATGTGTAAAACATAGTGCTTCTTGTTCAGAAACATAGAGAAATAATAAATAATAGAGAATAACAAAAATATGTTAATTTTACAGAAAAGAGCGTTGTTGTTTCCGTTTGTATTTTATCTAGTGTTCTCCTCGTTCTTGTTTATTTAAGCTATATTTGCGTAATGAGGAAATGTTTGAAATTCAGTTAAACACCTACCAGTCTCCTGATTTTTTATTGTTGCTGATTTTGTTATTGTTATCTCTCTTAATATTATTATCACCTTTATTATTATCTTCTTCTTCTTTTCGGTATGTTTGTCACACACTTTTTTAGAATATCTTTGATGTGTTATAAAAAAATATAGCTATAATAAGAAAAAGTTATTATTTTATATTATTTTACTGTACTCTAGGGAAATTTCTCATTTAAGTAGGCAACAATAATTCCCATAATCCCGTGTAAAACCGCTGACACTGATGCACCTCCTTCTACGCAGATCCTGAAGCGATTTCAACACTTTTTTTAATAGTGCTGGCAGTAGTGAAAATATAAGTTGATCGTTTGACAGGAAATAAAAAAAATGCAATATCTACGTTATTAAAAAAAACTATCATTTATTCGTTTGCAAAATTTCATAATGCATGTTTTATTTTTACTTCTTGTCAAACGACCCATTTATAAACTTTTGTATTATCAAAAAATTACTTAAAATAATTGTTAAAAGAATTGCTTCAGTAGTTCCTAAAAACAAATTACACCAATAGCAATTGTTTTACACTTGGTTTTGCAACTGTTGTTCCATCCGGCCCCTCCCCTAACTCTGAAAAAATGTAATGTAAATCTCAAATATAATTTAAAATGTCGCATATTGTTTAAGACAGTGAAAACATTTTCGAATGTACTTTATTCCAATTTAAATTAAAATTTAGAGATATTTAAGTTTTGGGAGAAATTCAAAAATACGTTTACCTTGTGTCTAAACTTAAGTGTGCTATTTAAAGTGCTGACAAATCTGTTTTCTGTCTGAATATTGCTATGATATACAATAAGTTAGACAAATTGGTAATGTAGAAAATAGAGTATACAGAAGGTTTTATGACATACAATATTCTATTTCAAACGCTTTTATTGCAGTATTATATTTTTTTACTATATCATCTATTTTTTTTTCCTTTTAAGTTATTGCGTAAGAAATAAAAGGGATCTATTTTGCATTTTCAGAAAATAATTGTTTTCAAGTTGCAACTACTAAAGGACATAATGAATGATTTTAATATTCAAATGCATCATTCGGGCATGCGCAAAAGTATAGCGGCCAACTTTCGTATTCTTTTTAAACAATTAAAACCAGGAATTTTGTAAAAGAAAAAGAATCTATACTATTAAAATCCGTGCGCGTATCTATGTAACCTCAAAAACTCGGAAGCCCCAGGGCGCAGAGCTACGGAATTTGACACACGGGCTTCTGATAGAGGGCTCATAAACGATTGCGGCAAAAAATTCGAAAAATTTAAATAGATTTTTTTAATGTTTTTGACGAATATTTGTCTTTTTTATGTTCAAACCAGTTCTAAATGTTTATTGTAATGTGAGATATGCATATTATGTACGCCATTCTGCAATACTAAAAAACTGTAGCGGGTATTACGATAATTCTTTTACCTCGCATGCAAATAATTAGAAATTATTTAACTACGCTTAATTATTACCTTTTTTAAAATAAAGAAAAACATTTTATCTCACAAACATTAACAAGACTTTTTATTCAATTTATTCCCGCATTTCAAAGATATCGTTTTATCGTCTGCTGCCATAGCAACATGATAAATTAAATTTCATAAAAAAAATGCACAGTAGTAGTAGAAAAATATTTTTCTAATTTGAATAGTTCAACAACTCAACACTTTAACAGTGGAATTCTTATTTCTTATTTCGATATTTTAAAGTTATTTGTTGTCATTTTTATTTTTAATTTTGGTTTTAGAATAAAATTCATGAACTCCCGTGCGTAGAACGGGTTAAACAGCTGGTAATTAAATTAAAAGGCATATTTTTTTCATCAGACATCTGTCTTGAGTATTAAGAGATGTTAAAATCAAACAAAACATCTTGTATTTACGAAGATTTCGCTTTTCATGAACATTAAAACAGTTTTAAATATAACAGTTGAAATCTTATATACAAAAATTAATACAATTTCAACCGAAATGTTACAAGATTGTACTTTTTGAAACAGTATTCATTTATTTCCAATAACTTTTTTTTACCGTTTTCTAATTATTCGGAAAATAAACATTCTAAGAAGCTATTGAAGCCAAAATATTTTTCTTTAATTTTCAAACAAATCATAAATATTTTATCGTATTACATTGATGTAAAAGAGGACATTTATAGATATATTTTAAATGAGTAAGATATATCCAGTATTTCTGATGACCCCATTGATCGTTCAAAATACATTTCTAAAGATCATTTCGTGAATTGATAGAGGGAAATAAATTCGATTTCTCAGGAACAAATAAAGTTATCGATTAAATATCTCTAGCTCAATCAATATCATCTATAATATAAACGTCACGCTTATTTTTGTGCACTTCATCGTTTTCTTGCGAAATATCGATACATTAAGATAAGGAAATCCATAAAATCAATATTACATTTTCACACTTTCATTGGTTCCTTTTAGTTTTATAAAATATAATTTTTTTAATTAAATCTGAATAAGTGAATAAAACATACTCATGATATGCAGTAACTTTCAAAAAACTTAAAAGTAAACGCTTTGTTGCTTGAGTATTTATGTTTGCGACTAATCCAATCAAATGAATTTTTATTTAAAAGATCAGAATATTATTCATTTCCCATAACAAAATTAATTTTCGCATTTACAGACTTATAAGAACAAATTTCCGAAAATACCATGTTAAATAAAGCGAAAATTTGTTTTTGAAAATTGTGGTATTAAAAAACCCAGAGCGATGGAAACTCTGTAAGACAAAGCGCATACACAATCTCGTTGCATTTAAAATATATTCATTTTTCTTCATCCAGTTTCAGTCGCATCCTTTAAGTTTACAGAATTTGGCATTAAATTTTAAAAAAATTAATTAAAAAATACAACAGTTATTATTTTCCAACTAAAATAATTTTTTTCTGTTCTATTGGAAGTTCCTTTTAAAAAGTAAGTCGGAAAAAAATTGAGTTGCAATAATCATGATATTCAATAATATTAAAGAATGTCTGTAAAAAAAAACTTATCGAAGCTACAGAAATACTTAAAAAAGAATCTGTTTTAGGAAGATATTATTGAAAGCCATTCTTCCTCAGCCATACGGAGGGTATTCCAAAAAGATTGAAACGTGCTTTAATTTTGTATCTGTTGGAGATACACAAGCAATGGAAATTGCAAAATAGTTCAAATAAGGTAGAAATTAAAATTGTGTTTATGAAATACACTCATGTCCAAAATTAAGGTCATAAACATAAAATCTGTGAAAACTGATGGATTATTCACTGTGTTGCCACGGAATTTGGCACAGAGGTATATTACAATTGGAGAAAGAATATAGCAACATAATAATATGGAAAAGATTTTGATTGTGAATTAAGATACAGGGTATATTAAAAAGTGTTAAATCATGAATCAGAGATAAAGCATTTATCTCGGGAAAAGTATGTCTAATATGGAGTGTGACCACTGTTAGATGAGATAGACACTGCAGAAGGAAACGAGTGAATTTAAAAGAGGCAGTGCCGACGTTAGAAATAATAAGACGGAAAGCAAAAGTAGGTTTACTAATTTTAGAGAAAGCATAGAAACGATTACAGTTAGCTGTATAAGGAACAAGCCTTTGTTTGGTGTGTTCATTAACAATGATAGACTGCTTAAAAATACGTTAAATTTTTTTGAGCTGTTTAGTAGAATGGTCAGTTTTTTAGTTTAGAGTAAGGACTAAAATTTAACAAAGAATCAACATTGGATATATAATCCAATGTGTTGAGGAGAATAGTCTGGCCATCTCTATCAGCTTTAGTTAATAGTTAATTTGGATTGTAGTTTTACTTTAGTGACAGTATTCGTAACCATTCTTTTGTTAGCAAGTGTTGACTGAAATATGGGCAATACGAGTTGATATTTAAGTCTCTACAGCTTTATTTATAGTATTCATATACTAGATTCTTTTAGTAAAACGTCATGCATGGCGCCTTTGTTTTCAGAACTAATCCGATATAATGCAAAACTGTACAACTTATTTCGTATACATGATAAGCACATCCGTGAAATTTTTCTCAAGTCGGAAACTTTACCTATTGTTAACACAGTACAAATAGACAGCAAGAGAGGAACAGAGATATATTCAAACAAGTTTCCACAGTAGAGTTCTACTGAAAGTTTGGACAGTTAAAATAACGATTATTCTTATCGGTTTATTTGCGTTGATTTTATATTTTCTGTGTAAAAACGAATACCGTTTATAACACGAGTTGCAATTTTCCAACTGGACGAAAAATGTTCGGGCCAGGATTCGAACCTGGGATCTCTAGGCTGAAGCTGCCACGCTCTACCAACTGAGCTATCCCGGTCGAATCTGGAGGGCATAATTCATCCAGTTAACCTTATTGATTATAGCATCTGGTCTGATATTTTAATCAGCTCAACAGAATAAATCGCAGGTAATGGAACTCCAGGAAACGCTGGATACGTGATTACACTAGATTAATTTTAACACAATTATTCAAATTGGTAAAGAAATCACACGAGTTGTAATTTTCCAACTAAACGAAAAACGTCCAGTTTTTCGTCCAGTTGGAAAATTACAACTCGTGTGATTTCTTTACCAATTTGAATAACTGTGTTAAAATTAATCTACCGTTTATAACATCTCTTATATAAATTGACATAGCCTATTTTTAAGTACACACATAGACAGAAAAACAAAGCGTTTCATAAGGTACTCCATTAGCTTTAAAATTCAATAATTCATTAACTCTAACAAATACAAATATGAAATAAGTGACATGCTTCTTTCGTAGCGCATACATTTCGTATACAATAATTTTTAAAATAGTTAAAAATTTCATCAATAGACGGAGCTGCGCTGTCTTAAACTGCTCAAATTTGCTCGTAAATCTTCATCAAGGGTCTCTAGCATTTCACTTCTTATTCTTTTCAGCTATTTAAACAAAGACATATTTTAAAATTTAAAATTTTGAGGATAATTTTAGCATTTTTACAGTATGACAACTAAAACCATATTTACCAATATTTAAAATATGTTTTAAATTACTGTATGTGAAATGTATGAGATTCCTTAAAAACATGTTATTTATTTCACCTTTATATTTATTGCAATTAACGAACTATTGAATTTTAAAATTAGAAACCCTTTATGAAGCATTCTGTATAAATAGAGCAAAGAAAACAGATTTCTGCATAATACATTGAAGATTGAGAATACAAAGATTTCATTGTAATTCATAACGAGATAGGCTGGTTTTCAATTTTATAATTTGCAGATTACTAACTGTTTAATTTTTCAGAATCAAGAAAGGGATCATTTATTAATTTTGCCCCGCAAATTTTGTGGTGCTTTGACCCCTTTCTTTGTTTATCTCACTGTTTGTCACAATTGAGTAAAGCCCTTCCCCTGTTGTGACGTCACATTTTCTACAACTACAGAGTGGTTAAAATAAACTGACGGTTCTCAGAGGCTCATAACTCCGGTTTTACTGAACGGATACGAATGACACTTGAGATTAATGTTATGTAGATCATGTAGCCGAGGTTTTCGTAAAAAAAAGTTTCAAATTTTGCCACCAGGTGGCGTTTTAACAATGTAAAATGAAAGATAATGTTTCTAAAATCAAAGAATAACGGAAAATTTTATTTATTTACACACCTGTGTGCTCTATGTGCATGCCTTGGCGGTCAACAATATACTGAAAGCGTACTACCGCGTTATCAACGGCCGCACGCAACATATCAATAGGAATGAGGGAGACATGGCGTACGATGCTACCTTTCAAGTCCGCTAAATTAGTTACACGTCTTTGATAAACATGATCTTTAAGAATACTCCACTGCCAGAAATCACACGGGTTCAGACTTGGTGACTTTGCTGGCCAGGAAATCGGGAAAGTATGCGAGATGACACGTTCATTAGAGAAGTTGGCTATAATTACATTCTTTACACATCTCGCCGTATGAAAAGTTGCTCCATCTTGCATGAATATTGTGGTAGCCAAACAGCCTCTTTGACTTAACGCCGAGACAACATGATTCTCCAGGAGTCTGCTGTATCGGTCACCTGTTACTGTACACCTAACAAACCCGTTCATTGCGACTTCCTCGAAAAAATACGGGCCGAAAATAAAATTCGCCGTCAATCCACACCAAGCCGTGACACATGGGGAATGTAGTGGCTGTTGTTGCACGGCATGAGGTTTGGTGGTAACCCATATGCGACAGTTCTGTGTGTTCACAGCACCATCTAAGTGAAAATGAGCCTCGTCTGTCCATGTGCGATGGCCAGTACTCATCCACTTGCATCCTCGCCAGAAAACGCAACGCAAAATCAAGACGCACAGAGTGATCTTGTGGTTTCAACTGTTGCACATATATCCATCTTATAAGGATAGAACTTCAGAATTTTGCGTAAAATCATGCGCACGGTTGCCCATGGAATGTCCAATGCTCGTGCTATTGAGCGGCCACTTACCGAAGCACTTGAAGAATTTGCAGATGCCTCAGCTGTTGCAATCGCAACTTCCTCCACAATCGCCGGCTCAGTTGCACGTCGTCCTCTTCCCGGTGCAACATCCAGAGAACCAGTTTTTTTAAACTTACAAATCATGCATTTAACTACATTTACGAAGATGTGTCCTCTCCTTAAGTCTTTCATCCGTCGATAAGCACGGAGGGATGCCGAAGCATTGCTCGCATTCTGATAAAAAAGTTTTACGATCAAGACGAGTTCCTTCTTGTTCAGAGGCATTTTCACTGCGGACGAATGATTTCTTTGAACAATACGTTCCCCTTTTATAGCGAAATTGCACTAACTACTCATTTGCATATGATTTTTAGAGTACACTACCCTCTGATAACAAAATTTAAAACTTTTTTTAACTACGGCCGCTTGATCTATATAACATATATCTGAAGTTTCATTCGGATATATTCAGTAGAACCAGAGTTATGAGCCTCTGAGTGCCGTCAGTTTAATTTTAACCACCCTGTATTAATTTAGAGCTAATTTTATAATTCAAATAAAAACTATAAAACCGTTAAAATCTTGTGTGTTTTCCCTCCCCTTTTCTTGAAATGTGATGTAACTAATGGATGTCTCCAAACTGTGGAAAGACTTAACGTTCATTATTGAATAACAGATATTAGGAAACCATTAATAATTTCTGGTTAGTTAATGAAACATTCCCAAGAAAAGTAAAATTTTTAATACAATGTGTGAGTGATTAATCTAATGTAACAAAAAGTATCATTTCTTGAAAATAATAAAAGCATTAATCTTTTATCTTAAAAGAAATATTTTGAATAATCTCTTACTTTTGTAATTAATTAAATGAAAGGACTCTTATCCTAATGAAAATATTGCACCATCTTTGTTTTATTATTTACAGCCTCGTTATAAAAATATTAAAACACTAAATAAATTCCAAAATGTTTAAATATGTTATGTGACAGTATTAGCAGTCTAATCCTATTTTTTGTAATTCTAACAACTAGCATAATCACGTTTATTTGAAAATTTTTACATTAAAATGATAAATTATAATAGCTGCAATTATTAGACAATTAGGTTGTTTGCTTATAGTTTCAGCTCTTTTTAAGAAAATGTAAGAATTATAGTTATTTTTTATATTGGAAAATTATACTCCAAGAAATTAGTAAGTCATCTGGATTACTTTAAAAGACATGAGTATACTTTTTACCACATTTCTGTAATAAGTATTTAGTTCCACTTTTTTGTTTCTACAGAATTTTAAATTTCTAGTAAAATTTCATCCGCTATTCATACCTAGCAATTAATATTTATAATCAACAACACTTTTCTCTTATGTAGGTAAATGTTAAAAAAATAGTTCTGACTATTTTCTTGTGCGTAAGTTTCAACTTGATATTTGAGTGTAAGTGTAATCATTTGACTAAATAATCACTGTAAATAAAGTATGCACTTTGCATTTAAAAACTAGACAAAAAAATCGTCAACTCGAATTTTTGTCAACTCGAGACTTGGAAACGATATCATATTTTAAAACTTTTAATTCCATACTATATAAAACACTTTTAACGTATCACAATACTGCATCAAAACTGATACCACGTTTCTATATTTTGCATATCTATTAAACACTTTTATCCACGCAACGTTTTTCATCTCTTTACTCAACATCGACATTCAATATATTTTCCATTTATTCTTATACTCAATAAGTCTTACATGTCTGATGATTTTTTAAAATGTCAGGAAATACGCTAATTAATTACACATTTCTCATTTATATAGCGTGCGTTTGACTTTCGTGTACTTAAAAGTACACAAAAAATTTTCTTCCAGTTTAAGCTTCTGATATTTAATATACTGAGATGACATTGTATTCAAAAACTTTAACATTTCTTTATAAAACACAAGGAACTGATCACGTATTCGAATCGGAAACATGATTCTGAAATTCACAGTTTTATGAAACGCACACACCCTTGCAGATTTTGGTTATATTAAGTTTATGAAACACCCTTCATGACAATTCAATAAGTTTCATATTCAGTCTATGTAATTCTATGGATCCTCGCATATACAAACAAAATTTTAAAGGGCTATGATCGGTTGACGGGGTGTAAAATAAGCATATTTATGATGTTCTGTCAAAGTCTACGAACAAGGTATAAATATAGAGGTATTTGTATAATATTATACGCATTTTTAACTTTAAAAAACCCTATTTTTGTAATTTTTTATTGTAAAATGTGCCTCTTGAAGTTGTTTTTCTTCGATGTTTCGCCGTAATGTACAACGTAGAAAAAGTCTGTCCGGTCAGCAAATTCACAATCACTCAACGTCCTACGCACTTGACGCCAAACGGTTTGGCGAGAAAATAAACTGTAGCACGCATTCGCGTGTCTTATACGAATTTCCAAACGGTTGAAACTACTTCGACATTTCGACTGCGCATTTCTTGTTTATGTAAGAAGTATTTCTAACTAATTATAATACATATGTATGCATATATATTGTGAATATGTGCAATATGTTTTAGATCCGCTTTATAACTTTACCTTTCTTAAAATGATCACAATAAATATATGAAAGTTTATTATATTTACCTTAATTACTTTTTGAGGAAATACTAAGATAAGTGTTTTGTTGCTGATTGATAATAGGGTAAATGTGACATAACAGTAATGGACCCCTCCCCCTCAAAGTGTTTGCTTTATAAAACAACATCCAATAAAAATTCATCTTTTATTATTTTTTTTCAGAGCTCTTCCTTGCATGTTTTATAATGTAGTATCGCAAACAACGGCGATTCGATAAACAAAAATTTACGCTATCTTATATTATCGCCATTCAGAACATGTAAAAATAATATATTTCAATAAGATAAGTGAAAATCATATAAAACTCAACAATCTTTTATTCATTTTGCCTTTGTGCCATTAAAAAACCATTCGACACACCTCAAAGTTACAGCCGCTCAAAATAAATTTCCGTGAGGTCGTGAAATCGTATCTCTTTCCATTTAATCAGTGTATGGTGTATGGTGGTGCCCTCCCTTATTACATTAGATAAACCATTTCGAGACTCAAATCCAGGGATATAGAATAATATTCAATATATCTTATTGAATATACAATATATCTGATCTCAATATGTGATATTCAATATATCTTATTGAATTACTCAAGCATAAAATATTGCTTCACAGTTCCACTGTCTTTCAGTGAAATTTTTACTGAACAAGCTAAGACATTGGTCTTTTTTGTTTTCTTACAAAAATTACATGTTTTTTTTCCAGTAATAGAAAACTGGATTTTTTTTTTATACTAATGGTCATTTACAAAATTTCATTTATTTTTAAGGTTTTTAAGATCCATTACTGGAATGCTCAATTAGGTTTCTTCTCTAATCTACTAACAAATTTATTTAAATAATGTAAATTTAATATACTTAATTAGGATGAATTTGAAAAGTAAAAACCTAACGATCCTAATTATTTTATTGAATTTGGTGTTATTGCAGTGCTGTATTATCCCTTTTAGAATGTATCTCATTCTATCAATGCTTAACAAACTATATAAGATTTTTTTTTTTTTGGGGGGGGGATAATTTACAAGTGAAAAAGAGTTTAACTAAATATAATAAATAAGTATCCTCGTTTATTCGAAATTAAATAAAGTAGTAGAAAAGGTAAAAAATGTAAATAACATCATGTATTATAAAATGTATTTTTACTTCTTTCTAAGCTTATTTTATAAAAACAATTATTGTTTATTTCATGTAACTGTTTACAAAACAGGAAATGATCCATTTTCATGAGCTTGGTAGCCTAATCTATCAAGTAGCTAGTGAATCTTTGTAATATCTTTAAAAAATTAAAGCTTTCATTTATTTTTAAAGCATTTTAATGCTGACGATAAAACTCGAGGTAAAAAGGTAGGAGGAATGTTGTATGATGTACAATTGTAATAAAACATCTATTTGTTGAATAGTACTTGTACGATTTTGAGTTTGCTGGTCAAATACCACGCATGCGCGAAGTTAATTTTCTCGCCAAAGCGCTTGGCGACAGAGGTTTGCGTCAAGTGCGTAGGACGTTGAGTGATTGTGAATTTGCGTCCGGTCAGTACTGGGAGGAAAAGGTAGCGTTACTATATCTTCCTTTTAAAATTTTAGATAATGTTACTCGAAAACAAGCTAAAATGCAAAGAACCTATTACAGAATATTCATGAACACTGAATTTGATTAAGAAATTCGCCAAGTTAGTCAGATATAGCCATGTTGGCTTCATTTATGAAGGCTTATTTTAGGTCGCCAAATTTGTCTGTATTTCGCCAAGAGTCGCCAAGCTTTGCGAGAATTTCACGTTGACGGATACAAATATATACACTGGCCTCCAAAAGTTAAGGTACAACTGGTTTTTTGCGTCTAATTTGCAAATGAATGAATATAGAAACAACAAATTTGGAGGAAATGCGCGCTAAACTGTTATTTAATACATGCGACATAGAAATTTACTTAAATTAAACGCATAAATGAAATTACAACAAAAAAGCACTCATGATGGAAAATTCCATTCTTGGAGAAATCAGTACATCGTAGTATTATGCAGTAAAATGTGACAGAAACATTAAAAACTGGTTCTAATACGGAATATGTCCACCCCGGACTTGAATGCATTGGCAGCATCGACTTTCCATGCTCTCAATTAAATTGTCGGACACCGAAATGGGTAACGCTGACCAGACTTAGAGTAAGCTTGTTCGAGCTCATTTAATGACCTTGGAGGAGGACTTAAAGCCGCAACCTGTCTTCCAAGATAGTCCCAAATATGTTCTATCGGATTCAAGTCTGGAGAGTGAGCTGGCCATTCCATTCTCTCCAAACCGTGATCCTCAAGATAATCCTCAACAACCACAGCTCGGTGTTGTCTCGCATTATCATCCGTTAGAATGAAACCATTGCCAATAACACCGGCATATGGGCAATTTACACCGGTGACAATAGCACCGCACATATGAATCAAGGATCTCATCCCGATATCTCGCACCAGTCACAGTTCCTCCATGGAACGCATGCAGGTCAGTGTGGCCTCCGAGTGAGATCCCTGCCCAAATCATGATTCCACAGTTTCTGTACGTGTGTTTCGACAGAGTTTGGTTGATGGTATCAAGTGCATTGTTCTCTCCAGATCAGAAGACGTGCTGAATCGTTCTCCAGTGTGAATCTGGAATCGTCTGTGAAGAGTACAGAAGCCCACTGTTGTCAGGTCCAGGAAACATGTTATCTTGCCCAACAAAAGCAGGCCCTTCTCTGTCGTCTGTTGAGGGGGGACACACAACTGGTCGCCTTGTATAGAGACCGGCTTTGTGAAGACGTCTTCGCACCGTAGTAGCGGAGATCCTTCTCCCTGATGCTGCAAAGTGGTCTGCAATAAGTTGCGGCACAGTATTGCGTCTTTTCCTTAGGGCCGAAAGAGCTAGAAACCGGTCTTCTGCCGGTGTTGTAACATGTGATCGGTCTGGAACATGTCTTCTGGACACAGAATCTTCGGATTCATACTGATCCCAGAGTCGTTGGACTACACTGCGAGACACATTGAGCCGTTTAGCAGTATCGGCCTGTGACAACCCCATTTCCATCCATCCTACCGCCCGCCACCTTAATTAATTGGACAAACGACTTCTTCTAGACATTTCTAGACTCTACTGGCTGTTGTGAACAAAACTGACAACAATAGTTCGAATACAACAAAACTTACACGCGAAATTACGAAAGCTTCGTAATTGCATATTTTTCTCTCATTCACAAATACTATTCTTTTCTATAAAATAAAAGTGGTAGCTGTAATTTTTGTGTAAGTTTTTTTAAAGCTTATTATTTTCATTCATATAAACTATGAAGTTTAATTTGACTGCCATTTTTTGTCTGGTGAGCTTCGAAAAACGTGTTGTACCTTAACTTTTGGAGGCCAGTGTAGTTTTATGCGTATGATTGTGAAAATGATTACAATAATGAAAGATAATAAATTGCGAGAAATCACGTTCAGGAAAACTCATAAATTAATCCCTGATTTTTTTTGTATTTTGTAATCTGCCGTCTAGTTTCAAAATGTCAGCCACCATAGAATTGCAAACTGCTATATTTCAGCCTTTTTTAAGATAGAGGCAAAAAAGGCTCCTGAATCATTATATCAAGGCTTAACACTTATGAGCCTACGCTAGTCACGCGAAGAAATGCTCAAGGTAATGTTAAGTCTATGGGAAGGTTCTTGCGCGATTTCTCGCTCGCATTTTAATATTTTTAAAAGATTTATTTTGCATAGGATAGCTGACGTCGATCTCTAACGTTGTTAGTTTTTACTTTTTTGATTTTGGTTACAGTTTTTTTATAAGCGGACATTTTTAATTTTGGAACCGGTTGGAACCGGTTCTGGAAGTGAAAGTACCTTTATATAAAAAAACTGGAACCAAAATCGAAAAAGTAAAAACTAACAACTTTAGAGATCGACCTCAGCTATCCTATGCAAAAAAAACCCATTTAAATATTATTTCATTCATTTTCGCATTTTAAATATTAAAATGCGAGCGAGAAATCGTGCAAGAACCTTCCCACAGACTTAACACTAGCTTGCGCGTTTTTTTTTTTCGCATGGCTGATGTAGGCTCTTAAGCAAAAAATAAATTTGAATTTCCAATTTTTTTGTATATATTTTTTTTAGTTTTAAATCTTTTAGACGCCGCCATTTTCAAACAATATAGTGGAACAAGCTGGCCAACGAACTCGGTCGAGATATTGGTGAGCCTAATACACATACATAGTGACATCCAAATCGGTTTATAAATACGAGTGCTGTCGTATAGTACCTTTACACTGTATTGCCTGGTAACTTTAACGATAAAGAAGATATTTCAGCAAAAGTTTAAATAGGCTAAATGTGCTTTATAGGAAATAACACCAAAAGCATTTTTATATGAAAAATACCAATTATGTATTCAAATAAAGCTTTGAAATTTATTAAAATCTATATATCCTTCCGTATTAGTCGAAAACCTGGGATTAATAGACAATAAAATCGCCAAAAATTTACCTATTTACAGCAGCATTTTTTATTCTCATTATTTCAAGTGCGTATATCTGTTAAATATGTGTTTAATTTAGATTTTCTTATTTATTAATGAAGTTTTAATTTCGTTAGTCCGAGACAAATTTTGAACTATTTGAAATTTTTTTTATGTATGAATGAGTTAATCTTTCATAAACGGGCTGTGCGCGATATAGATATATTTTTATAAAAGACCACGTTTGAAAGTTATTTTAAAAACCATTAAAGATCAGTAATTTGATATAAAGTTTTCAATCAAGCTGCATTTGTAAGTACATGTTTTTCCTATTCGACGGTATAAAAATTGCAATTGTGCGAAGTTTAGAAGTTAAAGAAAAAGGCAGTAAAAGCGAAATTTAAAGGTCAGGTCGTTACTGCCATCAATATGATGTCAGCGTTATTCAAGAACAAGTTTTTGCTTTATAATATAAATGGCAGACTGTCAAATGTAATGTATTTTCCTTATTTCAAAGTATTCGGATTTGGATTTTATTAAGATGCCCTATACCCCTGTATATACTGTACCCTATATACTGTACATAATATGATGCCCTATATACTGTACATAAATTATTAGATGCCCTAGGAAAACTATATATTTTCCTGAATGAATAGGTTAAGACCCCGGGTTTCCAATATAAATACTGTTTATTTGTAATGCATTCCATAAACCTTAAAAGTATACCTAAGAATTTTGTTACATCCTGAATAATATATTGATAATATGTTATGTTATGGTAAGGATTTCTTCACTTCAAAGGATTACAAAGAAAAAATATATCCATGACAGATACTATGACAATACTTGTTTCCCTAAAAAATATCATTTTATTGGAAAATAAACTTGAGAATTTGCTTGTTACTTCAAAATGCTTCCGAAGAAATCCGAGATAGTTTGTATTTGCATAACCTGTAACTGTGAATTGATTTTTATATATTTCAAGAACAAAGTCATTTTTCTCCTTTTCATCATTATGCGTACTTCAAAGAAATATGGATTTTGATATTCTGTAACAATGGGAAATAATATCCATCTAGCAGAATACGACACAAAAATCAAATATCATGATAATTTTCACAGTTTCGCTATATTTCGCTGAAAGGAAACTGAAAATTCTGAGATCATTTTACAATATGTATGGATTTTCACAAAAATATTTCCATTTAATTCGATATAATGATGTATATTTGTTCCAGTAAAAATAAGTGCTCTCTTGGGAATATGAATACAGAAAAAGCATTATCATTCAGTTGAAAAATATAGAAAATTCATGAATATCAGAAAGACTAAGTCACATTAATTTATTGGATATTTTACTGCCGATTATATAAATATAAATTCCATCAATGCAACTATTTGACATAATGAAACATGCATGTTAATTTTATTTAATTATTAAAGCTGACTGAAACTATCGTGATTTTAGTTATATTAATTTTAATATATTAAGAAAACACATTATTGTTTAATATATGCTATTTGTAAACAATTCGCAATACCGCTGTATTTAGCAAAAGTATAAAAACAATTAACATAAGCTCTGAAGCTACAGTGGTGTTTTGCAACACGCTATCTAAACTAAATGTTTAATAAAAACAATTTATTTAATTATCAACATTATTTTAATAATTGCTTTAAATGAAATGTTGGACATCACACAATATGTTTCTCAGCCTTTCTTTAATTAATTTCAAGGTCTTATTCAAACTAAATTGAAATGAAGATGGAGGGCGAATTTAAAACAAGTTAAGTTTAAGGAAAAAATAAAACCAATTTCGAAATATTGTTTCTTTATTTTATTACACTGACAATTAACTATTGTACACCAGTTCGCGTATTTTTTAATTAGAGTGGCTTGGCAAAGGAAATTGTTTTTTAAACCTTCTGTGGAATAATGTCCAGGCACTAGTTTTTGTGACTCTGTGTACAATCGTGTTGTCCCGAATCACTAACATTTGTATGTGAATGAGAAATATATTGTGTTTTTCTGTAAGTTTCGCCAAATGCACATAGATCCATGGAAGTTGGTTGGCACGGTGATTTTACAATGATTAGTAATTAGACTGTCGTTGTGCAGTGTCTATACTGAGGTGATAGCTGGAAACAGCGGATATGGAACGGGTGTTGCCTTTGGAACGTATCCTCGTGATATCTACACCACGTGAAAATTTATTTGAAGTCGAGATTCCGACTTGCAGTTTCCTATAGAGCCAGAGAATGTGAATTACACTTATTTGGTAAAGTTAATCTTTCTATACCTCGAATAAGTAATACCGTAATACCGGGATTAACGGGATTCTATTTAGAGTTTCGATTATCTTTTAAGTGTATTTTTAGATTCTACTAAAAGAAATGGAAAGGATATTGTGAGCTGAGTTGAGTACTTTATGATTTAACGAGTTTGGGAAAGGAATCCCCGCCCTCTCTTATATTTCTTAATTGAGCTTAGTTGTGTACCGTTTGAATTAATTTACCCACTCCGCTGCTGATATTCCCTGCTTATTCTTGAAAATATTTTTTTCATGCTTTCTAAAATCTGTGACATGTCCTATTTTCACGCTGATAGCCTCAAATAAAACTTCATGTCTGCTAAACCTTCCGATTTTCGAGTACATCTATTTAAAGAAAATACGCTAAAATAAACTGCAAAAAAGGTAATCCGATATGCGGAGAGCACTTGCTTAAGGAAGGAAGAAACAGAAAGCAAACACACCAGATTTCTTCGACCGTTAACCCATATTTAAAATAACTGTGTGATTTACAAACTCAGTAGCTGTGATATTGTACTATGGTAGTCATTACCTTATAAATCAAAGTTTAAAAATGTGCAATTTCATGCGAATGTTTCATGGCATATTGTTTCTAAAATAATGCTATTGTTGGAACTTCAATAAATCTATTCTATTATATAAAGAGAGAACGCCTGTCTGACTGACTGACTTATCAACGACCAGTTGAAACGACTAAAGTCAGGATCACGAAATTTGGAGAATAGATTGCTGTTATGAGCCCGACAAGCAAAACGAAAGAAACTTTGAAAATTCCACTCCGAAGGGGGTTAAAGGGGGGATCGAACGTTTTAGGACATTTTGCCATATCTCAGCAGCAGTTTTAGGTAGCCGCATGAAATTCAGAATAACAAATCTACTAAAAAAATGGTTAAACGTGTATTTCAGCGATTTTAAAAATTCACCCCTTAAGACAGTTAAATGGGGGTCGAACGTTTTAGGTTATTTTGCCATATCTCAGCAGCAGTTTTAGGTAGCCACATGAAATTCAGGATAACAAATCTACTAAAAAAATAGTTAAACACGTATTTCTGAGGTTTTAGAAATTCATCCACTAAGGACGTTAAATGTGGAGGTCGAACGTTTTAGGTCATTTCGCATATCTCAGCAGCAGTTTTAGGTAGGAGCATGAAATTCGGGATAATAAATGTACTAAAAAATACTGAAACACGTATTTTAACGATTTTAGAAATTCACTCAGTAAAGGGGGTTAAATGAGGCATCGAACGTTTTAGGTCATTTCGCCACATCTCAGCAGCAGGATAACAAATCTTCTAAAACTGTAGTGAAACACATATTTCACCGATTTTAGAAATTCACCAACTAAGGGGGTTAGGTAAGTATCGGATATGAACGATGGATGATTATGGAACATTAGACAAATAAGACAACTATTGCTTATTTTTTATTAGATATTTTGCGTAAGACATTTTTAAAAGGCAATTTTTTAAAAATCATTTATAAAAATGAGGTATTTAGTATGATTTCGTCAAAATAACATAAGTTTTTTCTGATTGTCATTTTGGCGGTTTATAGACGCGAATACGTTATTGTGTTCGGCATATTTTTAGGATATTACATCATTACTTATGTTATCCGGAAGGCCAAGGTTAGTCGGGCAAAGCCGGGTGATTCCGATATATTGAAATAAATTTATTAGTTTCAATATGTACATAAACAGAAGAAAAATATTTATCACATTTTCACAAGCTTATATTTAAAGCATAAAATTTGTAAGTACTGCAATTTTGTCACACTTCCACTTTTATCCGTTATAGCACATTTTGTTCAATTACCTGCCCATTCCAACCCTATATTTTAGTTGATACATTGTCCACCCGTAAGAAGCCGGTACGAACCACTACCCTTAAATAAAAATCTTCACAACACGTAGCTTTGTATTGTAACTAACCACAATTAAAAGTAGAAGAAAAATCAATAACTAAAACATATTTCAGTTTTTCCCTTGTTGTTTAACCCTCTAGCCGCGGCCGATGTTTCCCTTTTTTTATATAAAACAACGGCCTATTTTTATTTGTCACTTATAATAGTTATAAGGATTGAATGTCACCGGAATTTACAAAAAAAAATTATTTCCAAATAAGTAAAAGCAGTTTTTTCATGTACATTATAAAAACAAAGTCTTATTTCAAAATTCCGGTGGAATGTGGCATTTATAGATTCAAAATATTTCAAAAACCGCAGAACTTTCCGATTGACCTAATATCTGAAATGATATATGTATTATATTTGTAAACGAATATCTCTACTTCTAAATAAACGAAGATAGATTCAACAAAGAAATAGAGTCTCTCGGTGCTTAAGTACTGAAAAATTGTAGGCAACGCCAAAATAGCGTACCCCGGGGAATCGGTATAGAATAAGCGAAACGCGATAGGAGCGTTTCCCGTGGCTGGAGGGTTAATACAATTCTAATTATTTTAGCGTATTATAATCATATTCTAACCAATATATGATTTACTTGCCACAGACAAAGTTATCATTGATGTTTTATCAAATTAAATATACAATTAAATAAAATATTTTTACAGATAATCCTTTCTAAGCACTTCATTACTAAAACACTTTCAGCGTATAATGCACTCCCGTGTATAACGCGCTCATATAATCTGAGACCGCTTTTTTCTTTTTTTTAGGTACATTCGCCGCACCCCCTTTTTTTGCAAAGAACTTCATGAGATATGTAGAATAGAAATACAATGAAGAGCATTAAAATGTATAACAACTATAACAACCACAAAGAAAACATACACAAATGCAAAAGAGGAATACTACAAAGCTTATCTGCTGGAATCTTCACAAACTGTTTAAAATCGTGCACTCCATATTCAAATAATCACATCTTCTTTTCTTATTTATTAATATAGAAATCTCATTTATTATATTTAATTGTTAAGATTTCATTTTAATACTCGGTAGAAAAACTGAGATGCGCCGCCAGGCGCCAGAATGGCGTCCGTGAGCCACGTCAACTGTCGCACCCAAGTTCTCAGGGACTTTTAACGAGCACGACCAGGAGGGTCCTCCTGTATGCGCTGCGACCGGTGGAAGCGCCGCCACCTGCTAACCACTCCCATTGAACCCAAGTGAGTGACGACATAGGTCGTTGCGATTGTGGTGTTTCTCAGCCTTCTTGAGGAACCACCACGTTACACTTGGGGACGAGCCGGGGTCCCCCAACAGCTTCGGAGCTGGACACCCAAGAGGGAACCAGGCCCTAGGACTTAGTTCGAGTTAACCCAGCCCGCACTTGCTCTACCAGAACACGAGGAACGCGAAAACCTACAGAGGTAGTCACAGTTACCTCTTGTAATGTTTAATACTCGGTATATATTTTATTTTTTTTTTTACTTTAAAAGTGCACGTTATATGCCGTTATATACGCAAGTATTTTAAAATTTTCACAACCATTTAGAAGAATTCAAAATGATTAAATGATTAAACTAATGCCAAAATATTTTGGCAATTTTAAATATATTTGATTAATAACATCAAATAATATTTTACCATATATACTTTCATATAAATCGTCACGCCTAATTCGAGAGAAATAACAGGTTGAACACCAGTATTTCAGAATTACTATGATCTTATTTAATCTCAGAAAAAAATTACAAATTCTGCGAATAAATAGCACAAAAAATATCTATTTGGAAAACTCTTATTCAACCTGTTATTTTTCTGGAAATTGGAGATCCACTTATACAATTGTATGTACAGTTTCAAAACGAAGTACAATATAATACTAGTAAATCTGCAGATCAGGAGCCTCAACGTCCGCTCTAAAAGTTATTATTTTTTAATCTCACTGTTCATATTATTTAGTATCTTACAATCCGCAATTTAATTTTTTTATTGCATACATATTTATAGGCATATAAAATACTTTGGAGGTTTCATAAATTAGAAGAGTTGAATTAAACACGGCTTATGAAATGATAAACCGTGTTTAATTCAACTCTTCTAATTTCTGACACCTCCGAATTATTTTATATGCCTATAAATATGTATGCAATAAAATAAATAAAAATTGCGGATTGTAAGATACTAAATAATATGAACAGTGCGATTAAATTATAAATTCTTATGAGCTTCTTATTCATGTAACTATTTAGATAAAAAAAATAAACTTGTATTAAAATAAATTCTTCATTTATGTCAAAAGAATACAAGAATAATTTATTTTGATAACAAAATATTGCATTAAAATAGTGCGGGTTACGTGAATTTTATTATTTTGATATTCCTTGCAATATGGTGGCTAAGCAACTAGTAAAATAAAGAGGAAAGTAAAAAGAAATTTATTTTAAAATTTGTAAAAAAATATGAAAATAAAATCTTTTATATTTTCCGAACAGATGCAAAAAATGCTCCAATAATTTCAACAATTAATTTCTAAATTCTGATGAATGTATCAGCAAATTTTCAAAGCTATTGGATATATTTAAAACCTCCATATCGAAAATTTTGCATTAGTAATTTTACGTTTAAATCCATATACCACATATACAATCCATACCACATACAATCCATACCACACAATCCATACCACACAATCCATACCACACAATCCATACCACATACAATCCATATGGCTATTTAAATCCATATTCAAATATGCGATTTTCATTTCAGTTAAAAATTAAATTTGAAAATCGTCTGCATTCCCATAGGAAAGCATTATGATCTAAAAAGAAAGGGGCTATATTTTTCTAACGAATGAACCAAATGTAACTAAAAACTATACATCTAATTCCGGGTACCTCACAAACATACCCACCAAAAAGCAACCTAATAGGACGATTTTACGGCAGTTATCGCGGAACAGACAGACAAACAGACAAACAGACAGACAGACAGAAACCAAAAACCTTACGCGTCTCAACAGCGAGCCTCAACTGGCGTTTCGGCAAAAATAATACTGGTTTTCCTTTAAATAAATAATATTTAAAAAATTACATTTCAATGCGAATCTATACCACCTTTTAATTTTTATTATTTTTCATTTTACCCTAAAAGATGTTCAACAAAGATTGCTTCCTATGCATAGAGTAAAGAAAAAAGTATTTGCTATATAAGCTATTTTCCTGAAATAAATATTGTAACCAGACATTTATCACTGCATTCACCAGGTGATTCCTTCTCACAGTTTCTATATGTCTTATATAAACAGCAATAAATCTCTCATTCTCTTTTCTCTTGTGAAATTCTTTTTTCTGTTTGAATAAACAGGACGAAAAAAGAAAAGTCCTTTTCAAGGTTCCTTTTCTTTCGTCGAATAACGAAATATTATTTTTAAACTAAATTTTCGAAGGATAAAATTAATCACTTCAATTTGAAAATTCGATATGTACAAAGTTACTTTGTATTCTTCTTCACTATTCCGATTAATTCACAATTCAAACAATTTATGGATACTGTAATTAAATATAATAGTTTTTCCTTCAATATTCTATGTGATCATTAATACGAGTATTATAATACAAATTATAGGACCTTTAATGGTTTATCTTCTTAAATACACAATTTAATACAAAGCTTCCGAAATTATTCTTTACGCTGTTTAAAATTTTCAGCACACTGTACAGTCGTTTGACCGTTTTCATAGAAAACGGTTGCATAATCGTAATTTAAGTCTATTCTGACCATATTATTGCCTATATTATGGTCAGAGAAGAGTTAAGTTACGGTTATGTAACCGGTTTCTCTAAATACGGTCAAATGATTGACAATTTGCTACAAATTTTTAACAGTGTATAAGCTCTTGTTACAAAACAATTACTTAATTTTTAGTGTTGATTAATTCGAAAAATGCGAACATATCCTCAAAATATATCTTATAGTAAGAGTGATGCTTTTTGGCGTTTTGAATATCGCTGTTTTGAAATAGTAATCTCCGCTGTATTTAACCGCAGATTTCTATCATTAAATAAGAAGAATATTTTGATTCAATACTAGCAAGCTACGCCCGCTACGCTGGTCAATTTCTCTTAACTACTTTTAATCAAACAAAATATTGACATTTGATAATTCACTCTTATATTTTAACAGAATAATAAGGCTACTATAATTTGTGACTCGTGCCAATATACACGTCAGGACACGTCGCCCTTTTCATTATCTTTTTACGCATGAAGGTTTCGCTATGGTACTCCATTCTTAAATTTAGTAATTTTTTAAACTCAATATTTGAAAAACGGCATAATTATTAGATTTGAAATTTATATCAAGAAAAATAGATTATATCAAGAAATCGATTCTGTAATTCCAGAGATTCCATAAATATTGTAATTTAGAATGATTTTAGAACGCTTTTCGCTCATTTCACCCTTATAAATTTCGATTTTTTTTTATTATTCTTAGAGAGCATTTACATCTTACAAGTAAGTACAATGCCAAATTTCAAATTTCTAGATCCTTCAGTATAAAAAAGACGCCATTTTCGCACATTTTTCGCTCCTGCACCCCATTGGAGTTAGTGGCACCGACATAAAATATAGCCTATGTTGGAGTAGGGATTGTCATCATCAATTTGCCACCATTACTTTTGAAATCGGTTCTGTACTTCCAGAGATTTCATAGAAATTGTATTTTAGAATGTTTTTAGAACGCTTTTCGCTTATTTCACCCTTTTAAATTTCGATTTTTTTTTTAATTTGTTCTTAGAGAGCATTTACATCTTATAAGTAACTACAATGCCAAATTTTAAATTTCTAACTCTTTCAGTATAAAAAAGATTGAAATTTTGGAACGTTTTTCGCTTCTGCATCCCCCCCCCCCTGGGATTAGTGGCACCGACATAAAATATAGCCTATGTTGGAGCAAGGATTGTCACAACCAATTTGCCTCCATCACTTTTGAAATCGGTTCTGTAGTTCCAGAGATTCCGTAGAAATTGTAATTTAGAATGTTTTTTAAACGCTTTTCGCTTATTTCACCCTTTTAAATTTCGATTTTTTTTTAATTTGTTCCTAGAGAGCATTTACATCTTATAAGTAACTGCAATGCCAAATTTAAAATTTCTAGCTCCTTCAGTATAAAAAAATCGCAATTTTAGAACGTTTTTCGCTCCTGGACCCGTGGGATTAATAGCATCGACATAAAATATAGCCTATGTTGGAGCAGTGGTTGTCACCATCAATTTGCCACCATCACTTTTGAAATCGGTTCTATAGTTCCAGAGATTCCACAGAAATTGTAATTTAGATCGTTTTTAGAACGCTTTTCGCTCATTTCACCCTTTTAATTTTGATTTGTTTTTAATTTGTTCTTAGAGAGCATTTACATCTTATAAGTAACTACAATGCCAAATTTCAAATTTCTAGCTACTTCTGTACACAAAAAATCGCAATTTTAGAACGTTTTTCGCTCCTGCACCCCCCTGGGGTTAGTGGCACCGACATAAAATATAGCCTATGTTGGAGCAGGGGTTGTCACCATCACTTTTGAAATCGGTTTTGTAGTTCCAGAGATTCCACAGAAATTGTAATTTAGAATGTTTTTAGAACGCTTTTCGCTTATTTCACCCTTTTAAATTTCGATTTTTTTTAATTTGTTCTTAGAGAGCATTTACGTTTTATAAGTAACTACAATACTAAATTTCAAATTTCTAGTATCTTCGGTATACAAAAAATCGCAATTTTAGAACGTTTTTTGCTCCTGCAAACCCGTGGGGTTAGTGGCACTGACATAAAATATAGCCTATGTTGGAGCAGGGGTTGTCACGATCAATTTGCCACCATCACTTTTGAAATCGGTTCTATAGTTCCAGAGATTCCACAGAAATTGTAATTTAGAATGTTTTTCGCTTATTTCACCCTTTTAAATTTCGAATTTATTTTTTAATTTGTTCTTAGAGAGCATTCACATTTTATAAGTAACTACAATGCCAAATTTCAAATTTCTAGTTCCTTCGGTATACAAAAAATCGCAATTTTAGAACGTTTTTCGCTCCTGCAAACCCGTGGGGTTAGTGGCACCGACATAAAATATAGCCTATGTTAGAGCAGGGGTTGTAACCATCAATTTGCCACCATCACTTTTGAAATCGGTTCTGTAGTTCCAGAGATTCCATAGACATTGTAATTCAGAATGTTTTTAGAACGCTTTTCGCTTATTTCACGCTTTTAAATTGCGAATTTTTTTTAATTTGTTCCTAGAGAGCATTTACATCTTATAAGTAACTACAATGCCAAATTGCAAATTTCTAGCTCCTTTGGTATACAAAAAATCGCAATTTTATAACGTTTTTCGTTCCTGCACCCCCCTGGGGTTAGTGGCACCGACATAAAATATAGCCTATGTTGGAGCAGGGGTTGTCACCATCAATTTGCCACCATCACTTTAAAAATCGGTTCGGTAGTTCCAGAGTTTACCCCCTACAAACAAACAAACAAACAAACAATCTTTACTACTTTATAATATTAGTATACCCGGGCTTTCAATCCCGGGATTCAAATCTTGTTACGGACATAACAAACAATCTTTGATGCCTTCTTGGTAGAAATGACTTCATGAAAATAGCATTTCTATATTTTTAATTTGTCTTCAAAAACATAACATTAAAGGCACTTAAAAATATTTAAATAGGACTAAACTTTTGCGTTTTTTAGTATTCAGGATGTGTTAAATGTAGTATAGCTATATCTAACTATATAGCTATATCCAACTAGCTATATCCTGCTAGTTATAGCTATATCCAACACACAAAACCAAAGGATATTTTATTCCGTTTCTTAGAATAGTACAGGAAAAGTAATGTTTATTTGAAATCATGATTAGGCCTAATTATTATTATTTTGTTTATTACTTTCATATTCCCGTACGAATCTATAACAACTCTTTATTCTTATTATTTTTAAATTTTCATGTAAAAAATTTTCATATTTTCTCGAATTAAAAATCAAATACATTTCATCGAATTATGCAAAGTAAATATTTTTTTCTGTACGCTTGAAATTCATACACACGAAACAAAATATGTATGACTTATAAGTTATTTTATTAAATACAAATGGTAACCAGACATTTCTTGGTTTATTCGACAGGTGATTTCTTCTCACAGCTGATTTCTCTCATCTTATATAAACAATACTAAATCTTTTATCCTCCTCTGTCTTATGAATTTCTCTCTCTTTTTTTCATAATATATAAGAAGGTATATAGAAGATGCAGGGTAATTTTTAAGGTTTGCTTTCATCCCTTTATTAACGTAATATTTTTAAACTAAATTTTAGAAGGATTAAACTAATCTCTTCAATTTGAAAATTTAAAAAAATGCAAAATCATGTTTTAAAATTAACGATTTGTTCCGAATAATTCAAAAATTTATTCAAGTTTTAATTAAAAATATTAGTGGTTTCAATAAGTTAAGTAAATTATTCGTTAATAAGTAATATTATCAATCAAAATATCGATTAAAAATATTATTTATGTTTTAAAAATAATACTTTCATGTTAAAAACTAAGGCAGTAAGCTCTCGGATTGAATTGAATTGGTGAGTGGAAAAAGGATAATATTCCAGCTGTCGTAAATGTTGAGGAAAAACAAAAACATTTCTGTAAAAAAAACTATCGACTTTAGAGAAATATTCACCGTTATTCGATGGTAGGTCTAGTCGATGAGGGTTGATCCTATAAATTTCAAAGAAAAATATTAATTAATTTATTAATTATTAATAATTAAAAATGGTGGAATGTCATAATTTTTCCTCTCGAATTCCTGAGATCATGTAAAATAGCAAATTAAATATTTTTATGGCACTATGTCTATATTAAACAATTAAAAATTAAAGATAATATTTAAAATAAATATAGGAAATAACAATTGTAGATAATAATAACAATTATTATTTTTAGTATTTATACATTAAAAAGTGGATATTTTTACAGTTATCTACTAGACACTATCTCCGGTATTGGTCGTGGGATACTGATGAAAACGGTCTTTCTTCTTCAGGTGTATAGAGATTCTGCATTTTTTTTTTTTTTTTTACTTTCATTGGAGTTTTCCACTATTACGCTGATTATTTGTCCCAATATTATATTCCATGCACGCTGAATCTATGTGAAGCTACACATGATCTTGTTTCTTAAATAATCTGGCAGTTCCATTGTTCAAACAATCAATAAATTCCACATAGACTTCACGCAGTTGATCAGTGTATATGACTTGTTAATGCTGAATGTCATATTTTTCTTCGTTATGAAATCGAAACCTGTTAAAATACCATGCCCACCTGTTGTTGAAAATGATAATCTGGTGATTTTAAAGCCTCTTTACTTGATAAGGGGGAGTGCGCTTCTTAGCTGTTCGAATGGTTCTGCTTCAATTCGTCGCGCACAATTCATCGCGGAACAATTCATCGCGCACAATCCATCGCAGCTTCAAGTCGTCACAGCGACAATTCGTCGTGTTGTCAATTCGTCGCGACGCCAATTCGTCGCAAAGAAAATGTTTTTGAAGGCTATGATGACAAAATAAAGACATTTTAGTAAAAATGTTTAATGATAATTAGTTTTTTAGATGTAGAGAATTATAACTAACAATTTACATGCGATTATATCTAAAAAACAAATTATCATTAAATAATTTTACTAAATTATCTTTATTTTATCATCTTAGCCTTCAAAAACATTTTCGTTGCGACGAATTGACGTCGCGACGAATTGACACCGCGACGAATTGACGCTGCGACAAATTGAGGCTGCGATGAGTTGTCGCCGAGACGAATTGACGCCGCGCTGAATTGTGCACAATGAATTGACGCGACACCAGTTCGAATGATGTTTCAGAGTAGCACTGTCTTGAGTGGAAGAAAGGTAACAATCCGGGACTATTATCCTTCTTCCACTCAACGAAATCTTAAAGTCCAAATAAACTGATGATGAAAAGCAGGAATGTAATAATTTTTCGACTCATTAGGTAGCTTACAGTAAAACCTTCAAAATGTCCTCATTTTCCATATTTTTTTAATGTTATCCTTTTTCCACTAAGCCTTTCAATTGCATCTTCCCTATTGTACCTCGAAGAGTGTTTGTTGTGTTCGTCATATTTGAATAAAATAAACAAATTTCACACACTATTCAATAGTAATTAATTTAAATGAAATGTTTTCTCTTTCAAAACATCCATCAATTTAATTATTTTCATTTTTAGCATAGTGGTTTGTTTCACTTTCATTTAATTAAAACATATTTTGAGCATTGTGGTATAATTTTACTTCTAACCTCTATAAATCAATGTTAAGTGTAATAATTGAGTTATCAAAAGTTAGAAAACATTTTTAAAAAAGTATGTATTTTGTGTAGTTAAAATATGCATAAATGCCCTGACTGCATAATAAAATTAGTTTCTCAGATGTCACTGCAATATTTACATTATATTGTATATTACTTATGCTTCAATTTTCAAGTGAAAAAAAATGTGGAGACCTTGCACTTCCAGTTATATTATACAACACTATTACTGATTTATTATTACATGAAAAAAATAATTGCTTAGATTTTTACATAATGGCTTCAAACTAAAATTTCTATACACTGAAATTACCAATTATTCTTAGCAATAGCAACCAGAAATATGCAGATCAGACAGAATTTACAGAAATCAATCACTCGTAGGCAGCCAGCGTTGAAGTACAGGCTCAAAAAATTTCTGCCACTTACCGGACCACAGCCAGAAGATTGGCCGGACACAAGAAACAACGGGGGAAGGAAGACCCTCCAAGCCGACCCCATCAGACCCCCCCCCCCCCCCACACACACACACACGAGAGAATCCTAAAGGTAAACGGTTGGTCTCCGTTACGATGACAAAATTAATTTTAATGTAAAGATATATACAATGTTATACAATATTAAAATACATATAATAATAATCACATACGATTCCCAATTCGCCTATGACTGGGCGAGCGAAATTGTAAGTTGCACATAAATATTGATGTAAGATTTCAATATTCTGATACAAATTATATTAGAAAAGCAGTAGTTAATAAACATTTACACAGTATTTACCAATTTAAAAAAAATAATAAACAGTTCAGACAAGTATATAGATATATATTTATATATAATTATGTATAAGTACATATATATATATATATATATATATATATATATATATTAGAAAGCAACACCACGTCCGTAAGTAACGCTGACGTCACAACGCCGTTCGCAACACCTCACCCATAAATTTCGCTTTTGATACACTTTTTGTAACTTCTAAAAATAGCACAATTTAAATTTTTACACCGTCGATTAGGGATAATATGTTCTTTTAAATCAATTTATTTGAAAACTATACCTCGCAATTTACTGATTTTTTAGGGTTTTTCAAATAATTGTCAAGCACAATTTTTTTTTAATTTATCTCTATTGCATGCAACCCGTTTATGAAATGTTAACCCATTTGCACTTTAAACAATAGAAATAGTTTAGCATTCGTTTCCGGCTATTTTTCCCTAACGAAATAAAAACTGATCCGTAAATGAATAACATAATAAAAAAATATAAAAAAGCATGACTTTGATAGACATATTGAAATACGCCCTTGAACTACTGAAATTATCTTAATCCAAAAGGCCAAAGTCGAGATTTCTTAGACTAACTCTTGGCATTTGGCTAATACGAAATTACGCTTTTAATATATTTCAAAACTTTATTTGAGTACGTTATTCATATTTTTCATTAAAAAATGCTTCTTTGTGTTATTAGCGGGCAATCTAAAAAGTATATTAAATGTAAAACATCTATTACAGTTTGCAATTAAAAAACATCATTTTCACCAATCTTCTGTAACCTGCGAAGCCCTGGTTGGATCCTCTAGTATATATTAAAAGATTAAAGAATGAAACGCTATTCATGATAATTATTTCTTCTAAAGATTTTTTGAAGGTGAGAATAATCTGTTTATGAAAAAAATGTTAGATTTCTCTTTTTTCTATTGAACTAGTATTTGCAATTTCAGTAATTTATTTTCTTACCATTCCGCGCAGTATTTATTTGAAATTAAGATAATTTTCCATATTGTATAAAATGTTTTATTTATTGATTAATATATTCAATGTTCAAATTCAATTAAAAATGCAGCATATCTTCGAAATCATCGTATTTCAATTATATTTTTTAATATACTGATTAATATATTTTAAAAAAATGGTTTTCACCTATTTTCTGTAACTTGTGAAGCCCTGGTTGGATCTCTTAGTATATATTAAACGATTAAAGAATGAAACGCTGTTCATAATAATTATATTTTCTAAAGATTTTTTTAAAGTTGAAAATAATTTGTTTATGAAAAAAATCATTAGATTCTGCTTTTTGTATAGAATAGGTTTTAGCATTTTCGATAATTTATTTTCTTACCATTCCGTATAGTATTTATATTAAATTAAGATAACTTTCCTATTGTATAAAATGTTTTATTGATTGATTTCTATATTCAGTGATCAAATTTAATTAAATACTCTGCATATTTTTGAAATCATCATATTTCAATTAAAAAAAAAATATATATCACCTATTTTCTGTAACCGTCGAAGCCCTGGTTGGATCGTTTAGTATATTTTTAAAGATTAAAAAATGAAACGCTATTCACAATACTTATCTTTTCTAAATATTCTTTTTTTAAGTTGAAAATAATCTATTTATGAAAAAATTCCTTAGATTCTGCTTTTTATATAGAAAAGGTTTTTGCATTTTCAATAATTTATTTTCTTACCATTTCGTATACTATTTATTTTAAATTAAGATAACTTTGCCTATTGTATAAAATGTTTTGTTTATTGATTTCTATATTCAATGTTCAAATTCAATTAAATACGCTGCATGTTTTTGAAATCATCGTATTTCAATTTAAAAGAAAATTCTCACCTACTTTCTGTAACCTGCGAAGCGCTGGTTGGATCGTTTAGTATATATTAAAAGATTAAATAATGAAACGCTTATTCATGATAATTATATTTTCTAAAGATTTTCTGAAGTTGAAAATAATCTGTTTATGAAAAAAATCATTAGATTCTGCTTTTTATATAGAAAAGGTTTTTGCATTTTCAGTAATTCATTTTCTTACCATTCCGTACACGTACACTATTTATTTTAAATGAAGATAATTTTCCTATAGTATAAAATGTTTTATTTATTGATAAAGTTCAAATTCAATTCAATACTCCTGCATATTTTTGAAATCGTCCTATTTAAAAAAAATCATTAATAACGATTAATTAATAATATGCAAGGGAAAGAAAATCAAAATAAAAAAAAGGTAAAATCCAATAATTTATCTTTAAGAGATTAATTTTAATGTTAGATTTATATACAAAAGTTTCGTTCAGATAAAAATCATATTTTATTCTCTTTTCAAGCAGTAGCACGTCCTTGTGGTATAATTAGGTTAATGAACGGCTTGGGAGATTTGGTTTCTGTTTTCTAGAGTATCTCGTTTAATGAAGCCAGAATATTAATGCATTCCTAACGCTCGACTGTATTAACAAACATTAAGTAAAACTCATTTTCTTGTGATCTTTGATTAACCTCACATTAAGTTTGCCCCTACAAATTTGATGATAAATATTTTCTTGATTTAAGAGATTAATATTCAGATACATATTAGCACTAATGATTAATGTTATTGTTATTATTATTAAATCATTTGCATGCTTCACCCGTAAGTCGCAATATCAATTTTTTGTCTATTCTAACGTATAGTCAAAGGGTACATAGTAAGTATAAGTAGTGCAAAAGCATATGTATAAGTAAGGTAAAAGCATAAGGATAGGCCCTGGAACCCAAAGTCGGCGATTACGTGTTAATTAACAATAGTGATGGTAAGAATGAATGATTTTGATATTCGAATTAATCATTCAGGCATGTGGCAAAAGCATAGCTGCCAACCTTCCTATATTTTTTAAATCAATTACTACCAGAAATTTTGTAGAAAAGAAAAGTTTTTTATTTTAATTAAAGTCTATTTCTTTATTCTTTTAAATTTTCTAAAAAAATACGAAGGTTGACAACTGTGCTCTTCCCCCTTTTTTTTTTACTAAAATTCTGGTTTTAAATTTAAAAATATATACCAAAGTTGACAACTGTGCTATTGCGGATGTACGAATGATTCATTCGAGTGACAAAATCATTCATTATGGTCATCACTAATTAAGATTAATTTGTATATTAATTACATAATTTATTTTAACTACATAAATCTTTCATAATTTCTTTAGTTATCTTACAAAATTGTACTTTTCTGATATAAAACTGAGCTGCGCCACCAGTCAGCGTCTCAACCGTCGCACCCATGTCCTGAGGGACATATAACGCGCAACGACCAGGATCTGCCTCCCGTATGCGCTTCGACCGGTCAGGGCACCGTCACCTGCGCATCACCCAGATTGAACCCATGTATTGTTGATTGCGATACGCGGTGGATCCTATTATCAAAGGAGACGACCACGAAAACACTTGGGGACAGACGGAGTCCCCCAACAGCTTTGTAGCTGGACACCCACAAGGGAGCCAGCTCCTGGGCCTTAAGTCAAGTTTTCCCGACCCGCACTTGCTTTACCATAACTCGGACGATGTGGAGACCTACAAAGGTAACCACGGTTCCCTCTTGCGATGGATAATACTTTTCCGATATATACATTTTATAAAAAATATGCAGAATATTAGCTACATATTAACAATATAAAATAACCAGTGGAGCCGGCGAGGATTTCGCAATCTAATATTTTTTAGCAATATCTAAAATTTTTTAGATGCAGGTTTAAGCTTCCAAAGAAAAAATAGGGTTAACAGTAACTGCTAATAATATTAGTCAAGCTAAAATAACAACTCATTTATTGCATCAAATGTACAGTAAAAACCGATCGATGATAGTCAAAAACACGCGCGAGAAAAAAAAATAACAATCGCATTTCAACAGCATTAGAAAATGACGTCATCCGCTCCGAGAAAAAAATGGACAAAGAAACATAAATTGAATACATATAAAATACAATTTTATCTCATATAACAAAATACGTTTAGGCTACACGTAAAATACCACCGCGTCGATCGATCGGTGTTGTCTTTTTTATTCTAAACATTTTAATTAAAATTTTGTTTTACATCATATATATAAAATAAACGCGTGCGGTGGCATTACACTTTATCTTTGTTGAACTATTTATTATTTTTATAAACATGGCTGAGCGTAATATAAAGCAGTATTTTATTTTTGTGGCAACGTTGATTTGAGAAAATTTTTCATTTCATTTATGAAAACAATACTGATCTAATTTTTAATTAACTACAATTTTTAATCAAAAAACATGTTTTATCGAAATGCGAGTGTACTATGTCAGACGCCGGTTCCAAAATCATTCGAATGATACCTCATTCATTGTTGTGCGTTTTTTAAATGCATAGAAAAAGGGATGTTGACAACTGAAATAATATACATAATTTTCTGTTTCTGAAAGTTACAAACATCTTTTCTATTTTAAGTCATATGTTGCTGAAATTGCTAATTTCTAATTTATAACAATGCGTAATCGTAATTTAAATTGCTTAAAAATGAACCTTTCAAAGAAAAATTCATGGATTTCTATGACAAAAATGCCAGTCTTACTTAAATACAGTATATTCCATCGTATAACGCGTACCTTTGATACAATGATACAAGAAAATTAATCAAGATTTACGAGTGCGCCTTATACGCAAGGTATAAATGTAAAATATTTAAAATAAAAAAAGAGCAATAGAATTGAAATTTCTACATTATTAAACTTGTTAAAACTTGTTACAATCTTTATTGATATTTTCCTTTTAAGTTCGTATTAGTTATTAGACTTTTCAATGTTCTTTATAGAATTTTTCCTGCTGCATATATCATTAATATTTCTTTGCAAAGAACGGGATGCGCATTATACAGCGAGTATACCTAAAATTAAAAAGACATAGTCTCAAATACTAGGTGCACGTTAGACGGAGGAGCATGGTTATATGCCGGAATATATGGTAATTCATTCTAGGAAATTCGGAATCGCTGTATGCGATTTAATGCATTTTCTAATGCGTTTTCTTTTTCAAAAGAGCGATAAAATTCAGCTTTCTAAATTTTTAAATGTAAAATGAAATAGAATTATCCAACTTTATTGCATCGAGCGAAAATTAATGTGCATCTATCCATTTAAATTCCATCTATTGATTCCACATTACTTTTGACATTTTAAAAAGTATGACATACCAAGCATTGGGTATAAGAAATGTCTTTTATCTGTAACATATTCTTTTTTTTTAAAACAAGTTGAATTAGGAAATGGAAGAAGGTCGGATTTGAATTGACGCATAACTATTTTATACTCTTTCAGAAAATCGTAGAGAGTTTAAAATTTTAATGCTTAGAAGAAAATTGGGCGATTCTTCTGACATTAGATTATTATTTCAAAGCAAAATAAAATACATGTTTTAAGTAACAGAAAATACATTTTTTTAAGTAACAGAAGAAAGATTTTAAATTAATGTAAAATTTCAAAATCTTAACCTCAAAATTTATTTTAAGCTAAACAAATTTTATAAATGATTGTAAATGACTAATGAAAAACTAATAAATGCATAATACTTCTTACTTAATTAAACATAACACGTGTTTCTTTTTTTAATACTTTTTTTTCATTAACCCATAAAGCCCATTTTACGTTTATCTATGGCTTCAGTGCATTTTAATATTCGATCCCTAAATTCCAGTTTTTAAAATCATAGGAAACATTTAAGGTTATAATTAATGTAAAAAAATCTCAAATGTGCCATGTTAAAAATACAAATAAATGTGAACTGCATTAAATACATTTATAATCAAGGGTAATTCTAGACCATAATATCTAGACGAGTAGTGTGGTAACGTCTGATTTCCAGAAAAATCCATTGACGTAAGACTTCGAAACTGTTACAGGAGATCTGAGGTTATTCAGTCTCACCTTACTCAAAATGAATTTTATTTATTTATTTTCTGAAACTTTTAACACATCTATACGTTTTTGTACGTTTATTGATACAATGCTCATTAAAAATAAACATTTTTTATTATTCAAAACATAAATATTTTATGTAACTAACTGAAACTTCGTGATTGTTTAAGTTCTTTACCTGTAATCTTTTATTGTTCTCAGTTTTTCAATTATGTATGACTAATTTTTTGCATTAGTTTAAAATATATATGTATACTACATAATAATATGCGTACCAAATACTTATTTTTATATTTGAACTTTCAAGGGTGGAAATTTTTTTTCTCTTTTAACAAAAAGTTTTTCATTTTTGATGTCTTCCTTTAAATCAGCAACTAATTAAATGTTCTACTTTGATATCACAAAAATTTTCTGCTAGTTATTATATTTTTTCCGTGTTTCTATTAATACTTTTTCAATGGCAGAAAAAAGTTAAGAAAAAAAATAAGTAGAAAACAAACAGAATTGTGTTTGATTCACGTTTACATTTTTTTTTTTTTTAATGTTTGACCAATTTTTTTCTTTTTTGCAGTTAAAAATGTATATCCTGCAATAGTTTTGTTTTGTTCCATCACTTTTTCCAAATACAGTTTCTGATATCTTCAAAAATAAAAGAGAGAATTTCGTTTCCTTTGTTATCCTATATCCTCAAAGAACTATAATAAAGTTTATGTATTTCTTTAATTTATTGATGTGGTATTATGAACAGAAACATTTTATTGAGAAAACTCTGTTTGCTATTATAGAAGAAACAAATTTCGTTTACAAAATATTTTTTTTTACCCAGTAATAAAACTCTAAGTCTATGTTCCCTTTTGTAAAACGAAGAAATAACTTTTTAAGAAAAAATACTATTTATAAAGAATTTTTTCTTGTTCAAAGTAAGACATCTTTAAAGGTTATCCGTTCATTTAGTTATTTAACTAATTTGTGTCTAAATTTCCCTTTCCCTTTCAATATTTTGTTTAATCATATTTGTTACATAATATGATTGAAAAAAGATTCGGCGAACGAATCAAAACTTCAAATGGGAGTCAAGTCACGACATTTAAATCACAAACATATATACAAAAAATATATTGCAAACGATTTGTATAACCTCCTCCGTTCGAAGTTGGTTAATTAAAAGCTAAGAAGAAATTATAGATGACGTGTCGTAGATACAAACTTTCGGATACAACCAAATAATATTTACTGTTTAATCATTTAGATACTGAAAATTAATATTAATACTTGCAGTTTTAGCTTTACTCTGTAACATTAATTAATCATGCATACAAACACAAATTAAAAATCTTGCGATGTCAGTAATTCCCTTGTAATTAAGGAAAAAAAACTGATTTAGTTATTTCAGGAATGATGATACAGTTAGAACTAATTTGACAGAATTTATGTCAAAAACATTATATAAAATATCGTTTCAGTTTTTTATTTAGATTTCTTTGCATATTAATGTGTGATACTTTTCTTAATTAAACTTTATATAATTGCACTGTCCGTAAAACTTCTACGTACTAATATTTTAAAAAGATATTTTGTTTATTCAGTTAAATTATTGTTTTATATGACATTCCTATTACTTTTTCTGAATAATCTATTATTTCTCAAATCTTCTTCTTCCAATAGCAATGGCTTTACTTGTAGTCAGTTTGATTAATGCTCTTTTAAAACAATTGGTTTTATCAATTTAGGATGTTGACATTTATAAATATCTTCTTCAAATTTGTGAATTGAAAACATTACGATTTTTTTTTCAGAAAGATGCAAAATACATGCATATCAAATGAAGCTTTGATCTAATTTACATGCACGCTGTTTTAACAGAAAATAAATATATCAGGTGCGCCATAAATTCGTTAAAACTTTAAAAATTCATTAAATTTTTCTAAAAAGTTATGCTAAAAATTGCGGTTTGCAAGAATGGGATTAGAGAGAGATCGGATTTTTTTTAATAATAAAAAGTTGTGGTTCAAAAATTACCGATAGATGGCGCAGGCACGCATAATATGAAGCAGATTTATGCAAATCAGGCTGTCAATAAAACCCCGCAATGCACAGAGATTCTTCTTTCGGAATCAGCAACCGGTGCATTGTACGGCAAAGGAACTCAAGAAAAGGATAAGTTCCATGTGCTGGAATACCAAAGCTTGTCAGACTCTGCGAAGAAACGGATCGTTTGAAAGATCATCCCGAAGTGAAAGATCCTCCTTGACATCTGCTTCATATTATGCATGTCATCGCCATCTATCGGTAATTTTTGAACCACTTTTTTGCTAAACAAAAATAACTCCACGACATTCTCCTAATTACATTCCTATAAACCGCATTTTTTTGGTACCATTTGGTCCTTTTTAATGATTTTTTTAAGTTTTAACGAATTTATAGCGCACCCGGTAATTGTATGAAACGGCAATTTTACTATCCTGAATTTACGTTTTCCCATAATTGAAGAGCTTGGACGTAAAACAAAGTAGCTAATAAAATGCAAGTTTCAAGATATTCGGTGTTCAAAATTTCTAAAGAAAACTACAAACAAAAATATTGTGATTGTTTCCTCTAAAACAGCTGATTTGTTAAGATTGCATCTTCAGTTAATTTATGTGCAACAAACCTCTTTTATCTGATATATTTTATTATTTTCTTCTATCTATACAAGAAGAAAGTATTGGATTCGTGAACATTCGTTAAAATCTTCGAACTGGTTCTCGAGGGATTTATACGTTTTATAAGGTACTGAACACAGTTTGTTTTAGAAAATATCTGTCCGTGAGTCTGTTTGTCTGTCTTTATGCGACATAAATTTTCGGGGCACTTTAACTCACAAACTACTGCAATTAGAATATGGACTTTCATATGAAGTTGTATATTTATATGAACTGGTGCTGATTGGTTTTGGTGCAAAATCTCCCAAGAGCGGGGCTACAAAGCGATATGTTCGATTTATGTAATGCTTATATATCAAGTTTATGTGCGCAGAATTAAACGAAACATCAAATTTAGTAATGCCATGATAGGAATAGATTGTCATTCAATTTTGGATGCGGTCATCTAATAGGCGGTGCCGAAATTCGATGCTTTGTTCGAAATATGTGATGTTTTTAACTGTAGATTAAATGCACTCAAATCAACATATTTACATAGATAATAACGCAACTCTTAGTACTTTAAAGAATAATAATAACGCCATCCGATCACGTACATACATTCTATGAAACTGTATTTCAGAAATAAATAAATTTGTTTTTCCTGAATTAAAAGTTTTCATTATCCACAATTCCATAACAATGTTTTCCGTTTATATGTATTGAAAAACCTATTTGCTAAATTGATGTAATTTTTTCTACCATTTAAATCATTTAATTGGTTTGATTTATGTAGAAGAACGTTTTGTGATGGTTACAACATACCAATTTTACTGAGCTTAGAAGAAAAAAGTGTAGTCATTATTAGAATTGATAGCTAAAATTTATATTTCATTATTATGGAATATGATGAGTGAGAAATAGACCTTCTAATTTTATTAATTTGTCAGTATGCAATTAAACAATTTTAGATGAAAATCAGAAAAAAATCAAAAATGGCAGTTACAATGTCTTACACCCAGACCCTTCAGTTTATAATAAAACAAACAAGTAGGCAGAGTAAAAACTTGTCAGATGTGCCAATCCCAAAAGTTTTTTCTATCTCTTACATGTTAATACCTCAAAAAGTGTTTTTTCTTTTTTAAATTATGCATTTTAGAATCCAAAAATGCAGTATAGCAGCCCCACCTGATTCACACGAAAACCTAATCAGCACCAACTTATCTTAAGGTCTAGCAGAATATGAAGTTTGATGAAATTCTGCGCATTAATTCTTGAGATATGACTATCGCTAAAATAGTGCAAATCCTGAAAAATGCAGCATATCAGCGCCACCTTTTGGGCTATTTACTGCAAAACGTAATCGGCGTCTATTTATATCAAGGTGTAACAGAATCTGAAGTTTGATGAAATTCCGTGCATTAATTCTTGAGATATAGTTACCGTAAAAATCGTGAAAAATGCAGCGTCATCTGTTAGGAGATTTACAACGAAAACGAATCAGAACCCAATTTACATCAAGATCTAACTGAATCAAATTTTATTAAATCCTGTGAAGTAGTTCTTGAGATATGGCTATCGCTAAAATCATGTAAATCCTGAGAAATGAACCGTAGCAGCGCCACTTGTTGGGAGATTTATACGAAACCCTAATGAACAACAACTTGTGTCAACGTCTGAAGTTTGGTGACATTCCGTGCATTAGTTTTTGCTATAGAGTGCATACAATTTTTTTGTCAAATACAGACACACACACAGACAGACAGACTCACAGAAAGACATTTTCTAGAAACAGTCAAATCTTGTTGAGAACCTTCTAAAACGTATAAATCCGTCGAAAATCTGAAATTGAAATTTTTCATGAATCCAATACGTTATAAATTGTGTAGTTATTACTTTCTTCTACCTTTACAAGAAGAAATATAAAGGTAGAAGAAAATAATTACAACACAATTTATAACTGCTGTTCTGAAAATCGAAAGATAAAGTTATTATATTTTCACTGTTAAATAAATAGCAAACAACATCGCTTCTATTCGAAAAGTCCGTTTTCTATTTTTCTGTTATATTTTTATCGTTAAATCTGATTGAGAGATAGCATACATACTTTTTAATACGAATTTTGTATGTCTAAATACGCACAATTATATCCGTGCACTGCTACATTAAATAAACTTATAGAAAATAAATTCTTCCTCTTTTGTTAAAATTTAATGAATAAGAAAAAATAAACCCACTTTTTAATTAAAGTATATTCATGAACTTTTTGTTTGTATTATTGTTTCGTAAAATAAGTTAAATAGATCCGTCACATTCACATACATTTAAGAACAGTTAACTTTTTAACAGAATCAAATAACTAAGGTGGAATACGAAATAATTAAGAAGTAAGAGGAATTTAAGATGCTGAGAACATAATCTTTGGAATACAACACTTATAATATTCACTTCTTAATCACATACTTCGATATTGAAAATCAATATTAATGTCTGCAGGTTTAACCCAAAACTAGAACTTTAATTATTTATGCATACAAACTCAAATTAGAAATCTTGCTATGTCAGTAATTTCTTTGTAATTATGGGAAACGAATTCATTTAAATTACCTTAGTAATGCTGGCTTAGTTTGTATTAATTTGACACAATTCTTATCAAAATATATGAAATGTCAAAATAGTTTAATGACAAACAAGGATTTCTCCTCTTATTAGTATGTAATAGTTTCCTAATTAAGTTTTACAGAATTACCGTTACATCAAAACTCATGTTAATAATAGTTAATAAAGTTTTTTTTTTACTTATTTAGAAAAATCGTTTTTTCTATGTCATTTCCAACATTTTTATCAATTATAAATTACTTCCAAAGTCTTGTACTCCTATTACAGCGAATTTTCTTGTAGTCTCTTCGATTAATGAACTTAACCCTCTGACCGCTTGTCCCGCGATTTCTACGAACAAGACATTTCTAGAAAAAATTATATAATCACAGTTTTTGAAGCAATTTTGATTTTAAAACTCCACAGCGAAAGAAAGAAATTGGAAATGATAAATTTACTACATATTTCACATACACGAGGATTTGAAATATGTAATATTAGAGGAGATACTGATCAATTTAATATTCACTGTAAAAAACTGCTGCAATAAAATTACTGCAGCAGAGATTCTAGGGAATGTCCACAAGTAAACAGATTTTGTCCCTAGATAAACGAGCTTTGTTCTTACGTAAACGGGTTTTCCCGTAAAAACACGAAATTTACGGAAATTGACCGTGTACCTTCAAAAAGGGTTATTTCCCATAAAATTACGGCCGCAATTCACAGAGAATGCCCGTGAATTTACAATTTTTTTTTTTTACAGTGGTCGCGTTGGTCGAGTGGTTGTTGGTCGAGAGCATTTAAAACAAAAATGAGCAGTCAGAACGTTAAAAATACTTCATAATTTAAAATTAAAATCTTTAAAATTAATTTATCATGAATATTATTTTTTATGTTAAACATTATTGCGGTTAATTAGAGCACAAAATATTATGGAAACGTCAATAACACCCGAACGGGGACTTTTCTACAGATCTCTTGTTTCACAACGCCGCGTCGCGAGGAGACAAATTTTGATCCTTTTTGTACTGAAACTGTGTCCTCACTTAGTAATAGCGTGTGGTGTGGATAAATCCTTGCAATATTATAGTCTCTTCGATTAATGATCTTTGAAAGTATATTGATCTTATTAATTTACGATGTCAGTGTTTAAGATACAGCAAAAATATTTTCTTATAAGCGTTTTGTAAATAATGGAATTGCTGAGAGATTATTTACAGGATAATCCAAAATGCCTGTGAAAAAACGGAGTTTTAAATTCGTTTACATGTATGTTGAAGATTAAATAAAATAAATAAATGTATAAAAAATATCAAATTTACAAATCAGAATTTACATCGTACCATAACTCATAACAAAACAAGAAAATTCAATAGATAATAAAACTTCATAGCTGGTTATAACTCCCATTCTGGAAGTCGCATGACAAAACTGATTGGGTCAAAGTGATTTATTATATCTTTCTCTTAAACTATTAAAGTATGTTCAGGTGACATGGTAACACTAAGTTTAGAAATTTTAAAATAGTAATAATAACTGACAAAACAAAATAAAAATAAAAATTGACTAATAAAGCAGACCATTTTTAGCACTGGAAATATTTTTTTTAAATTTAAATTAGTCAAAATATTAATGTATACCTGTAGAGCTTTGTTTAAAAAATGGGAGTTAATGAAGGTAACATAGTCATATGTAGGTAATATGCCCATAGGTGACATCAAATGAAAATAATACAGATAAAACACAAATTATTACAAAACTAATTGTTTTTAATTTATAAAAGTGATTAAAAAAATAGGAAGACATTTTAGATAAAAACGAAAGCAATTTCATAAATTTTACGGTATACATTTATTTTTTTTAACTTCATATATAGAGCAAGTAAAAACTTTTGTATCTTAACTGATAAATCCGACACACTCCTCGTGCACATAATTACGACAAACTACACATAATCCCATATAAACAGCTTTTCCCAACCACCTGGCCATAGTGACCACGAAAACTAATTTTACAAAAGTGTTCGTCATTCTATCTGAGCATTTCGATATTGAATTTTGTTTTTACAGTCAAAAAGAGAATTAAACAAGCTAAAATATCACGTATACAAATAATTATAAACTCGGTGTTTAAATAAGATAAATAACAAACTTACCAGAGATCAATTTAAAACGTGTCAAAGCAATTAACACTAAAACAACATTGAAGGCTCTCTCGTACACATGGTCGTCCAAGAATGCGTCCAAAGCGGAACTAACCCAGCTCTTCTGACTTCCTGCAACTTGATTCAAGCGTCATTCTTTCGAATTTCACTCAAAAATAACATTAATAGGGATCGGACACATTAACTGCATTGACTATATTACCATCAGATACTTTAGTTAGATTTCATTGAAGGATCGTATACATATTTTTTGTTATACGAACTTTCAATTTTTACTACGTACAATACTACATTTTGCTGACTAACGGAAACTAAAAAAAATATTTCTATTCAGTTAAGATATTAAAAAAAGACAATCACTTGGGTGTTAATAAATTTAAGTATAATTATAAGACCATTTATTCGCTATCAGTGTTTCGTAAATTATGTTAAATAGACCCCTCACTTTCACAAAGATTTAACATCAGTTAAACTTTAAGAGGGCCGAATTGATAAAGGTAGAAAATCAAATATCACAGAGTTAAGTGGAATTTACAAATAAGATGACGATACTTCAAATTTTCGACTACAAAGAAGATAATATTTCCTCTTTGATCACATGCTTGGCTATTTCAAGTTTATTTTCTTTTTAAATTCAAGTCTGGAGCTCTAATAAATCATGCCTACAACCACAAATTATAAATCCTATGATGTCAGGAATTCCTTTGTAATTATGAGAAACTAAGACTTTTAATTGCCTTAGGAATCATGACTTAGTTACAATTAATTTGACAGCGTTCTTGTCAAAGTCTTCATACAAAATGCCACTTCAAAATTTTTGTATGACGATGAAAGATTTATCTCTTTATTCATGTGTGATACTTTTTATAATTAAATTTTACATAATTACAGGGACATTAAAACTTCCATATATTAATATTTATGAAATACATATTGCTTATTTAGATAAATTATTGTTTTTATATTTCATTTCCAAATGTTTCTGAATGATATATTATTTCCGAAGTCTTCGAAAAGCAACGGGTTTTCTTGTGGTACCTCTGATTAATGATCTTTCAAAGGCTATTGATCTTAACAGTTTAGGTGGTTGACGTTTACGCAATACTACAAACAATTTCATCAGACAATTTTTGGAAATGAAATTATTATTTTGTTCATAATCTTATAGAATAATATAAAATGCATGCAGATGAAACGAACTTTTAATCCCATTTCCATGTATGTTGAATTAAAAAAAGATATATAAAATATATGAATATACAGGAGAACCCAAAACCATAGGCGTAACTAGTGGGGGGGCCGGGTGGGCCGTGCCCACCCTAGGTAGTTCCAGTGCCCACCCCAGAATTTCAAGTTTACGTGAAATTTTTATGACTGCGATATGGTCAACATTTTAATTTTCAAATATTTGAATGATTATACCAATAAATTATACTATATATTTCTGATCTGAGAACTAATGTAACGAAAACGGCGCGCACGCATATGTAAATGTGTGTGTGTGAGGTGTAAAAGAAGCAACAGACAAAGAAAATCCTATTAGTCTTCTACATTCTTTGCAACAGTTATATGACCCGGAGTCTATAGGGTTCCAAAAGGAACAAAGTGAAATATTATCTGAAAGCTCTAAATCTGAACGAGGGTTTTCTTTTTTGTCACGAGGTGATGGGGAAAAAATCAGTTCCAGATGTCAAAAAATATAATCTGCTGTGGTGAGAACCGATAAGAGAGAGAAGGGGATAGTGGGGAGCACAGGTGTCCGAACGGTTTTTTTCTTACAAAATAATGACCAATTTAAAAAACAGGATGCAATTGACAAATTACTGATCAATTAATTGTCTGAGTGATGAGATACGGCAAAAGTCGTAAATGAGAACATCATCGCAGGGGGCTTTACTTTGAGGGTTAAGGTAGGGCGAATTTTTTGCAATTTGCCTGCGACTGTAAGCGTGTGAGATTATTTCCCTTTTCCAAGTTTGCATGCGTAATTATCAGTGCTCAAATAAATTCTGTAGTTTTGGAAATTTTTGTTTGTATTGCTGCATGCTGCTTCATGGATCGAGGCTCTTTGCTTCATGTTTCTGAATGTACTTTTTGTGAGTAAATTTTTCCTTATCAATCTTTGATATTCTGAATAAATAGAAGGGCTTAGTGAAATAAGATGTTACGCAACAAAAATAAAATTCTGAGACAATTTAAATGAAAGCTTTTAGTTGCAATTTTTATTTTATTTTTGTTCTTGTACCTTGTATTTAGTAAGTTAACGAGTAGTACTAACCTCTCTCAGAAAAACTTAGCAACATTTAATTATCTAATATAAAAATTATTAAAAATACTTAAGTTATTTTTATTAAAATATTAACTTTTAATAAATAATATATCAGATTTTAAAGATTAATTAAAATATTGGTATTTTACCTTTACCATATGACATATTATCTCATAACACCCTCATCGAAAAAATAAACTATATTTTGAGAAAATGTAACATAACAGGTTCTTGCTCGAACCTCTTTAATTAATGTCATTTATTATTTTAAAAAAAAACTATTTGGTAAAGACAGAAATTTATTTTTGAAATTGTCAAATTTAACCTTAAATTTTTTTTTTCAAAATTTTAGGAAAATCCTGTATGTTTGCAACTTCTAAAAATGATCGCTCGCTGTGGTGCATTTAAAAATTTCATTGATAAATCAAAAGGAGCAATAAGTTTTTTTTGCCGAGTTGCCAATTGAATAGAATTTTTTTTCTTACTGACTTACTGTTTCTTTCTGACAAATAACACTATATAACAGTAAAATTTTCCTCCTATGTCCTTAAAAATTTCTTTTCAATATTCTAATATTTATTTTAAAATAAAGGAGCTCTTATAAATTTATTTTAATTTAGAGAAGGAATTATGGAATTTAACGTTTCATTAATTAATAATTTTTAAGATCATACTCTTCTTTAAAAAAAAAACTGAAAGCTTTTTTTTTTTTTTTTTGGTGTGTGTAAAGTTTACTTGTAAAATAACTCATTGTTGTACTCATTCCTCAAAACACAAGTATTTGTGTTAAATATGGTGTACAATTTACTTTAAAGTTTATTTTTGAATACTTTTAAATCTTAAAATACATTAATATTAGGCCTACCATATTTTCAGCATCTGGTTTACAGATGTCGAATATTCGCTATTGGATCAAAATCACTAATCGATGCATCTCTATAAGCACCTTTCAAATGTGATAGAAATAATTTTGAAGAATACTTTTGTTTTCCCATGAAAAAAAGGTATAACTTAAGCTTTTTTATTTATTTATTTTGGGCGAAAATTATTTTAGGTAAAAATGTTTTCCATGTGAGTTCTCTTTAATCAAATCTCTTTCTGCGGAATGCTGATGGAGCTAATTAAATTTAAAATCAATCCACTACTATAGAAATCATCGTAGTTTTAAAATTATAATGTACTATTAAAATTTAAGAATATATATATATATATATATTTTAAACTTTAAAATACTTCTGATTTCTTTTTCTTTCTTTTTTTTAAAGATTTTATACACTATTTTATGTGATATGTCAACTTTTGAAAGGACTATTACTTATACAGTATCGAATTTAAAAATTGTGTTCTTATAAACATATTTTGCACATATTAAAAATTGAGGATTTTATGCAATAAAACAGTGGAGTATCCACTGAATTTTAAATAAAAAACGCATCGTTTTCAATACCGGTTTCGAAGATTTAAAAAAAAAAAAAAAAAAAAAAAAAAAAAAAAAAAAGTAAAATGCGGTCTATGTAGAGATTGACCTCAACTATCCAATGCAAAAAATAAAATAGAAAATCATTTTAAAAATATGAAAAATGCAAACTAAATATTGGATGTTTTCGCGTAAGTGAAGTACCACCCCCCCCCCACCCCAATCCCCTTAAGAGCTCAATCATACATCCTCCCTTTTCATTTAAAATAAACGATTTATGTGAATACTGTAAATTAAAGGTGAGTCAAATTGAAGTCATATTTTAATTTTTCTTGTCAGAATCTCAGGCTGACGTATCATTTTTACTGCAGTTAAAGGAAACATTAATTGTATTTTGCTTATTTAAATGTATTCGTCCCTCAAAATAAAAACTAATCTTTTCCTTCCGCTCCTCAAAATATTCTTTTTTACATTCTTACATTTCTTAGAATTTTTAAACAAATTTAGAGTTTACATTAATGATTTCAAGAAAAATTTTCTCTAATTTTTCCGTTTATTCATTCTTAAAATAAATAGATTCAGTTTACTTTACCTGCATAAAATTACAGTGATCAGAAAACTTCTACATTTTAGACAGGTTTCAGTTGTATACATTTTTCAGACATGTATAAATTATATCTATATGGTATTCGTTCTATCGGAACCACAAAATTTTTCTCAAGACAGTCTTCTGTAATAGACACAATTCAACATTTTGCTGTTGGAGAAGTGGAATTCGGTAAGAATCAAAACATTCATTTTTTTTAAATGAATTTTGGAGAAGTGATAGTTTAAGTGCTGTGTTTAAAACCGGGACATTAAAGAGATGTATTGGGACACCCAGACATTATGCCTAAAATTGGGTCTCTCTCGGAACTTTTAGTCATCTTAAAAATTTCAATGGCACAATGAATAGCAGTGGTGCCGACTTATATGGGCCCGTGGGGCTTTAGCGTCGAGCCCGCCCAATAATTTGTTCCCCTGACCCACCTAATTCCCCTTGTTTTATTTCACTACGTATTTATTTAAATTTTTAATTCTCTGAAACAAAATTTCATTTTCTATTTGTTGGACAACAAATAAGAGTGAAATATGCCAGCCCAGGATATCGTCGGGATAGCTCAGTAGGGAGAGCGTTGGTACGGCAAAGCAAAGTACCCAGGTTCGAGTCCTGGGCGTTAGTCCTGTGCCTTGGATTATAATTTACTTAGTTGAATATACTTTCCTCTGTTCATTATGAAAATTTCATTTTGTTGACGTTGAAAAATAGCATTGACATCCGTAACAGAGACATCAAGAGCACTAAATGTTCTTCAGTACACATATAATTATTAAATTTCTCTCAACAGTTAAATTTTCTATATACTTGATCAGCAGTAATTGTTGTCGTATGTAAACCAAAAGGTAAATGCTAGAATCATGTGAACTTTAATGACTATGCTATAGATTTGTTTGAGAAAGAGAATGTATACGGAGCATTTAAAAAAAAAAAAAAAATCCAAAATGTATGCGGCGAGTAACTTCGTATGCCCTCCACTATACCCCTTTTGATCAGTGAGTATAAATCAGTGAGTGAACATTATCTATATTTTAGTGTCCCAATCCTGATAATTATAAAGCTCATAAATGACTGAAATGCTTTGCTTCTTGTGTTTTTAATTTGAATTGATATTTATGATATTATAGTAAATATTAACATTATTATGCAAAAGAATTCACGAATAACATAAGCAAATAATAAAACGTGCTTATTTAACTATTTTGCTTAAAAAATTTGGGCCCATACAATATATTTCAAAAGTTGGCTCCATTGATCAATGGCATTCCTAAATAATAACCTTGATAAAAAGTTGTTTTTAATTTTAAGTCAAAATTTTCATTAAATTAACGAGTTTGGTCTCAATGCAGTTTTTTTAAATATTCTTGCACCTTGCACGCATCAGTGGTGCAGCCAGAATTCTGCTCTATGGGGAGGAGAGGTTGAATTGTTGATAATGGTGGTCGCTGGTTACTTGAATCACCGGCTAATCGAATCAGTTTAGCTAATGAAGTGATAATCATTTTTTTTTCCCTCGAAGAGTAGAATCAATAGTTACATTGACCATAATTCATTTCAGCAACGTTTACTATATAAGAGTTAGAAAACATAAAATGCACCAATGGAATAACAAAAAACTGTTAGATTAATATAGTGTTTGAAAAATGAGGAGGCAAACTTAAGAAATGAAAGGGAATAGTACAGCAAACAATTTTTTGTACAGAAAATCAGAATCGATTTTTAAATCAGAAATACATAGGATTTCATTCCAAGACAATCCTGAATTCTTGTTCTTAACTTTAGTAATAATAAAGCAACTTTAGCAAAATTTCCAATAGACTTTACTTTGCTTTGTGTCAGATGTAAAATAACACGAGAAGAGGTAGAATCAGGGCTCGGAAGTAGCGCGCTACAAGTAGCGAAACTACAGTAGCCGCTACTTTTTTCAGTAGTTTGTAGTGTAGCGCGCTACATTAAAAAAAGTGTAGTGTAGCGAGTAGCGCGATACAAATTATCAGTATTTTGTTGCGAGAATCGACGCTACTTTTGACGCTACTTTAGGAGGGAGGGAAAAAGTGGTGCCAATATTCAAATCACATGATCATAACTCGTTTCTTTTGTACGAAATATGTTATCTGCCACAATTTGCGAACGTCAGCGGCAAATCTCAGTTGCAGTGTCATATATTTCTCCATAGACAACGGGCACGGTCACAAATTAACTGTCATTTTCACAGTTTGGGTGTCAGAAACTTCGTGTATTGTTATTTAAATCCATAGAAATCTTCTCACTATATTGTATTTTTATACGATTACTATTGTTTTTACCAAAATCAAGTCGTCTGGCTATGTTAAGTCTTTATCTGACTAATTTCTTCTCCCTTTTAAATCCCACCCCCAGCAAGCAAAGAAATGTAAAATCTTTATTAAAAAAAAAGAAAGAAAAAGAACGGATTTATCTAAACATAAATCATCTAAATTATCCCTAACCTCTCAAATTCACGCTTACCCCTAGTAGCATACAAAGGAGTTTAAAATATTTTTAAATCTTTATTTTTATATAAAAATAAAATCTTTCATTCCATTTGTTGCTCTCTAATGACAATACATAAAAATTATTTCCTTGTTTCCAAAATTTACGCTTCCCTTTTTTTGCCCCTCCTCCAGCATACAGTCTCGAACATTTAAAACTCTTTATTAATTTTAAAAAAATGGCCACATTCGTTTCTACTTAATAATAATATATAAAACCATCTAAATTGTCCCCTAACCTCCCATAATTTACTCTTCTCACCCCCCCCCCAACGCCAGCATACAAATAAATCTAAAATGTGTAAGTTATTTTTATTTTTATATCAAAAAAAAAATCTTCTGCCCTAAATAGTGCTCTGTAGTGACGATAAATAATCAGTATTATAAATTACCCCCCTTCCCCTAAAATCTCCCCCACCTCTCCGTATACAAAATTTTAAATTCTTCTTTTTTTTTAAGTTCCGTATTCTGTGCATTAACATAACTGTGGTAACATTGAATAAATAATCGATCATCTAAAATATTCCCTTTCGAACAAAATTTCTGCTCGCTTCCTGCCAGTTTAAAAAGTTTAAAATCGTTAGAACTCTAATTAAATAAATATCTATATATTCGAAAAAGCACAGAAAACGAACAAGCACACCATCATTTTATTATTAAAAGTGCACTAGGAAGGAATGATTTCTGCCTTCAAACAAACTAGCAGCTGAAACGTAAAGTGGCAGCATGCCCGTGTGATCTATTATTTGCTGGATTTGCAGATAAAACCACAAAGTACTCACTCATCAAAACAATTAATTTTCTTGCTTTATCTTCTTACTCATAATTAGATCTTGTGTTTTAATGTGGGGATGCTTCTTTTGAGATTAATGTAATAGAATGACATACAAAAATAGTATGGAACTGCCCTGGTCGGCATATAATGAATATTTTGACGTTATAGAACAACAAGAAAGTGGTAATTACTCTGTAACATGTAAACTTTGTCTAATTAATAAGAAGTTATCAGTATCAAAATCATCTTCTTAAAGCTTGAAGTTGATCATAGAGGTGAGTTAGAATTTTCTTTATTAATAATAATTACTGGATCGCATCTCGCACCGAATATCTAAATCGTTATTCACTAAAATTCATAAATCATTAAAAAGAGTATTTTCGAATTAAGATCCCTGATTCAGGAAATATTTTTATCGAACTGTTTATTATCGCAAAAAATTATTTTACCAATACGCCTTTTCATCGTTGTGAAATATTTGTCCAATGTATGCATACAAATTAATTTACTGCATATTTCCTTTTGAAGATTCCAATAGATAAAACAAAGGTGGTTGTAAATAAAAATATATTATTTTAAAAAATGCCTAAGAATGCTTAATTTTATTTTTATGGCTATTTATTTTTATTTTAGCTGCACGGGTTTTTTATCGCTAAAATAATTGATTTATAATGTTTTATATTTGATTTGATATTGGTTAGCTTGGTGTTTTAATGAAATATCTCTATCTTTGTCTCTAGAATGAATCTAAAGCCCAGAATGTTGAAATTCAGGTTTTTAAAGGGAAACAAACAAAAAGAGATAGAAAGGAAAAGAAAAGCTAGGATTTAACTTATGCAAGTCTATATGATCTTGTTCAATTTTTAAATAGCTTTCAGGAATTACACTTAAATTGTAAAGAAATAGAAGTATTTAGCTCTATTTTTAAAAAATAATGTATATTCAAATTTACCAAGGACTATCCGCTCTTAAGGTTGTTCTCAAATCCAAACTGGCTACTTTATGACATATTCTTTAATTCATTTTTGTTCGGAAACGCATGAAAATGCAGGTGTTCTTACTCAGAAACTTTGTAACAGAAAGACGTTTTCCACTATTCTTTATTTTATTTTATTTTATTTTTTGGTAAAGACAGAAGATTTTTCAAAAAATACTGTCAAAGTCGGCGTTTTCACCCGAATTTCCGACGCCGCAGCAGGGGAAAGGAAAAAAAGTCACACGAATCGCTTATAACCCGATAAGTAATTTATTCATCAAAAAATGAAAAAAACCTTTCGATTCGAAATCGCTTCAATAGTCAGACCTGCCAATTTTATGCCTTTGTGTTTAAAAATGAGTCAGATAATGCATTAGAAAGTTTCGCATTGTTCAGCAAAGAATTTGAGAACCACCTTAAGCGCTACTGTGCTATATCACTCTCATAAATTTGTAAGATTAATACAATTTTGTTTTCAAATTTCGTATTTTTAACACTTTCAAACATAATTAAAAAAGTGTCTATGAATTCGCTTTGTCTGTCTGTCCGTCCGTGCTCTAACTCTGGTAAATATACTCGGATTGCCATGAAAGTTTTATATGTTATTGAAGTTTACCATATAATGTTCAGTATTGAAAATGAAATGTGTAGCATTTATATCTCGCTTACAGGGACATTCAAAAGAATTCTGTTACATTATGGTCTATGGGGAAAAATTGCTTGCGGTGCATTTAATTAGCAATGATAACTAAAGTAGCGAAAAGTAGCGAAGTAGTGACTACTTTTGAAAAGTAGTTTGTAGTCGCTACTTTTTAAAACAAGTAGTTGTAGTTAAGTACATTTTTCATAAAGTAGTTGTAGTTCGCTACAAACAAAAAGTAGTTTTTCCGACCCCTGGGTAGAATTTATTATAATCCGCGTCCAAACAATGCCAAATTAAGTATTCCATATTTTAGGATGTAGTTGACATTAAACGCGGTATCGTTGACTGAATTTCTGTGCACTTCCAGCACTTTATTTGACATCTAATTTCGTATACAGTATACTGAAAATTTCGTTAAAATATCTTCATTATTATTAAAGTCCTCTAAATATACTAGGATTCGACTTGACTTCCTATATCCTATATTTTTCACTAAATAAATGGATCGCGACCTGGTTTCCTATACAAAAATCTTTAATTGTAGTGTGCTCTACCACCTTTTACAGATTGTTCTACTTTTTTTTAAACACATTGCTTATGTGTTAAGTATGTGTGCTTTCTAAATATTATTTGTTTTTAATCTTTTTCATGATGTTGGAGAATATTTATCTATTAAATCACACAAAAATAACGCCTGCGTTCAAGTCTAAACATACACACAAATATTATACACACATACAAGCTATAAATACAATTAACCCAACAAGTGTGAAAAATTAGCCAGAGCCAGGAGTCGAACCTGGGACCACAGCATACAAGACTATTGCTCTAACCACTGAGCTACCCCAGCCACCTGGGTCTGCAATTTATTAGTGAGAAATTGCAGACCCAGGTATTGGCCGGGGTAGCTCAGTGGTTAGAGCATTAGTCTTGTATGCTGTGGTCCCAGGTTCGACTCCTGGATGTGGCTAATTTTTCACACTTCTTGGGTTTATTTTATTTCTAGTTTGTATGTGTGTATAATGTTTGCGTGTATGAATATTTATCTATATTTAGTTTTCTGTTAGAAACACCTATACAGAATGAAAGATAGGTTGTACCAGCCTTCGGCCGTGGAAAGAAAAAGAAAATACATTATAATAACAATTTTGAAAAAATAGGGTACTTTTTAACTTTCTCTGCCCCTCCCTGAAAGTAAGGTCGAAATGATCTACTTATATATGCATTTATTTAAATGAAATACATTATAGCTAAAACTCTAAAAGATATTCCAGTTTTTACTTCTTATCTGATTTAAACACGACTGTAATTTTGTCCACATGAAAAACAATATGTCATAATTTTGATGATATAGAGGCAGCATTATTTAAGATTTAATAAGTGTAGATCAATGTATAACTAATTTATTACTTATTAATTTCAGTTAAAGCATAATTAGCATAAGTTTGTGTGTAATTATAGTAAATTTTATAGATTCTATGAAAATGCTTCATATTTAACGCTTTTCTTTTGAAAACCTTGCTCATAGGCATGTATCTATAAGTCAAAGTCAATAAAATTGCAATCAGTGCTTCTTTCCTCCGGGGAACGCGTGGCCTGAAGAACATTTCGAGCTACCTTACTAAGCTAATAAACTGCACTCTTTAAATATATAGTCCCCCCCCCCCACCCCTCAGGAACAAATTGTTCGAATGAAACACTACAATAATCTGTTCAATCAAAAACACATTTTACATTTATATCTTTATAGCACATTTTCTTAATTCTTACTTTGTCAAAGATTTTTACCTGCATCACTCACATACCTTGGTCTTAGAAATAACTGTTAGCAAAAACACAAAACAAGATGCACATGCAGAGGTCTGTTTGGGCTCGGTCCTGGCCCGAAACCGGACCAACCCACGGGCCAGTCTCCGGCCTATTTTCATTCATGGCAATCGGACCGGGCCTGGCTTCCTTTTTTCCAGGCTGGGCTGAAACTGGAATTCATTCTTCCTAAAGGTCTAGACGAGTTGAAATTTTCGGGTCCTGTTTTTATCAAGCCCATATGAAAATAATTGGCCATGCCTACCCTGACCTGACCCATGCAAAACTCAGTAAAATTTCGATCGGCCAACAATTTTTTCAAAAAAATGTATATATTTTTAAATCGTCATTGTTCTATATTAAAATTTTCAATTTTTTCTTTTTAAAGAATAGTTCATTTTCTAGGCAATAAAATTAAAGTACAATAAAGCGTGTGAAAAAGAACCTGCCCATGACAGAATCCTGTTTCAAACGGAAAAAATGTATTTATCCATGCAAAATGAACATAATAATACGTGAGAAAAGAATGAAATATATTTACAACCAACAGTGTATATGCTAAGAAGGTAACTTTCTATAACGGATATTTCTGTTCTCCTATGCGATTCCGTCTTAGAAATTTTTACTATACTATAAGAATTTTCAGGTTTTTAAATCTCCAAGCCATGTAATATGGATTAAAGTTATTAATAACAACTTAGTCATTTGCATACAAATCGAGATCCAGTAACAAAATAAATATCTCAGCACAAAGTGTTTTTTAAAAAAACGAAGAATGCAAACAACATGAAAAGAAAAACTAAAATAAATATTTTTGTCAGAACTCCTCGTAGAAGACAATTTTTAACCATACCAGTGTAAAAATATGTTTTTGTTGAAATTCAGGCGAGCTGGGAAGGGATAACTACGTTTTTGTATGAGCCGGGCCGGGCCGAGATTCTAGCTTTACTGGGTCGAGCCAATAAACTATGTGTATGGCCCGGACCGGATTCGAGTCTAACTTTTAGGTCTTTTTTTTTATGTGCCAGGCCGGCTTAATATACATACATATATTTTTTACGATACGGATCGAACTTTTAACTTTTATACCCGGCTGAGGGGCAAAAAATTTTCTATAAGTCGGGTCGCTCTCGAACCTAGAAATTTCTCCGGTGCAGACCTTAACAGAAAGTCTGAAACTGAGAAAAACCTATAAACATATATTTTATGTTTTTTTTTTCTCCTGGAAATTGATGTCTATTATCCTTTTGAACATGGAGCAAAGACAGAAATTCAATTTAAAAACTATCCACTGTATAATACTCAAAGCCTATGACGGTCGAAATAATCATTCTTTTACTGTAAGATGTCTGAAAAATGTAATTGCTACCCTTTTTCAAAACAAATGACAGTTTTCACTTAACCAGTGCATCTAAGATCTAATATACGCTTCCACAGTTTAAATATAATATTCGCGGTCTAATTGAATCACTTTGTTGAATATAATTTGATTCAACAAAGCTGCGAATTTCAAATAAACTAAAAAAACTTAATATTAACTTTAGTTTCGATTCATAAAAGCGTCTAATTTGCTTAACTAGTGATTCATATAAGCGGCAATTATAATATTTTTTTTAGCTCTGGAAGGGGTTTTACCCCTCCCTCCCCCTTGGGCTGTGCCACTGGACGCATACACACATACAAAGGACTTATGAAGTTGGGGGCCTGTGCCCACCCCACAAAATAGCTCTAGTTACGCCTATGCCCAAAACGATTCAAATGAGCTTTAATATTTTACCTGTTGCAGATATATATGAAACGTACATTGAAAAAGTGTTCAAAACAGGATAGGAATTATGCTTTTGTTAAACTAAAAATTAGAAATCTCTTAAGTGAAAATCTAAACATTTTATTTATACAAAGAAACATTCAATTGATTTTTAATAATTTATGACGAATGTTTCACTTGTGTTGCCATTCACTTGCATAGTAAGAAATCCACAGATATTTTAAGGCTGCATAAATTGCCGTCATAATTTCCAGCTTAGTTCCGTTTACATTAAGTTAATTTACTCCAGTTACAGCAAACTATAATGATTAAAATATAAGTATGCTAATTTTTCTCGACATTTTAACCTATGAAATCACAGATGATTTTGAAGCATTTAAACGCATTTAATGGTACTCCATTTATATACAGAATGATAAATTATTTAACTGGATAATATATCAGCAGAGAAATTTCAGATAGAAAATTTCTTTGTAAATTTAACACAAAATAATAAAAAAATAATAATATTGCTATTTACTTTCACTAGCCGCCACTGGCGACCAGTTTGGTCTCCCTTAAATGTATGTTAAACATTGCAACACGTTACATTTATTCATAATTTAATTTTCCCTTAATCCTTCGCCAAATCGGAAGATTCTAATAGACAAATCATGAACTTTTGCGATCATGGTAGCATTTCGCATATTTTTTGGGCACAAATGTCACATACGCACGTTGGCGCGATTCCCCCCCCTCCCCCGCCAATTTGGCGAAAACTTTGTTATGGAAATTGTTGTTTATTTACTTTTATTTTTTATTTTAATTCTATAAATTATTTTTGATATGTATATCAATATCTATTTACATCAAACTATCATTTATTTATTTTTATTTCCTTTTTTAATTATGAGTATTCTTGTCAGCCGGGAGCAGATGATAATTCGCCAAATATCGTTCCCATCACCGTCATTCATACTACAATTAATTTAATTTTAAATTATAAACCTATCACTCATTTCATTTAAAATACTTAACTTTAATCTAAAATGCTTATATTACATAAATTTAAAATACTTCACACTTTTCATTTAAAAGAGAAAATAAATAAATAAATAAGAAATAATATCATAAATCAAAACATTTGATTTCAAAATCAAAGTATCATTTCTAATTTGTACACGCGATAAATAAAAGCTTTATTAGCGATTTTAAAAATGCTAAAAATCTGATTCATTAAATATTATTACATGAGTTCAATTTACGTCAAGAAAAGGTCCGAAAGTTGAGTTGTATAGCACATAATTATGGTAAACTTTGATTGTCTCACTGGTGCGAATTATTTTTTTGACGCGAGGCAGCGGTCCAAAAATTCATTCGCGGAGAACTTGCTTTGCGAATGATTACCTCCATGATTTAATATTTTAAATGTTCACGACGAATCAATCTTTTTTTTGTTTACTTTTATGAATAGAGAATTTGAACTGCGAATCTTTCGACTGAAGTTATTGCAGAATATATACATAATTGAACGTAAGTCATCTCTCAAATATTAATTTATTTTGAACGATCTTTCTTAAAATGTAACTTTTATGCAGTTTTAATCGAAAAAATAATTTCGAATAAAAATGGCCGCTTGGCATATGAAAAAGTGAAACGGCCACCCAGAACTGTTGATGACAGTCACATGACTTACGCTTTTATTTTAGAAGATTTGTGATAGCTATGCAAACTTTTAAAAATATAACAGGAATATATTAGATATTTGTATCTATTTTGGAGATTATTTTGTTAACAATAAAAAGAAATTCTATTATTCGTAATCTTGAAATAGATACGACAAATATCACAAATACCTACAGTCAAAATATACAGATCAAACTTTTGAGCATAACATATGCACTTTTAAGCATTACAAAACTAGTCGGACTTGCCAATCCCAAAACTTTCTTCTATCTCATTCATGTTACTACTTCAAAGTTCCCTATCATATCGCAAATAAAGTCAATGTATTTCGTCATTCTGTTGTCCGCCAGCTACTTGCAAATGGTCGGGTTACCTGTATGCGAAGCATCCTTCGTTGCACGAACAGCCCATGTACAACACAACTAAGAAAAAACTTTCTGGCCTGTACCAGCGGGAAAAAGTAGCTTCCTATTCCTTGGTTTTAAGATTTTGGCTAATTTTACTGGAAAACACGAAGCAAAAATGCGTTGAACTCTCGATTACAGAAGATTCATTCCCAGTTAAATTTGAATCAGTATTTCGTTAAATTTGGCAATATTTCGCCAAGCTTGTCGAGAATTTCACGTTTGCGAATATGAATGTATAGTGTTAAGCAAATAAGAGTTGGAACGATTGTTACAACAAAGAAAGAAAATTTGCCAGAAAACATGTTCACAAAAACTCATAAATTGAAACCCTTTATAGACAAATCCTGCTGTCTTGTTTCAAAATCTCAGCCACTCTAAAATTTAAAACTGTTATATTTCAGTCATTATTTTTAGATAGAGGCAAACAAAAATAGCACCAAAATCCATCGATGCAGGCCGAACGTTTAACGGAAAATCCTTTAAAGTTTCTAATTTTTTTGAACATCTTTTTGAATTTGAAATCTTTAAATAGCTATCACAGCGCCCGCTTCATGTGGTATATCTTCAAATTCAGCTAGAACCGGCAGGCCATAGTCAAAAGCATATACAAAAAATTTATTTCAATTCTTTGCATAACTTCATACAACTTTCAATGATACAATAATGAAAGTGGAATAAAAATCGCTGTCACAGCGCCCCCTTCTAGCTGAATATTCCCAAATTCAAGTGGGATCTGCTTGCCTTAACCTATGAATGATATTTGGTTCAATTCTATGCAAAACGTCATACACTTTTCGATGATACGAAGATGACACACACACGGACACATGGACAGACAGACATTTTGTAAAAACATGTTTTTCGGTATCCCTTACCCCTAAAACTTTTAAATTCGTCGAAAACCAGAAGTCGAAAAAATTTCGATTACAATACTTTCTTCTATTATAGACTAGCTAACCCACCCGGCGATTCCCGGGCCTGAGATAATTACAATCTCAGGTCAGAGAAAGGCGTTAACCCCCTCCTTCCCGATACCCACAAATATAATGAATAATTTGTTCAAGAGAACCACCGTCACCTACATTAACGCGATCATAAAAAAAAGAATTAGATTTTTCTTATAATTAGAACATAACGAAGACGCTACGCTAAAATAGCCGGCAGATGACACCCCCTTCCCGACCTCAATTTCAAATCTATATCTTAATTAGTTACCTAAATATTTGTTCATTAGTAAAATTTGGCAATTATTTCCTTTCATTTTCGCAAACTAAATGAGAGGGATCGGCCAGAGAAACAGATCTCTTTGTAGTTCAGTTTTTAATGAATGCCGATCCCTGTCTGAAAATTTCTCGGATCGTTTTCACTGGCGCCGGCAGAATTTTGGCAGTTATTTGCGTAAATTTAAAAAAAATACCAACCGAATTTTTCAAAAATCACATAGTCAGATACAGAATATTTTTTTACATATGCTCAGAAATTTTCAAATTGATATCTCAATTGGTTTTCTTAAAATTCGCTAATTAGTAAAATAATTTCGAATTTGTTCATTTCCGCTCGCAAATCCAACGCGCCAGCCCGTTTCATTAGCCTTTTTGTTTTAAAAGATGACATTTTAGAAGCGATGGTTAATGAGAATCTAATTAATATCTAGGCTAATTATCAAAATATTAAAATTCTGAGGCTCAGGTGCACATGGCCAGACCTTGAACTATCCACATCTAACTTTCCAGACTTCTAGGTGGGCTAGATTTTGCTAACCATCGCCAACAGACAGACACACACACAGAGCGAAACTTTCTTTTATTAGTATAGATAGAAGAAAGTAAAAAATGCACCGTTGAGCCAAAACATTAAAAACACCTGTGCATTTTGCCGATGAATTTGTCTGCACCACCGATGAAATGTATGAGGTACGTTTTGAGTGGTATATAAAAGCTCTGTCGAGTGTATCGCTGCAACATGGGTAAAGATAAAGATTTTTCCGATTTTGACATTGGACAGATGATGATGGCTTGGCAGCTGGATAAAATCATTTCAGAAACTGCACATCTACTCAGCTATTTGCGATATGCAGTAATTAGTATGTATTATAGATTAATGCAAACACGGAAAATTCTAATCAAAGACAGGGTATTGGACGGCCAAGGAAGGGCCATTTATGGCAGATGGGAGCGGATGCTTCATCGGTTAGATATTCTACCCTGTCTGAAATTACCAATGAATTTAATAGTGGAGATGCATTGGGTGTGTCGCAACACTTAGGCCATTGTACACTGTTGTCTATGGAATACGAATTCGTCTCCCCATTTGTGTGCCTATGCTCATTGTAAATCTTTGCCCTAAACGCATATTTTGGGCACATATTCATCCACATTCGACGACTGAAAAGTGGAAGGTGCAGTATAAATAGAAAAATCTTACTTTTGTTTACATTATGCATATGAATGTGTTCGTGTGCGGCGTTTTCTTATCTGACCGCACTGTTCGAAAGGAACAAGCTGACAGCGTATTATAGCTTGGACGATTGTTTTTATGGCAGGACCTTTGTTTCATTGTCATTTACAAGTCTATCGTAATGCTTTCACGTAGTTAAACTTCCTGGGTAAAACTAATAGGCCTGCTAAAAAAAGCGGGGCTCCCATCCAATACAGGACATTGTCGGCCATGAACTATCTGAACCCTGATCGGCACGACAGTAACCCCAACCATGGATACGGCAGTGTCCGGAACAGGTTCGGTTCCCAGAAAGGTGTCCGTGACATCCTCGCCCCCAGAGGTTTTCCTGAAAGTTCATAAGAGCAACCAGGGCCCAGAGATTAATCAGGGGCTCCCTCCTGAGATTTTCTATATCCCCGGTTGAGATCGAGGAGCACCTATGAAGGTTACCTCTAGTTCTCTTCCAGAGAATGGACAACACAATAAAAATAAAATTGTTAGTAGACACAAAGATAGCGATAAAAAAATCCCTGGGTAGTCGGTTACACCGCTTTATGTACATCGTCTTTCCATACAGCAATGGCATCGTTCAACAATATAATTATCCCTGTCACAAATCTCGTATAATCCTGAATTGATCCGAAAAATAGGAAAAAGATTTTCAATAGTGCCTGCCCCCAAATTCTTTCAACATGAATCCTATTGAGCACCTGCGGTTTCACTTAGAATAACGAATTCAAGAACCAACATCACAACCACAGAATTTACAAGAATTGAACGACATTCTGTTGCAGTTATTATGTGATACTGGACGACCTACTGGAGGTGTGCCACGCCCCTTTGAAAATATATTTACGCTCCAAAGGTAAACTTTAACTTTATTAAGAAAGTAGTTTTAATATTTTGCTCATAGGTGTACACTTAGAAGAAGTGGAGATGGTTTATTATTTCGTTTCATTTTTGTTTTCCATTATTTCGAAAACAAAATCAAAAGTTACAAATAATTTAATATGTTTTCTTAAGAAGAGTTTATTCTTATAGAGAAGGGAAATAATGATATATCATGTTTATCACATTTAAAAAAGAAATTTAATACTTAAAATACTTCTTTTTAATTGTAATAAATTTTTTCCATAACTTTCTTATTAGCTCTACACGTTTTGGTAACATGAATAGAAAAGAAAATATATGTATCGATCAATTTTTGTTTTACTTAGTTTAAACAATGAAAAAAATTTTAAAAGCTGTTTGCCTTGCATACTTTTCTTATGACACCCAGAGAAGCTAATATGTGGTAACGAAGATGATCAATCGTTTCTTCTTAATTTATGATACAATATTTCAAAGGAATTGCATAACATAGTTGTTAGACATATTACTTTCCATTAATAAAATATTAATAATAATAACAATAGCATATGGGGCTATAGATAGAAGTGACTAAGAATATCATATAATACAAATCAAAATTTAGCCATATTGTTATTGAGAATTAGCGTAAAAACCCAAAAGGATATAATAAATTATAACACCTTGTAATAGTATATTACTTTTAAATGCTAAAGGTGTAAAATTAACAACTATAATATAAATTAAAATAACTTTTATTAGTTGTTTTACATGTTTCGACTCTTTCCGAGTCATTTTCAAAAACAAAATGAGAATATTCTAAAGCTGCACGGGCTTTGAGGTTATTATTTTCATGTACTTTTTTAAAAATTACGCACGTTATCTATTATTTTTTTTTTACTTGATTGTTTATTTTCATATCTTTGACTATGGAGTAATTCTAGCGACAGTTTCGGTAAATTAACAGTTGCCGCATCGTTACATATTGTATTTTTGCGCGTGAGTATCTCTATGGTTTCTCTTATTATGGATGGATAGTATAAACTGGAGGGAAATATTATTTTACTTTCATTGAAATTTATTTGGATGGTTTCTTGATATAATCTTGCCAGGGCTGTAGTTTTTCTATTGTATTTAACCTACAGACATACAATTTAACCTTATTGTATTCAGCCTACAGATTTCTCATAAGACGAGCCTTTATAATATGTACTGAAAATAAATTGAATAATGAATTAGATAATATTCGTAAAATTGCTTATAATAATGGTTTTAAAGTACACCATATTAATAAATTAATCATGGATATCACCAATAATAAGAAACCAGAAAAGAAAGATGATTCGCAAAAATACAAACTTTATACTCTGCAATATTATCCAAGCTTTTTTTAAAAATTAAAACACAGCCTTAAACGTTTCAATATCTGCTTAATAGCCAAACCACCTAAGAAATTAAAGAATATCATTTGCAGTAAAAAATTGACACAATTAATTTTGAGAATTATTCAGGAGTATATGAAATACCTTTTATTAAAGAAGACGGATCTAAAAATTACTACATAGGCATGACCAGCAGGAAATTTAATTGCAGAAAAAAAGAGCATATAGCTGATATTAAATAAAATAGAAAAACTACAGCCCTGGCAAGATTATATCAAGAAGAAACCATCCAAATAAATTTCAATGAAAGTAAAATAATATTTCCCTCCAGTTTATACTATCCATCCATAATAAGAGAAACCATAGAGATACTCACGCGCAAAAATACAATATGTAACGATGCGGCATCTTTTAATTTACCGAAACTGTGGCTAGAATTACTCCATGGTCAAAGATATGAAAATAAACAATCAAGTAAAAAATAATAGATAACGTGCGTAATTTGTAAAAAAGTACATGAAAATAATAACCTCAAAGCCCGTGCAGCTTTAGAATATTCTCATTTTGTTTTTGAAAATGACTCGGAAAGAGTCGAAACATGTAAAACAACTAATAAAAGTTATTTTAATTTATATTATAGTTGTTAATTTTACACAGCATTTAAAAGTAATATACCCAAAAGGATCTTGAAACAATTTTATATTTATTCTAATATAATATGTCTCAACTAAATTACATAGCTTACAATGAACATTACCCATGGGTGGTGAAGGCCATACTTCCTTTCCTAGTGTATTGAATTTTAAGATAATTGTTACAAATTTTCCGGCATCAGTGTTACATACATTTACTTGTTGATAAATATTTAAAAAAAGAACTGTATAACAGAAGAAATACTCCAATAACTTCTTTATCTAAATAATGTACAACATTCTTCTTATAAATTATATTTAAAAAATATTTAGAAAAAACTTATAAATTTTAAATTTTCTTAGCATTGGTAAGACGCTTTTGAGAAACTTGAAAACCCGTGTATCAATATACATTAATTTTTACAAAGTACAATTTTTACAGAAAGAAACTACTAAAGAAACATTTTTTCAAGTAACAAATTTAAAACGAAAATACTATTTTAAATTTGTTTCAAAAAGTTAAAGAAGTTTCTTTGAGATTTACCGACTTTCGTTAAAAGCATTACCTTGAAAAAAGCATCAAGAAATACTTTGTTACGGAAACACTGACAACAGATGAATCTTTTGCTCTAAGTTCATAACTTTTGTTATAAATTCACATTTAAAATATTGTCAGGCATCAAAATCTACTCTTTTATCTTTTTTTTTTTTTTCAAATAATTATAATTATAGATCTCTCTCATAAAATTTTAACTATAGATATCTCATTCTGATCGTATGACTTCCCAATACACTGCAAAATAAGAACAGTAATAAACAGTAATAAGCAGTAAAGTAAGCAGTATTACGCTACCGCGCATGCGCGACAGCCTATTACTGCTTATTTTACTGTTTATTACTGTTAATTTTACAGTATAATACTAGCAGCTGGGATGGCAGTAAAATCAACATTTTTTTTTTCTTTTTTGCAGTGTAAATATGATCGAAAATAAATTTACGATTAATATATTACTAGGATAGGCAAATATTCAACATATATATATTTTATAATTATTATCTTCTTTCAATATTAAAAAACTTTCCTATATACCTTTTCAAAAATGTTTGACCTATTAAACAAATCTATATCATTTTTTTTTTCACATGAATTCGTTAATCAATCATACTTTCACTATGCATTTGTGAAATGGTTGTGAACAACTAAATCGCTATACCTAATTCAACGCATATCACATACCCTGTAAAAAAAGAGGATGAATGTTTCTTAATTTAAGAAAATGTAATATAACCACAAACGCAAATTTACAATAACCTCCTACGTGTAACCTATGATTCCGAAAAGCGATCTTTATCTTTAGAAACCTCAGAAACCAAAATATTTTCAAGATTTAGAAAAGCATTTTAAAATCATCATAAAAGTAAAATTTATTTTCCGGCCACGGATTTTCGGAAACGTTCTCGAGTAGTTTTTACAGTGTATTAATCAGTTTTCTCAAACCGGAGCGGAGTATTGGTTTTTAGATGCTATTAGTTATTAATTAACACTTTCAACTGCGTAAGTGAATTCATACATGCAAGAGCAACAGATTAATATTACTGTTAATGTTAACGTGAATGCTGTTAATTTATCTTGTTTGTAAGACATGTTTGTTAAACATGATAATGTTTACTTGAGAACTGATAGCATCCGAAAAATCTATACTCCTGGTTAAGAAAAACTTGGAAACGCTTGCGAAAATCGATAGGAGCAAAATAAACTCTGTTTTTATAAATACTTCTTTAAAAATTAATATATTAGTTTCTTATATTTTTAAAGATAAAGATAGCTTTTTTGAACTGTCAGTGACTCGAAATAGGTATTATTACAGTAGATATAATTGAAAGTATAGGTATAATTGTATATTTTCATTCGCGGTTATACATAATTTTCTAGATTAAGAAAAAATTGTCTTTTTATACATTGTAGATTACAAGAATAAAAAGGTTTTGTTTAAAACGACGTTCATTTTAAAACTTTGAATAATTTAAGGACGTATTTTAAATAATTTGAGGTTTGTAACAAAAAGAACAAATATAAAACATTCCAGTAGAAACAAGCTAAATAGCAGCATTACTTTCTTTTCACTACTACAGTTATCATATATTCTAATACGAGCAAATCTTGTGTGTGGTTATATATATATATGCAAATTTTATCTTAAAAACGGCTCTAACGATTTTGACGAAATTTCATATCTTACCGTTTTGGAGCAGGAGAAAACCATTGGGCTAGGTCACATGTTCGAGAAAATTTGATTAGTGGGTCATTTTGGGTCATTTTGGGTCATGGTCTAGCTAATTGTATCTAAAAACGGTTCAAACGATTTTGACGAAATTTTGTATCCGACCATTTTCGGGCACGAGAGGACTATTGGGCTGGTTCACATGTACGAGAACTTTCGATTAGTGGGTCATTTTTGGGTCAACGCGGGTCAAATTAATTTTATCTAAAAAACGGCTCTAACGATTTTGATTAAATTTTGTGTCCTATGAGTTTCGAGAACGTTAAAATCATTGGGCTAGGTCACATGTTCGAGAAAATTCGATTAGTGGGTCCATTCTTGGGTCATTGTGGGTGAAGAACTAAAAAGCGGCTCAATTTACACTAAATTTTTCATCCAATGGTTTTCGAGCACGAGAAGACTGTTGGGCTAGGTCACATGTTCAAGAAAATTCAATTAGTGGGTCATTTTGGTCATGGGTCATTATGGGTCAAGCTATTTTACCTTAAAAATGGTTCAGAGGATTTGAAATAAATTTAGCACCCTACAGGTTTAGGGAACAAGAAGACTATTAGGCTAGGTCCCATGTTCGAGAAATCTCGATTAGTGGGTCATTTTGGTCATGGGTCATTATGGGTCAAGCTATTTTATCTTAAAAACGGCTCAGACTATTTACACTAAATTTTGCATCCCATGGTTTTCAGGCACGAGAAGACTGTTGGGCTAAGTCACACGTACGAGAAAATTCAATTAGTGGGTCATTTTGGTCATGGATCATGATATTTGAATTCAAATTTAATTTTGACCGAGCATAGCTCGGTCTTCCCTGCTCGTGTATGATTATTTATAATAATTAATACTGTAAATTTTTATTTAATAGAATAGCTAAAAGAACACAACTAAAGCACTTTATTTCAATGTATCTTGGAGTATTATATTGTCAAATGACACAATTTCAGAAATGTGTTAATAAAATCATTTTATTATTTAAAATTTTCTTAAAAATTATACTCTAGATTGTCTAAAATTTCTATTTATCTTTGAGATAATTTTTTATTTCAAAATCTCTTTTTAGTAATACGTAGTACTTGTTCTATTTAAGAATATTAAAAAGATTTCTTGTATATTTAAAAAAAAATCAGAAATGTTTATGTCTTTGGGATAAATTAATGAATAATTTCTTATAATAAGTTTAAAATAATGTACGTTTTCCCAAGTATTTTAAAATTATCATTATTTTTAGAAATATTGTTGTAATAATTTTACGATTGTTTTTATCAAATATTATAATAATAGTTTTTTTTATTATTTCTTTATTTTTTATTAAATACAACAAATTGTAATATTTTTTCATATTGTTTTGAGATACACTGTAATGTTATAAGAACATTGAAAAATACATTTGAAAAATACATTTTACAATGGCAAAAAAAAATACTTTTAAAATAAAGCATGTTCTATTGATTTTCAAATACACAGAAACACATACATTTTCTTGACAAAAAAATTTAGTATTTGGCTACTCAGGTAAAGAAAACGCTGTGTTCCTTTAAACATTTTTTCTTTATTTTACTAAATCTTCGTTTTTTTCTGACTGTGAATATTAAATAATAAAATTTACTGACAATATTTGTAAATAAACTTTCATGCCTGTCTCATACAGAAAAAATGAAAAAGTTTTCTGAAATATATTGGATTTTTTTTCTTTATTAATTATAAATTCTTACAAAAAAAAAAAAAAAAAAAAAAAAAAAAATTATTCGTTCACCTTTCCGTTATGTCAACATGAAAAAAATTTAATAGCATTTTAATTATTTACCAACATTCTGTAAACAACAATAATAATTAATAAACAAGTTGGTGGAATGAATTTTTTCTTCTTTTTGTTTCTTTTTTTAATGACAAAACTTTGAAAATAATTTTTTTTTAACATTTAAAATTAATTAGAGGGTGCTTGAAAAATAAACATGCTCCTTAATTACTTGCAAATAAATTATCAAATATTTTTTATACTGAACCATAAAATATAAAGAATTTAACTCCAATAGTTAGGCAATTTAATTTATTTAAAATTACAAAATGAAAATTCAGTTTTGAATTAGTAAAAAGCATAAGATTTATGTTATTTATATCACATTTCGCTGTCATTACAAATATAAAACGGATTTTAAAAACTAACAAAAAAAAAAAAAAAAACTTACAATTACATTTCTGAACTCTAGTTGAAAAGTGTCGGTTTTAATTTATTATGTTCTAGGATTCTAAGTCTTGGAGGGGTGACTAAGCGAAGTTTTCCGGATTTATCTTGTACAAGAATACTAATTCGGATAACTTCACCCTTTGAAGGGATACCAGTTGTAGCAATATTGCCAAACCTGCTCCATGCTTAACAAGTTCCTTCCCTCGCCAATGCCCTGTTCTGATTAGAAATAGTGTGCATCGTATGACCGTATCATCACAACTAATCTAAACTAAAATTTAAACAATGTGTATATTTATGTGTCTGTCTGCGTGTGGAAAATGTCTAGGGAAATCTGTCACACATAGAGGTTGGTGAATTTGGATAAGGGTAGCCGAAGACATATTCGAGTGCATCTGAGCTTCAGCTTCTGATGAAATTTTGTTTTTGGTTCTTGAAAAGAAAAGTTCGCGCATTTTCGGATTTTCCAAATTTGCCAGCGATATTCAGCTACTCATAAAAGCAATTTTTCGCGATATTTTTTAAAGTACCTATTTCGCCGAAAATCAGAAGTTTGTTTTTCATCAACCAATATATTAATAGATCTACCTTATCTATCCAATAATCTATTTTATACTCCGGCATGGAGCAGACTTTCGAGAATCGATTAAAATATATGTATATGAAATTGCTTTTAACACTTTCCAACCTAGTTGAAAAGTGTTTATGACTTCGGTTTGTCTGGCCGTATGGCCGTCTGCCGTCTGTCCGTGCTCTAACTCCCGTAAATATACTCGGATTACCCTGCAATTTTTATATGTTATTGTTGTTATCTATAGCATGTTCCCTATTTCAACTGATGTGTGTAGCACTTATAGTTTTTTTACAAGGACACTCAAAAGAATTCCGTTAGATTGCGGTCTACTGGGAAAAATCATTTGCGGTTTATTTTAATGATGTTACACAATTTCACATACATTGTAATTGATATATATCACTAAGGTGCATTACAAGAAGCTTAATATGGAATAGGTTGTGCATAGCACTTATAGTTACTTTATAGGGACAGTCAAAATAATTCCGTAACATTACGTCTATGGAGAAAAATCGTTTGCGGTTTAATTAAATATCGTTTCACTATTTTAAACGCATTGAAATTTATATATATCACTAAGGTGCATTACCAGAGGCTTACTACAGAATATTGTGTGTATAGCAGTCATCGTTCATTTACAGGGACACACAAAAGAATTCTCTTGTCTGTTAACAATAATTCCTGGAAGTGCGTTTTAAGTTGCTGAACGCGATTTAAAATTTAACTCACTTTTTGTCTGTTACTTGGTGTGTATAAATTCTGTATTTCATATACAGGACAGCACAAAAGTTCGCGAACACATTTCCGTTTATTGACAGAAACTCCAGAAGGAGAATTTTAAACTGTGCTACGCGTTTCCTAACTAAACTAAAATTTAGCATCCTATGTAGTATATATCAAATCTATAGATCATGTACAAGGCTGAATAAAAGTATTCGGATATTTTTCTGAATATTGCATATGTTGGAAATATATGTTGGAATTTCCAGAAATTACGTTTTTAAATATGTTATGCGTTTTCCAAATTGTTTACTTAGATGTTATCTTTCAGCTTATTAAACGATAATGATTTGTAAAATTATTTTGGAAGCGTTGGAAAGTGTTACATAATCTATGCTTGACGCATGATTTTTCGTTCTTGTTTTTTCTTTTTAAGTAAGTATTAAAGAAATTAAGGTCGTCGATTTTTTTCTCTGAAACGCAAAGAAGAACGAAAGGAAAGAAATTTCAGCGTCAATTTCCTAAGTAACAAACTTTATCGCCAAGAAACATTTCCATGGCGTCGCCGCAGGTGGCCTCTTGGTCGGAAGCTTTTTTTTTTAATCGGTATGTAAAAAAAGGTGATTTGAGATTTTATGTTTATTAACAGTTTAGAAGTGCAAATGTCCGGGGTATTACCCCGTTATTAGGTAAATGAAGAGAATGTCTGATAATTATGAATATACTTGTTATTCACTAAATTTAAATAAAACAGTGGCAATGTCTTGAAAATGGCTTCGTTCACGGAAGTGCCTTAAAGGTAAACATTAATCCTAATGGGATCTATATTTATATTTGAAATACTTCAATAAATAAAGAATAAAAAATCATAGTTGCCAACTACTATACTATTACGTCACCACTATTGACGAATTTTTCAATCGCAGAATTCTGCGATTAAATAAGACAAAGATATATAGAAATAGTGGTATAGTATATAGAAATAGTGGTAACAAAAAGCGTATAACTTGGCAGTCATGAAAACTTTATCTTGAGAGAAAGTCCTAGAATATAAAATTGAAATGTAAAAGTATCATTTTTCTTCTTGTGCTTCAATATAATTGATATAGTTACGTTTTATTCGTGATAAAAAAATTTCAGCTTTATTCATGAACTGTATATTCAATGTAAAATATTTTAGTGTGTATGCCCAAACTTTAGATAATCATCGAGTTAACTCAGTTCGTTGGTCACTAATCACGATAGCTACAAATATGCAGAGCTAGTAAACCAAATTCTCGGCCACGTGTTGGCCTTGTTAGAGCAGTGTTGCGGTATAAGGAATTAGAAAAACATGTTTCATTTAAAGAGATATTTTGAGCTAATAAATATTAAAAGTCTTAAAAATCCTCCATGAAAAATTTTCACATTAAAGTCATCTCGTTAATAAAAGTCCATACCGATGATTACCTCTCTGCGTCTATCTCTTAAATACATCAAAATAAATCTTACTTCAAAATTTTTGAATTGGTGTTTGTAGCTCCGCTTAAATTTGTGAATGAAATATAATGTTGTTGACATTACACGAATTTTAAACGTACAATAAAAAAAAGGATGTTAACAATTGTTTGCAGGAATTGAACGCTATTTTTTCGATTTTATTCTTATTTAAGAAATCTTTTCAGAAAAAAATTCTTTAAAAATAATTTGTATTAATTTGTAACTGATTATTCATTTACAACATATTAAAAAACGTAGTAAACATTTCTTGAAGATTTGAGTATTTAACAGTGCCCAAAATGGATACACAGTGGTAACCAAAACAGGCCTGGCCCAATTTGGGCTCATACCTAACAATCTTTCAACTCAAATTGGGTTTTATTTTTTCTTTGTGAGCAATGCAATCACTCTAACTTTCACATTGTAAATATACTGTAGTATAACAGAGAACTTATTGTCGTTTTTTAAATATATAGTAAATTTTAAGTCATGTCTAAGCATACTATTATTTTTTCAGAAAAAAATGATCAAAAACAATTCACTTAAATGTCTCTTTCAAAACCATATAATAAAATCACTAATTATCATTAAAATACATATGTAAATGCTTAAAGTGACAAAAACAGAACACAAAAAGACTTATAAAAACCTTTCAATGATGATCGACATGTTTCGAACGCACAAACGGTGCATTATCAAGATTTACACGATAAACACACTGTTCTCGCAAAACTTTGAAAATAAAATTGGAAAAACATAAACCACGAGATCATTTGTGTAATTCCTTATTGCTTTTTTTAAATTGAAAAACATCTAGTGCCAAATTTTATTTAATGCAAAAGAGGCGGATTCATTGCATGTGTTCTCGTTACGGATATAGATTTCTATTTATTCACGAATAGTAGATGAGAAATAAAGACTTGATGGATAAATTATTTTACTATTCTTAAAATCAATTTTTAAAGCCTCGGTCCTATGTTGTCTTGCCAAAGCTGTAGTTTTTCTATCGTATTTCATATCTGCCATATGCTCTTCTAATCTTGTTTCAAACTTTCTATTTCTGATTTTTATATAATATTGCAATGCTCCATCTGCTCTGGTTATATTTTCACCTATGTTCCTTATACATTCAAAGTAGTTACTTATTATTATTATACTTATTAATGGTCCACTATAAATGTGAAAATTAATATTTCCTTATTGCTTTTTTAAATTTGAAAAACATCTCGTGCCAAATTTTAGATAATTTTAAAGAGGCTGATTCATTGCATATGTTCCCGTTACGCATATAGATTTCTATTGATTCACGAATAATAGATGGGAAATAAAGTTTTGATGGATAAATTATTTTACTATTCTTAAAATCAATTTTTAAAGCCTCGGTCCTACGTAGTCTTGCCAAAGCTGCAGTTTTTTTGTCACATTTGATATCTGACATATGCTCTTTTAATCTTGTTTTAAACTTCCTAGTTCTCATTCCTATATAATATTAAAATGCTCCATCTGCTCTGGTTATATTTTTATTGATATTTATTATGCAGTCAATTTAGTTACATATTATTATGGTGACTCGTTGGGTGTCAATGGATGGATATAAAGAGATGACGTCTAGACTAGCTAATAAATATCTCTCTGGAAACTGGATGTTATTCAAACGTTATATGAATTTTTGTGTTCTGTTTTTTTTTTTCACTTTAAGCATTTACATCTGCATTTAATGTCTCTTTTATTTTCGAAAAATGCATATATTGAAACAGGTCGATTCAAATACCAATTAGTGAAATATAAAATTATCATAATGAATTATTTGGCGAAATGTTATTTTTTCAACAGCAGATTAGAAAGTTCCAGAATATCCAATAACTTTATTAAAGAAATACCGATGTTTTAAGATTTTGACTTCCAGACTTCTACTTTGTAGAAAAAGACAGATGTTTCTGAATCCTGGAAAATATAATATAACCACAGACAAAAAATATATAATAACCTCTTCCGACATACCCACGATTCCGAAAAGGGTCCGTTATGTTTAGAAACTTCAGAAACCACTATATTTTTCAGATTTAAAAATGCATTCATAAAAACGAAGTTTATTTTGCTGCCACTGATTTTCAGAAACGTTTCCAAGTAGTTTTATAATGTATTAATCAGTTTTCTCAACCCGGTATACAGTTTTTTTTTCGTTTTATCAATTCTGAAGTAAACATTTTCATGTCCAATAAACATGTTTTACAGACAAGCATGATAAGTTAACAACAGTAACATTAACCTTGATATTTATATAAATATATATAGTTTTACCCTTGCATGTATAAATTCAATTACGAAGCTGAAAATGTTTAATTGATAATTGGTAGCATCCAAAAACCGGTATTCCGATTTGAGAAAATTTATTATTACACTGTAAAAACTACTCGACAATGTTTCCGAAAATTAGTGGAAGCCGATAATCTTTGTTTTTTAAATACTTATTTAAATCTCAAAAATATATACGTTTCTGAGGTTTCTAAAGGAAAAATAACGCTTCTCGGAAACAATGGGCCACTTGGAAAAGATTATTATAATATTGTCGTTCATGTTTATATTCTCATAGATTCAGAAATATTTGTATTTTACTTACTCATCATACGTAGTATAGGGTAAATTTTGTAATCGTTTTAAAAATCGAAAAAAAAAGTATTAAATCATCAAACAGTTTTGAGCAAACATGGATTTAATTGCGTTACTTTTTCACAGTACACACAACACAATTACATAAGCAAGCATGTGAGCATTAACATGGGAATTTTGTGTCAGGATATCCGATTAGTTCTATTCGGCACTGGGCGGCCGAAACCTCAAGGTAGAGATTTTCAAAGCAAGGCGCTCTCTTACACTCCAGGACTCAGAGTGCTTTCAAATACCAGGCATAGTTATTGCCTACCCGGCGCTTAGGCCGCATACAGGGGACCTTCTCACACGAGAGAGATCTCGGAGCTAGTTGCTTGGCCGCAACTGAAGTCAGAATCCTCTTCAGGCCTCCACCCGTTTCGTATATATGATCGGCAAGATCTTAAGTGTTCACGAATGTTTAGTCTCTCAGCGGAGCACAGATGGCGTTTTCTGTAGTACCTCTGAAAGATGGAGCAATCTGGATTCGAGTGGGCAGAATATACGAGAACATTTATGTTCCTGTAACGTCACTTCTTAGCAAGCGACACGAATTTATAACTACTTGAAATGTAATAAATATCAAGATTGTTAGGAATTATAGCTCTTATAGATTTGGCGGTTTGAACAGACGAATTTTACTGCAGAACACATGGTGGCGGCTCTTCTCTGCGGATTAAGGGTCCACAGATGGTTTCCACTTCAGATTTTTTATATGAGTAAGATTAAAGAAAAATGAGTGAGAAGATTTAATTAGACTTATTAAAGTCTGGCTGACGAGGAGTTGTTACAACGGATTTACACGTTTCAGACACTAGAGATTCCGAAAAACATATATATTTTTTAATTACCGTCCGTCTGTCTGTGTGTGTGTCTATGTATGTGTCTGTAAACGCTCTATCTCCCGAACAAAATGAGATATAAACTTGAAATTTGGTATGTACTTAGTATATAATAATGAGAAGAAGCCTATTGCATTTCAGTAACCTAGCGTATACGGAACTATTTTTTTACGTACTCTCGAAATATTCGTTCTGATAAAAGGTATATAAAAAGTTTCGAAATTGTTTATTTTAAGGAGTGAATATAAAAAAAATAGAAAAACAAATTTTGCATAAACAATAAAGTCGATCAGATGACGTGTTGCCGATATACTTGTAATCACATTTATCACACTCTTCGAATTTTCATGACATTGTATTTCATTCAAATTTCAATTCAAAGATATAGTTTAATTGGAAATGAAACCCTTAATCCGACGCAGTAAACTGTTAGTTAATATGATTGTCATTTTTGGAGTTATTAAGATGTTTCTTTTACGCAATTCAGTAATCGAGCATTTAAAGTTTATGACGTCATCAAGCCATGATTTTAAACACTCTACCTACCTTATCTATCTTAAAAATACGCTTAAATTTTATTTTGGAATTGCAATGCATTTGATAAATAGTCTACACATGTTTTATTTTCATATTTTGTATTGTGCATATCCATGATGTGTAAGCATTACGGTGGTCCCCAACGACTAGTTTTATAGTGTAGCATAAACATTCTCAACACTCTAGATTGTAAAAATACCCCAAATTAGTATTATTACTATATCTCAGAGTTCATAGAAATAAATCATAACTTGAGTTCATATTCCACGTTTACATTAAATAATGATTAGCTTAATATGTAAATAGTACTACTACACAGTCATAATATTTCTAAAGAAGTATATTTGTTAAAATCAAAGAAATTTTTAAATTATGCTTCATTTTTTAGTTTAACAATTCACCCCAGAAAAGGATAATTCCCATTATTAAGATATCTTCTAAAATATCGCCAACAAAAACAATTTAAAATTAGAATATGACAAAGGGTTTTAATTAAAATTAAAAAAATATATTGAATTAGGTTGTATTTAACAAAATAAACCAAACAATTATTATTTAAAATACACGGAGCACCGATGCTCTTTTATATGATTTTCTTGGACATTGTTTTCTCATTTCATAAATTATTATTATATATGTATGTATATACAGGGTATGTACACCTCTGGAAATTTCAATACCAGTTTTTTCGAATTAGAATATTTTCCATACTTGATGAAGATATTCTTAATTTAAATATAGTGGCCATATATATATTCTGTAACTCTGTATTTATTAAAAGTTAAAAAGGAATGGAGAAAACACACAGGAATAACAGACGTTATTTTATGAATAAAATATACCCTTTTAAAATAAATAAATTTTTAACTATTTTGGCTTCCAATAGTCTTTACAAAAAACGATAAATGAACAAAATATATCACTCTGCTATTATTAAAATGAATAATGGTTTTTATTTTAGAAAAAGCAGAATGCTGCAGATAAAAAAATATGAATTTTGTTTCACCTAAATTTTTAACATCTGAGATTAAAGATAATATCTGAAAACAATAGAAGATTCTTTTTAATTTGATATTTTTTTACTTTTATTTTTGAAGATTTTAGAAAAAAAATAATAAATCATGGGGAAAATGAACAAAAAATATATATGAAAAGGGTAATATATTTTTTAAATAAAAAACGTAATTCTTCTTTTTAAAAATATGGAGTGATTAATGTATGTAAATTGAATTTTGTAAAAGGAAGCAAATTCATTTTTCATTTTTTTTAAAGATGATGACTTACAATGTGGTTGATTTTTTGTCAAATCATTTTTATTTCTAAAGTGTATTAATGCAGAGTGAGGAACAGTAAGTCTACAAAATTTTTATTCGTCAGAGCGAAATTGTGAATAAGTTAGAATTCTCACATGAGTTATTTATGCTAATCGAAAAAGAGGATTTTGAAATAGCATATGTGTTATTACCTGTTCAAAGTAAATTTTAATATTTTCAACACGAGATGAATAAATCTTCGGTATACACAGTATACATTATTTTGTGAATCTGAATTTTAAATAAATCGAAATGCAGAGTGTTTTGAAATTGTCTAGCCAAATTTTGAAGGGGATGAAAAATTACTTTTTTCTGAGAAGGTGGTTTCAATGCTAAAATGTACTTGCCCAATCTATAGTATAATTTCTGTATAAAGCTCTAATACCTGTATAATACAACTTTAAAAATGTAAGTGGTAGTTATTGATTAATGCCATATAAAAAAATAAAACAAACTCTCAAGAAATTAGCAAAATTTATGTATATGCATTGTATGTATATACATACAATGCATTATTATGTATATGCATTGTATTGCATCTTTGACAGAGTTTGTACTTCCTCACAGCTAACGAGAAAGACAGACTATGATACTTGAATGCCACGTGATCAAGGTAGTCCGAAAAGCAATTCGACACTTGGTGAAAAACAGCCAATGTTGATCACATTATAGCCGAGGTAATTGGAAGCAACACGCTCTATAGCTTTCGTTTACTGTGTTAATTCCCAAATATTTAAATGTCAGTATAGCTGATGAGGATCTATCTATCCCACAAAACGATACTACTGATTGACTTAGGCGATATTCCTTACCATTTAAACGTGTCAGTTTTTGTCTTTAACTGTTTGACGAAAAATATTTAGTGATGTTACCGCTATAATCTTTAAAATATGGCATTATGGCGTATTTAATTTTATGTGTTCAGATTTTTAATAACAGCGTACATAAAATTAAATAAATTTATACGGAAGGATGTTTATAAGACGTGAAGAAAGTAATAGAAACACATGTTTATGTCCATATTAAAAGAGAAAGATTCACAAAAGTTTTAAAAAACTTTTCGTATACCTAAGGTTACATTTAAGTTGAAGAAAAAATCTTGGAAGGATACGAAAACAGGATAATTATAACTGATAATACATCTTACGAGAGCATCGAAAAACAAATCTGTTAATAGCCATTTAGCGTGCTGTTCAGCGTTATGATGTTCCTTTCGTTACATACAGGCAACGATTAATAAAAGTTCATGTTAAAAATCCTTCTATTTTTCTTGTTTCATACATTTAAATGCAATGAGCTACATATCTTTATTATACTGTTATATTTCAGTGAATAAAGCCGTTATTTTATTATATATTTATGTTTGTAATGTTAATTCTTTCACCCAGTTTAATTATATTATTTTCTTTCATTTTTTCAAAACATAGAAACTCGAAATAACTTTCTTATATTAATAACACAAGGTGAATATTTTAAAATCATTAAAAATTTATTTCTTCCAAGAAAAGTATAATATTCATTCAGCTCTTTTTTACTTTTTTTTAGCTCTTGTCATATTTTCTTTAGAATTCTTTTACTTTTTTGTGAATCCTGAAATCTTGAGAATTTGGTTGCATTTTTAAAGCACGGTTTTATTAGAATAAATCACGAAAGTTCAAACATAAAACAAAACAATTGAAGCAGTTAAAAAAATTTTCTTTTGAAACGAAATTAGAATTGAACAAGTGCAAGTGAGCATAAAATAAAATCCTTACTTTGATATTAATGAGAAAATGATTTTAAATTCAGAAAAAATGTAGAATACGAATTCAAAAAAAGTTTTAAACTATGCATAACTATCAAGAAAGAGACGAAAAAATAATTTTTTTATAGAAATTGATTTTTTATGGATGATCAGACAAATACTAACCGATTCGAAATATGTTAAATATAGATATATTTCTTTTAAAATTTTGAATAAAAAAAACAATGACAAAAATGGAAGAATGATTTATAAAACGCTGAAAACTATTCTACTGAAATAGTTTTAAAAAGCATTGATCGGTGAAAGAAACATATGTAAAATTTTATGTGTAACAGTTTAAACCCTTATTAAAAAATTACACTCTTTGCGGCTGAAAACCATTAATTTATGTACTTCTTAAAGAATATTTTTAATATAATGTGTATGAAAATTTATTATATATAGATGACGATAGATTAAATTTCACACTAAAGTTCGAATCTGGAATTTTCCTACTTGCAATCAGTGCCCTAAATACTAGACAGTGATCTCTGAGACATATGATGCTACTGTAAACTGAAACAATATCTACATGGTATTTAAACAATATTATTGAATGGTAAGACAATTCTGAAAAATGAAAGTATTTTATGAAGGAAATCTTCTGTTATCAGAACTACTATCAGAATGAAAAAAATACACCTGGAAGACGATATGTGTGTTTTAAACGTTCCCAGTTATTCAAATCACTCACAAGGGGACCGCCAAACATGATGCGCACAGATTTTGATGATTTTAAAGTATGTTGAAAGATTCATACCCCTAACTACTCAGGTCAAAAGTTTCCTTCAAATGGGCTTTAGTTTTCGAGAAATTTCGGGTTAAAATTCCGCAAGTGTTTCAAAAACCCATTAGTTTGACTGTCCGAGCAACGTCTCTGTGGTACAGAGCTAGCGTTCGCAGTTCGAGATTGCAGATGAGGGTTCTGTTCTCTCATGTGCATTTTATCTTTTTAAATTAATTCTATATTTTTGACGCATTATAAGTTTTATTCAGAATTATGAATTCTGTATCTTTGAACTTTTTGATATTGTAAAAAATTGTAAGTTTTCACGAAAAATTCGAAAATTTAAATGGAATTAATTAGTAAAATATCAAAAAGTTCAAACATGCAGAATTCACAATTCTCCATAAAACTTGTAACGCGTCAAATATATAGAATTAATTAAAAAAAGATAAAAGGCAAATGAGAGGACAGAACCCTCCCCTACAAATCTCGAATTGCAAACGCTAGCTCTGCACCAAAGAGACCTTGCCCAGTCAGTCAAACTAATGGGTTTTTTAAACACATACGGAACTTTAACCCGAAATTTCTCGAAAACTAAAGCCCATTTGAAGGAAACCTTTGACCTGAATAGTTAGGGGTATAAACCCTACAACATACATTAAAATCATCAAAATATGTGAGCATCATGTTTGGCGGTCCCCTTGTCAGTGTTTTTTCTACATCTTGACGTCACCGATTCGAAATGTTAAATATTTTGTTTAGTAACACGATAAAGAATTAAAAATCGCAACAATTATTTTCAACCAAAAGATTTATCCTTGTTAAGTTATTAAATATATGCATGTAATGTGAAAGCAATATACAGAATGTTTTTTTTTTTATCTTGGTGATATTTTTTTATTTATCTCAGAGCAGAATTATTTCAAGCTTCATTAGCAATATTAGAGTTTAATAATTGGATATTTCTGGAAAATATGGAATCATAACTTATGTGTTCATATCTTTCTACTTTCTATTAAATTGAACCGTACGGTAAAGATAAATTGTAATAATGTCATTATAACTAAAAGAATTCCTTATAAAGCAGTCCCTTGGAGACTATGTTTGTCCTCAAATTCCTTTCACCATTTATGTGCAAAGATTTTTTTTTTGTAGTAAATATGTATCCTTGATATATTTGGATTATTTAATATAAAAATTTGATTACATAATATTGTACTTTCAAAGATTTGAGAGCTTTAAAACATAACTGGAAAAATAGCACGTCATGACCTTGATATAAAGGTAAGTGCAAATCAAAGAGTACAATATCTTATACCTCTTACCTACCTCATAAAATTTATCTGTAATGATGTAAATATGATTTATATAAAATGAGAATTAGTCCTGAAATTAAAATTTAAAGCTTCAATTTAAAAATGTCGCATAAAATGCCGCACAAAGAGGGTTTCTAAGTTAGATATAGGAATACATTTTTCTTTGATCGAATGGAAAATGTTTGCACGTGTACAAATTGTAAGAAATCGACCAGTTTTTTTTTTTTTTTTTTGAAGATATGTAGATCTTCACCCTACAGCAAATGAAAAAAATTTAAACTTCTTTCTCTATTAAAAGTTTTCTGTATTAAACACTCTTACTTGATTTTTAATTTTAAACACAAAAAAATAGTTAATTGATGACCGAGTCCTTTACTTTTGAAAATCACAAGTGCTAAACCAATTCAAACAGACAAATCATCTGAATTTAACGCAAAATTTCATTAAAAATTTTTTGATACCTTATTCTTTTAGATTAATGATTTCTCAATTCACAGATTTGCATAGCTAAAATATTTTACATACAACTCACGGAATGCTTCATTAGATAAAAATTATACTTTAAAAAAAGAAAATAAATTTGCTTATTTGCTTATTATTTCAATATGTTTGCTCAGAAGTAATCGATATAGCCTGCATAACGTGTACTCGATTTTCTTTTTTCCTGATTTCAAGAATAGAATTATTTTTCTTAAAGATTTTTGTCTTGCATCTTAGTGGATACTTTAAAGAAATATAGATTTTTGATATTCTGTAACAACGAAATATAATATCCATGTAGCAAAATACAAAATAAAAAGCCAATATCACGTTTATTTTCAGTTTCCATACATATTGCTTGAATAAATTGATTGTTCAGAGACCACTTCAAAAATTGCATATAAAATAAACAAAACTCTTTCTCTTTCAATTGAAAAAAATAAGGTATATTTTTTCAGTAAAAATAAATGATATTTTATGAATATGAACCGTAAAACAATTTTCATTCACTTCAAATTTATAGTATTCATGATTATAAAGTAATGTCCTTAGATTGCTTGATATTTTACTGGAAACGATAAAAATAAGTTTCACCAATGGAATCATGTAACATAACTATTGAAGCACTTCAAGTCAGACATTTAAGAATACTTAAAAAACAACAACGCATTGATATCACATAATAAAATCAAAAATGATGATTTATGAATATGAATCAGAAAATAATTTTCATTCAGTTCAAATTTATAATATTCATGATTATAAAGTTGTCTCCTTAGATTGCTTAATATTTTACTGGAAGCAATAAAAATAAGTTTCACCAATGGAATCATATAAAATAACAATCGAAGCACTTCAAGTCAGACGTTTAAGAATACTAAAAAAACAACAACGCATTGATATCACATAATAAAATCAAATATGATGTTTTATGAATATGAATCGAAAACAATTTTCATTCAGTTCAAATTTATGATATTCATAAATATAAAGTAGCCTCCTTAGATTGCTTGATATTTTACTAGAAGCAGTAAAAATAAGTTTCACCAATGGAATCATGTAACATAACAATTGAAGTACTTCAATTCAGACATTTATGAAAACTAAAAAACAAAACAACGCATTGATATCACATAATAAAATCAAAAATGATGTTTTATGAATATAAATAGGAAAACAATTTTCATTCAGTTCAAATTTATAATATTCATAAATATAAAGTAGCCTCCTTAGATTACTTGATATGTTACTGGAAGAGACAAAAAGTAAGTTTCATTAATGGAATCATATAAAATAACAATCGAAGCAGATCAAGACAGACATTTAAGAAAAACAAAAAAACATATAGTCTATATATCTATCTTATAATCTATATCTTGCTGTTGTCCCTTAAATGCGCTCCATATTGAATCTTCATAGAAAATTGTTAGTTCCACACTGTTAAAAATAAATCTGTCAATTCACGATAAAACTACTGGCAGCAAAGTTGGCGGACTTTTTCCGTTCCGTTAGTCATTTTCCGTTTTGAAAGATAAAGGAAGGGAAAACTCTGTTTGCAGAATCGGTAAGTTTCCATTATAAATAAACTCGGTTTTAAAAAATGTCATCTCTTATTTGTGCTGCCATCTATTGATTATTACGGGAGTATTTAATTTAATTTAATTTAATTTTTGATATAATGGAAGAACATTTTCTGCCAGACCTGAAGATTGAACTGGGGACGTTCGTGGCTTGAGCCGAGTGCTTTACCATAAGACCAGCGGGTCCTTGCTAGAGTAAGAGTAGGAAACGATTATACGGGATGTCTTCAAATCGCAGCTTGGGACTTAAACAATTTGGGGTTTAGAAAACTGGTAATTTTGAAGTTAATTGCGGGGATATTTCGTAATGAGATGATGGTTGAAAACTATAGTATTAATAGAGGATAAAACATTAATTATATATATTCTTAACTTGATTGTTAGATGTAAAATATAAATATGATATTTTGAATTAAATTCGATAATTTTTTTTTTTTTTTTTTTGCTTTTTTGCGAAAATCGATTTTTAATCAACTATTATGTATTTTTTAAATGTGTTCGTTTAGAATATATTTTCAGTGTGAGTGTTTTTTATAACTTTCAAAAATTAAATTGCGAATAATTTTAAAGGAATGAGTTTAATTCGAAAACATTATTTTTGTCTGTTGCTTTTTTAAATAGAATCGATTTTTTTTCACTTAATTTAGCTATTATATATATATATTAATCTGTTTGTTTAGAATATATATTAAGTGCGAATACTTTTTTATACCTTTAAAAAATGAATTGAAAATAATATTAAATGAATGGAAATAATTAATTTTTGCTTTTTTAAATTCGAAAGCACTATTTTCTTGTTGTTGTTTTAAATAAACTTGAAATTTTAATTTATGGAATTTTTAGTTTTTCTATGCAGCAACATGTCAGTTTTTGAAACATTGAAAATAAACATGCAGCAGATAGCGGAATATCTCCGTTGGCTGCTTTCTTATATGAGGAAATTTTCTGCTTTTAACTGAAAATGCCCTTTTGTCATGAAAAGGGTTTTTGAAAAGGGTCTTTTTCTGTGAAATTCATGAAAAAATTATCCGTTGATTTCAGATTATTTTTAACAGTATACTGTAAAAAAAAAAAAATCCGTCAATTTACGGAAAAAGGACTGGCAGCAGAGTTGCCTTAATGTTTCGGTTTTTTGAGAAATGTTCTGTCTTTGTAGTCCATAAATGGCGCGATACAGACGCGAAGGTGTTTAAGCGCATGTGTGGCGATCAAAAATACTGCAATCCCATTAGATGATAGATTTTTACATTAATAATTCCGTATTTGAAACTCTGTAATCTTAAAAGTCTAAAAAGTGTATAATTTAGGAATACAGTTTATGCACTTTTTGTGCACAATTCAGTTTGCAGTTTTTATGCATATGGAACTTTTAGTTTTTCTGTGCAGCAACATAGTAGAATCGTCAAATACGTTCGGATTTTGTGCATTTTTTTTTGCAAACTTTTTCTAGCTGGGTAGCAACAGATATACGGGAGAGATTCCATTTTTCTAACAAAACGGAAACTTTCTGATCAAAATTCACGGAAGACAACCTGTCAAGAAACGAAATTTTTTAACAGTGCAGCAGGTTTTTTTTAGGTCAAAATGTGAGGATCATTTGTATGTTACTTCTTAAGAAATTCGACGAAATGTCTTTAATCGAATGTCCGTGCATCTTGTTCAAAGGTGTCAATAATTGGCACACTAATGTAGAAGAGAAAATTATCAGACTTTTATTCTCTACTAGAACATTCTACTAGATGAAAAATGAAAGCAAAATTGCTATCAATATTCCAATAACTATAATATAGTACTTTAGAAACTATTACCTATGCTGAAAAATTAGATATATGTAAAATTTTGTAAGAATAATATATGAAATATGGTTTCTGATTAATGCTGTTATCAGATATTCAGTACTTTTAAAATTAATATCCTTACAGAAAGTAGCTTTGTAAATCAAATAACTATGACATAGTAGTACTTTAAAAGCTTTTATATATAGTAAAAAATTATATATACGTAAAATTTGTAAAAGTGTTTTGTGAAATATGGTTTCTGAGAAATACTATTATCAGATCTTCAGTACTTCTAAAATTAAGATCTTTCCAGCAAATGCTTTGTAGCATATTTGTATATATATATATATATATATATATATATATATATATATATATAAGAATGTTATATGAAATATGGTTTCTGATAAATGCTATTATCAGATCTTCAATATTCCCAAAATTAAAATCTTCAGAAGTGGCTTTGTAAAAAATCTAACCTCAAATAAAAGCAATAAAATAGAATTGCATAAACTAAAACATAAGAAAGTGGCAGCTATATTCAATATTTCATGTGATGTGATACATATTAAAGGATTCCAGCTATTTTATCATATTACAATCATATTATAATCGGCATATATTAAATTTGCCATAAAATACACTATCATTTATATTTTATATGCTTAAGCATAGAATTATAACAAAAATATACGAGATTATACTTTACAAGCTCACCATTTCTAAACAATTACTTATCCATTAGCGTAATTAGAGAATTTGAAATAATCATAAAAAATATAGATATGGTTATAATATGATATTTTTAAAACGCTCATGTTTGGAATATTTTCATAAAAATAGCACTTATTTCGTTTAAATTTGTCTTGAAAATCATAGCATCAAAGGTAATGATAATTGTTTAAATAACCATAAATAACAAATACCAAGATTTTTTAGTGAGAACTTCTATTAAAAGTGCTGGAATGATATTGCCAAGTGCACATTAGGTTACGATTTTAAAAATTAATTTATCATTCCACATAAAAATCAACAAAGAGCTAATTGTAATTTTGAATTTAGCATAAAAAAATAATCGTATTTACAAAAAAAATTCTCTGGGTCATATTGAGATGCTGAAAGAAATACCAGAATATAGAATTTTAATTAAAGCGTTGTGATTATTTAGGTGGACATGACGTTAAGAGAAAGATGAAGTTATGGTTAAGCTGATGTCCTTTCATAAATTATTCATCTAGAAAAAAAAATCGCTAAATCAAAATTAGATAAAAGAAACTGAGTCATCAACAAAGAGAAGAAAAATTAAATCCTGAATTTTAACATTAAAATTAGTTTATTCACAGTATATACAATGGTATTTACATTTAACATATAAAAAAAACAATCATTATCATTAATTACTACCATACTACTTGCTTCACAAAAATGCTATTTACAAATAGCATAAAAAAAAGTTTAATACTTAACATTATTATTTTTCATTGAAGGTTAATCTAATTTTTACAATGCAAAATTCCTGGAAGGACAATCCCTGTGTGCATTAACATGCATTATATTCTTCCCACAAACAATTTAAATGTTATGCACAGTTATTACGAGCATATAATATCAGAGATACCTTTTTCTAGTAGAGGTCCTCCATCTTCCGATCAGCTCCACGTTCTTTTGTACGAAGACACAAACACAAAATAAAAAATATACTTCTTGCATTACAGTCAAAATGACTAAAGCAAATGTGCATTTTTTTGCACAACCTTCATTCTTAGTTAGGAAACTTCGAACTGAATCTTGGATGATTTTTTTTTCTCCTTCTTCAATTCTGAGGGGGCGATGTTTTTCTCCTCCTCTTAATTTGTGTGGGCCGTCTTTTTCGTCTATTAGTCCTCCTTGAACAAAACCATGTTTTTCATTAGTCCACCGCTTCGACCCCCACTCTGGTCACATGGTCTAGGGACTCCTGGAAAACGGATGAAGTTTCTCTGCAGCTGTACGAGGCAGATTTATGACTGTCATATATTTGAGCAATAAAAATCTGCCAACCTATTTCAGATGTATTGTAAAAGTGCAGACTTATGTCTCCATTTCATTATCAATGTACCTGTTGTTTACAGTGAACTATATAGATATAGAATAAAAACATAATTATTTTAAATTAAAATATTTTTATAAAATGAATTGGGTTTTGAGAGTCACCTCATTGTTCCAATGAATTTGATATCAAATATCATATTTGTATCACAACTCTTTGACTGTTTATGCATAATTATATTGCTCAGTGTTCTTTCATAATGAAAGATGATGAGAGGTTCATCTCTCCATCAAAAAGTAAGTTGAAAATTGATAAATACCTAAGTATTGCAGCTATACCCTACAAAAAATTACTACTTTTTTTTTCAAGTAATAGATTTTTTTTTCATATTCTCTTAGGAATCTATAACAAAATTTTAATTATTATTTTTCATTTTCCATGCAATATTTTTATTACTTTTCTTGAACTGAATATCAAATTTATTTTACAAAATTCTTCTAGGAAGGTATTTATTTTTATGCACAGACGAGAGAAAAGAAATATTTATCTTTAAGCTATTTCTTTTAAAATTGTAGCCAAGCATTTCTCGATGTATTCGCCAGGTGATTCCTTCTCACAGTTTCTATATGTCTTATACAAACAGCACTAAATCTTTTATTCTCCTTTGTCATATGAAATGCTCTGTTTCTTTGTGATTGCATAAGAAGGCAGCTAAAAGAAACAAGTCATTTTTAGGATTATTTTTCTTACATTTATTCATAAACTTTTTTAAACTAAATTTTCGAAATTAATCTCTTACATTTAAAATTTTGGGAAAATGCCAGATCCTTTATTAATCTTTGTTTCGAATAATTCTCAAATGTGGTTTGTGACAGTCACAAATGATATATTAATATTTCTTAATTAAAATGATATGTTTTTTAATTTAAAAAATAAAGCAATATTCGAGTGGTTTTTATTTATTTTTTATCATTCTGTTATGAAGAAAGAACATCATGTTGCTTGATAAATAAAATAGATGTAAAGTACTATCCTATACCAATAATTTGAAAAATTCTCTGAAACGTGTATCTTTTGCAACGTCATTGAATGTAATGATTGTTTATTTTATTAAAATTGTATAATTTTGTTTTCATTTAGTTGATACATTTTTGTATCGTGTTACAATTTATTCTAACCTTGTGTTATTATTCTAATTTTTTTTAAATGTGATGAATTTTAACATCATAAATTTTCAAATTAAAAAGACATTTAAAATACGACATTTAATAAAACTGAAACACCACACAGGTTATCGATTTGTCATTTGTACTGATGAGGAGCTTGTATAACACTAAAAATGTCTACTATAATTTATTTTATTATGCTATTATGGTGTTTGTACAGTTAACACTGTAGATGGCAGCCTAACTCTTCTTATTCCTCGTTGCAGGTATCTAAACGTTCTGCAAGAAATAGAAGAGCTCCCACCCGAATCAAATATTAAGTGAGGTAGAACTATGGTGTTTGTCCTTCAGTTAACACACTGTAGATGACAGCCTAATTCTTCTTCTTCCTCGCTACATGTACCTAGACATTCTACGAGAAATAGAAGAGCTCCCACCCGAATCAAATATTAAGTGAGGTAGAACTATGGTGTTTGTCCTTCAGTTAACACACTGTAGATGACAGCCTAATTCTTCTTCTTCCTCGCTACAGGTACCTAGACGTTCTACAAGAATTAGAAGAGCTCCCACCCGAATCAAATATTAAGTGGGGTAGAACTATGGTGTTTGTCCTTCAGTTAAAACACTGTAGATGACAGGACTAGAAATTTGAAAATGTGTTTATTCGCTAGCGCCATCTTTTTCATTATTGTACTGTACTGTAAGTAGCTACTGAAATAGTGTAGTTATGTATTTATGTTGTGATCTTACGTGTTGTGATTGTGAAGTGTAATTAAATATGTAAAATGGCCTTCTCTCATCCACATTTATTAAATATGTGTTCTGACTTATTTTAATGAATAAACACGTCATAGTTACATTAATATGTTGTTATTTATTTAGTTTTTTTAAATGTCTGATTTTTAATTTATTTTAAAGATTAAAATTTTGATTCCGATATAATATCTTTAGTTATTTGAAATTATGAACCTTTATTTAAAAAATAAAAATAAAAAATAAAGATTGTTAAATCTATACATGCTTATTGCATAATATATAAAATTAGTTCTCCAGAATTCAGAAAATTTGCAGAATTGATTTGAAGTATATATATATAATGTAAAAGATATAAATAATTATTGTATATTGTGAGAAGATTAATGCTTTTTTGTTACGAGAAATTTAATAATTTAATGTTTACATTTTTGATGCAATGACTCCGCATTCTACCGACAAAAAAATATAATATTTCGAAAATAAATCAAGATGAATAAAAACAAAGACGTTTATATCGGAACTATATATACAAATTGAGAAATACATGACTTATATGGATATACGTTATTCCATTCATATTCAAAATAATGAAAAGTCGCTACATATTCCAAATCAAAACAATCAAGAAGCTTTCATTCTGCGTTCCAAAATCAGAGTGGATTACTTGGAGTAAAAGTGGAGGTAATTGCCCATGGCACCACAGTGTCGTCTAACTAAATGATTTTTTTCTACACTGCAGATAACAAGTTACACTCAATAATAGGAATGAGCAATAGAATAAAAAAAATTAATTAATAATGAATGAAACGGTATGCGTAGTAAGCATGTGTTTTAGATTTTTTAATGTTCAGAACAAGCCGGTTATGAAGAAATTCATTAAATTAGAAAAGATCTCTTTATAAGAATATCTTGTGGATTCACGGTGACTTATTTTCTTTCATTTTCAATTTTTTCTTTTGATTTTTTTCTTTTTTGTATTTAACGTTTTATTTATTGATTGATTTTTTTTAAAATTAAAAATAATAAAAAATTGAAATAAACAATAGAATAAAAAAAATAATTAATGAATGAAAATCTGTCCTTAGTAAATGTGTGTTTTAGATTTTTTAATGTTCAGAACAAGCCGTTTATGAAGTAATTCATTAAATTAGACCTCTTTATAAGAATATCTTGTGGATTCACAATGACTTATTTTCTTTCAATTTCGATTTTTTTCTTTGAAAATTTTTATTTTTGTATTTAACGTTTTATTTATTGATTTATTTATTTTTTTAATTACAAATTTACTAAATATTCAGCATGTTTTAAATCTTTCATATTCCATAAATATTCAATAAGAAAGATTCGCAAATTACATACATGAAAACAAATAACTGGTAAATTCCAATAATTCATGTCAAGACAAGTTATTTTAATGCTAGATTTATATATGAAAGTTTCATATTCAAACTATAATTTGTGACTGTGGTATAATTAGGTTAATGAACGGCTTGAAAGATTTGTTTTCCGTTTTCTAGAGTATCTCGTTTAATGAAGCCAGAATATTAATGAATTCCAAACTCTAGAATGTATTGCAATAATTAGATGAAACTCGTTTTCTTTGATTAGCCTCTCATTAAGTTTGACCCTAAAAGTTTCATAATAAATTATTTTCTCGATTTAAGAGATTAATATTCACATAACTATTAACACTAATTAATAATGCTAGATTTATATATGAAAGTTTCATTTAAAATATAACTAGTGACTGTGGTATAATTAGGTTAATGAACGGCTTGAAAGATTTGTTTTCCGTTTTCTAGAATATGTCGTTTAATGAAGCCAGAATATTAATGAATTCCAAACTCTAGAATGTATTGCAATAATTAGATGAAACTCGTTTTCTTTGATTAGTCTCTCATTAAGTTTGACCCTAAAAGTTTCATAATAAATTATTTTCTCGATTTAAGAGATTAATATTCACATAACTATTAACACTAATTAATAATGCTAGATTTATATATGAAAGTTTCATTTAAAATATATCTAGTGACTGTGGTATAATTAGGTTAATGAACGGATTGAAAGATTTGTTTTCCGTTTTCTAGAGTATCTCGTTTAATGAAGCCAGAATATTAATGAATTCCAAACTCTAGAATGTATTGCAATAATTAGATGAAACTCGTTTTCTTTGATTATCCTCTCATTAAGTTTGACCCTAAAAGTTTCATAATAAATTATTTTCTCCGATTTAAGAGATTAATATTCACATAACTATTAATACTAATTAATATTACTATTATTTTTATTATTATTATTAAATCATTTGCATGTATAACACGTAAGTAAAGTCATCAATTTTTTGTCCGTTGAAAAATATTGGCATAGAAGTCTCTGGGACCGAACGTCAGGTTATAAGGATTAATGAAGATGAATTTGCGGTATTTTATCTGAATTGCATAAATCATTTTTTATAACTTATTTACTAAATCTCATTTCCTAGTGTTCTTTGATTAACCTTATCATTCTTCGTTCCAAAATCAGAGTGGATTACTTAAAACTTTTAATGATGAATAAACAATTTTCCTCCATTCAAGAAATTTGTATTTTAAAAATAATAATAATACTAAAAATATATAAAGCTATTATTAATACTAAATTATTTGTATATTTAACGATGGCAATTGTAGTATTTTATTTAAACTTAAAAAATAATCAATAGAATGATAAAACACTACAATAAAACAGTGCTGTGAAGTAACTTCCACCTTGATTTATATAATAATTAAAAACAGATATTTATTTATTTACTTAAAAGGTGATAAAATATCAAAAATTTATGTAAAGATGGTATCTTTACATAATATGCTTCGAGACCTTTCGATGCACTCATTTTCAAGGGGAAGAAAATTATAACTGGAAAAGGAAAACATGCGCAGAAAAACAAAACAAAATAATGTTACGCAAACGAAGTGTGCAAACGAAGCCAGTCTATTTCTCTAAAAGAGGGGGTGGAGTTGAATTTTCAGGTGTTGATCCTCTTGAAATACCTAGAATATTGAACGAAATCGCGGGGGAAAATTATAAGAAATGACGTAGTTCCATACATTACCATTTTTAGTTGTGGCATTCTCCTACCGTGGGTGTTTTGTAAAATCGTGTAGATTTTTTGCTGTACACAATAACAACAATATCCTATTATTTATGATTTTTAAAATCGCAGAAATGTTCCTTATGTGTACCGAATGTATTGTTGCATGAATTCTGTCTAATATTCCTCATGTAGTACCGAATTTGCACAATTTATAATATTTTGTAGCATTGCACAATCGTTATTAATTAAATAAATATTGTATGAGAATCTCTTGGATACCTACTTCAGTATCCTACGCTAAATTTTAATAAATTATTATATCTGATATATATGGTTAGTAAGAAATAAGTTGAAAAATTCAAAGGGCTCTGGAGCACGTTACACCGCTTCGAAAGAAGTAAAAAATTAAAACTCTATATAGTTTATATATATAGTTTTACTTTTGTTATTCTATAGAATAACGGTTTTTAACCTTTATGTTGCTACGGACTTCATTTTGTTTTTCCGCCTGTCTTCGTGGACCCACAGGATTAAACACTGAATTTAGTAGTATCATTCTCGTATGTATAAACTAACAAAGATACATAAAGTAATTTATTTGTATTTTTTAACAATATTTTAGTTTTTCTTCTATTTTTACTCGCAAAACTGCTCTTAGATTCTAAATAAATGAAAATTTTTACATTAAACGCGAATCCGTCTCACACCCATGAACACATGCGTGCTTGGAATCGCTTGGAACGACTGCTTGGAGTCGCAGTCGCAGTTTTAAAACCGCTGCTCTAGATAATTTAAATGTTGAGTTTGTCGTTTATTAACTAAAAACTTTTAGTAAAAAACGTTTCTGAAATGTAGTGGTGTAGAATTTAAATAAATTTTCATTAAGCTTTTACATTTTAATGTATATGCGTATGTTCATATGCTTACAATAAATGTTAAATGTGCCCCTTTTCATTGTCTAGAACGTTCTAAAATCGCAAAATAATATTTTCAATCACTGAGTCCAGTACGTCTGGCCAAAAATCTAGAAACTAACCATAGATACTTTTTAACAGAGCTGGCATGCTTAAAAAAAAGTAAGACAGATATTATATCTTTGCCATTCTACAGGGTGTTTCACAAAGGACCCCTAACTTTAAAAATCAATAACCCGGAAACGGTGATAGATAGAAGCATGAAACCTGTGGTATGTTTATTAAAAAAATCGCAAGAATCTTATACATAAATCTCAAAATTTAGTTAAAAATAGCACCCATAGATGGCGCTGAGAGCGTTAAGAATCCTTCTAAAGAGAGTTCAGAAGCCTTGAAAGACTAGCTGTCGAAGATTTCGCCATTGAAATCTAACCGCTATTAGCGTATATTAAAAATAATTCGCATCGGACACGTTGGCTGTCTATTAAAGTTTTTTGAAAAGCTCACGAATTATTTTCCCATCTGGGCCTTTTGCGACTTGAAATCGCGTTTGAAAACTTCTTCTTGTGGCAATAGGACTGATTTAATCGGTGGTACTCCAACACAATAGACACACATTTCACCACGGTATACATCACTTTCGGAATTATTTTCACTATACGCTAATAGCGCACAAATTTCATTGGCGAAGTCGACGGCTAGTCTTTCTAAGCTTCTGAACTCTCTTTAGAAGGATTCTTAACGCTCTCGGTGCCATCTATCGGTGCTATTTTTAACTAAATTTTGAGATTTATGTATAAGATTCTTACTATTTTTTTAATAAACATACCACTGGTTTCATGTTTGTATCTATCACCGTTTCCGGGTTATTGATTTTTAAAGTTAGGGGTCCTTTGTGTGTGTGTGTGTGAATATAGCACTTTGTTGAGAATGAAAGAAACATATTGAGCAGATATTGAAGCATAACAAACATTTGTGTGAAGGTATATGGGTATTAAAATCTAAGTCCATTGAGCATTTATTTATGTGCTACAGTGTCACCTTTTAATAAAACTTTTGTATTAAAAATTATTTTTAATAAAAATCAAGCACATTATTTGCATTATCTGTAGCTTTAATTTCTACTCAATGGAGCGATAAAACGTAGTCCAGAGAAATTTTAAGAGAGGTAACATATTTTTTGCTAACCATGTACATACAAAAAACAAAAATTTCCGAAAAATCTGACACACATGTCATATGTGAAAACAATATCCATAAAGACTGCACTAAACATTTATATGACAAATTTATAAACTGCACTGTTTTTAGGTCAATTTTGCTATTTTAGTTTAATCCATACGTTTACCTAAATAGCTTCATGCTATTATTATATATATAGTTTAATCTTCCAATATGTATATATATTTCACTTATACTCCTCCGAAGATCTGACATATCTTTCCATCTTTTGTGTTATAAAAACCTGAAAATTCATAAAATTCAAAGTATAATAACACGGTAAGTTTTGGTAGTAAAAGAATGGTAATTTTTTAAATGTTCTTTTTAGACTCAGGATAACATTTTTCTAAATATGAGTTATTGGAAAAGAATGGCTTATAAAAAAGTAAATGATCCCCTGACTGTTTTACAGATACTATAATATAAAGAGGGGCGTATAAAAAAAATTACGTATTTTATACGTACGCTGCCTCTTGTAAAACAAATGCTACATCTATAAAAATCTATACTTGATTTGTATACTTTTTGTAATTAAAATATGTTTCTATCATCTGCGGTTTAAGAGATAATCGTCGTTATATCTATTGTGATTCACTCGGTATATTCCCAAAATGAGCATTAAACTTAAACATTCATTTTTGTGTTGAATGTTCATTCTGAATTAGTACTCTTGTCCTCTTTTCTTGGTACTATGTCTCAAAACAATTCCTGAAACTTCACAAATATATGATTAAATTTGAAAAAGGGGTTTGATATATTTTTAAAAAAAGTAAAAATATGCTTATAAATCGATATCGTAATATAAATTTTGGGATAATATCTTTAGTGTTTACCATCCTTAAGATGTTTCTGAGTTCACTCTCATTTCTTTTTAATTTAATCTAAATTGTATGGATAATGTTTCAATTTAACTAGAATATTTTAAAGTATAACGTAAGCATTAATCTTAACGATTGTTTTTTACGATTTCAATCACGTCATAATCAATCCAGAAATACATTTTCAAAATTGAATTTCAATTCTATACATATTGAGTCATTTAATCCGTACATTTTTTTTTAGTTTAGCGTAATCATTGGTTTTAAAACGATCAATTCGTACTATCTTAAATCACGACCCAATCAATGCTGAAACACATTCTATATAAAGTATATTCTTAGTATTCACGTAAATAATTTTGATAAAATGCTGAAGAACGTATATATAACGAACGTTACATTAATACTATTCTCTTCAAAAATAACTTAAAATTATAATAATTTATATGAAAAACGGTTGATATATATTATGGATATATACTCTTTTTTCTAATACGTTATAGTGGAAGAATGACAATATTCCTCTTTTTAAATTTCTAAAAGTAAAATAAAATAGAATTATTCAGCTTTATTGCACCGAGCAAAAAAGAATTTATCTCTATCCTTTTAAATTCCACCTATTGATTCTACCTTACTTTTATCATTTTATAAAATATGGCATACTCTGCATTAAGTATAGAAAATGTTTTTTTTCATTAATATATTCTCTTTTTCAATCATAAGCCGAAATAGAAAGTGAGATATGATGAAATTTGAATTGACATACAACTATTTCAGGTTATTTTAGGAAACCATATAAAATTCAAAAAATAATTTGAATAATTCTTCTCACATTAAATTTTTACTTCATAAACTCTAAAAATACAAATAGAAAATTAAATAATATTTTTAAATAACAGCAGTGACATTTTGAATTAGTATATACTTTAATTTTTTTTAAAGTAGTGAAATATGATTTTTCAAACTAAATTTAAACTGTAAACACCTGTAAGTATCTTTACTGAAAAACATTAAAAAATTTAAACCGTAATAAAACACTTCTTTATTATTTTTTTCCATTAACCCATTATGCTCGTTTTACAAAACGAAAAAATATAATTAAAAGATGCATAATAACACGTATTTGATCCTCTCTTTTATCACGAAAAATGGTGTTAAATATACAATAATACACTTTGCAGGTAAAAATGTTTTGCCAAAATGGGAATTCTGCTCCGTACAGTTTGCAGATTATTTCGAGATTTTTGAAAACTTCTTTTTAATGATTGCATAAAGTTTTCGAAAATTAATTAAGAAATTTGAGAAGTAGAATCTCTCGCTATTATTACAGGAAGAGAAATAAAGCCAATTTTTGCTACGGTATTTGAATATATTGCACTCGTGGTAGTTTTTGAAACTTCGTGGACAACACACAGTTCACCACATTGCATCAACATTAAATTATCTATGTTCTGCTTCTAATATGTTTCTTTGGCAAATTCTTCAATATTATTCCTTGAAAATTTCATCTATTCAGCAAGTATTTGCGACTGATTATTCTGCACGTCTAACTTTCTCTCTGAATACATTTCCTCGTTGTGAGATGTATATGGATTAGATAACTCTAAGAATCGACGAAGCGCATATTGTGTTCAAAGCTTGGTAAATATGCACAAATTCAGTATCCGGGAGAAAGAAAACACTCATTTGGTTGTGGAAGTTTAGCTGCATTCTCAGAGTCCAATTTGTTTGTATATGGATTAATGAATCATATAATGCCTGGTCCATTTTTCTTGGAGGAATTACCACCGAGAAATATTTTATTATGATCCGTAATTGGACAGCATTATACATTACTGTTAGAGATTACCAATATGCTGATCATACAAGTGCGTCAGTGCCTGGACAAAATATGTCATACAATATGGAGCTCCTCACATCGCCATTTGCTTTAAAGAAGTTCTCAAGAAGCATTTGTTAGAAAAACGTGTCAAAGTCTCTACATTTATTATGAGTGGCTTGTTCAGTCTGCAAATGTTGTTCTCCACATGTGATTTCTGGCTCTGGGGATACCCAAAATATCTAATGAATCGTGGTAAAGCAACAACTTTGTCTGAATTCAGACAATAATTTACGTCACGCTATAATTTCAAAGGATTCGTATCACTAGAGTGTTGAACATGTCAGATTTTGATTTCAAAGGGTAGTTGACATTGGTGGCTCAAACAGTGAACGTTTGTGTTAATGACTCCATTTTATTGTGTATTTTTCTTTTCTTTTCGGAATAAAGCAGCGCCATATACTTTAGTGGCAATGATAAAAATGTTTCTAATGAATTTTTTTCTTCGGTTAAATATTTTTTCTTCGGTTGTTTCTGCGGCTTTCCCATCCCATCATTAACGCTATTTCTACCGGTGTCAAAATACACCTTTTAAATTTTTTATTTATGTTTATTTTACTTCTAATTTGTAATGCTAATAAGTATAAAAATAGTAATTCACTGTATTATTTGTGAATATTTTAATCTAGAAATTAAAAAAAATAATAATAACGTAAATCAAAATATTTTCAAAGGTGCCATTTGATACCTGTAGGGATAGTGTTAAGACGCATTCCAAGTCTCATATCTTCCTACTGAATGTTTGCAATGATAGACATTTCTGAATAGTGAACTTTACTGATGTACATTTCGTACTTTGACTGAACATACTTCAAGTGCATTGGTCCATAAGTGTTTGGTCTGTAATGAGGAAGGATACTTTAAAAATATATAGTTCAGAAAATATCGTATATATATAAGCACGTTTGCCTACGAGTATACTTCAAATGTATCTATACATAAATGTATACCATAACGAGTTGTTATTATTCATCAACGTCTTTGTTTCTACCCATAACAGGGATGAAAGCGCTGCGCCACAAATGTCCATTTGTCACCACTAAATTTTAATAGTATTCTTCGCCTTACTAAATTTCAGAAATTCTATCATTAAATAAGGTGACAACCACTATTAAAATTTAGTAGTGAGAATCGGCCATTTGTGGTGCAGCGCTTTCATCCCTGCCATAACTCAATACAAACTCTATAGTGTAACATCATGACGAGAACGGATTTATACCGACACTTTTTAACTTTTCATAATTTATATTTACATATACCATATAGTACTCGGGTATAGGTACAGTGGCTTTCAATTCGCTTGTAAAATGAATCCAATTCAACTAGATAGAGAGAGAAAAAAAATAGCATGCAAGTTTAATATAGTTTTAACTATTTCAAATAGTAGTTCTTTTATACAAAAGTTTTCACTTTAAATTTATCTTATTTAATCCTTTTTATTCAATGTTCCAGCTGATTCCTCCGGACGCTGAAACGCCCTGTGGAAAAATCGCTTAAAACGCGAAAAAACTAAATATCGCGAAAAATTCAACCTTTGCTGCATGAATTCCGTATAAACTTTATTTAAAAGAGTGCAAAATTAACTATATTCAGCTAGAAGATTGAAACCGTATTCCTTTTGCTACTGTGAAAAATTGTAGCAAAACGCGACTAAATGTGAAAAATCCCCAAAACATTCACAAAAAACTCAAACATCGCTGTACTAATTTTGAATAAACTTTATTGAAAATAGAATAAAATTTATTATATTGGATTAAGTGGCTGAAATCGGTTCCCTTTTACTAATGTAGAAAAATCACTACAAAATACTTTAGGAAAAAACCCCGCTAAAAATGCCATAAAAGTGAAATTAAAAAAACATTTAATGAAAAATCGCAAATTTGGCTTTGAGTTGCATGATTTTAGATATACAAGTACCTTCCTACCAAATCTCGTAGCTTCTGCATGCAATGGTCTCTTCAAAACACAGCACACAGAATACACACACTTACACAAATATACACACACACAAACTTTTATCTTTATTATTATTAAATGAGTCATTTATTCATGTCACAGTTATTTTAGTTTGACTATACAGTTTTCCTATACATCGCTACAAAGCTGACTGAAACGAAACTAAACTTCCATTGTATGAAACAATTACTTTATGTATACGTAGTTAATAATTTGTATTTTTGTTTAAATATTTTTCTGTAAACTTTTGTTACACTGTTGCACAACTTTTACTAAATTACAGAAATTTAAAGTTTTTACGTTCATATCTGTAATTATTTTTTTCATAAATAGTAAAAAACGTCCAGACTAAATATAATACTAATTTTTAATAATTTCAAAGACGAAAGATTTTGTTTTTCCGTTTTTGTATAACGCTCTGTTGTTCCCGTTTTTTCTCTTTTGCAACGGCAATTAAATAACTGTTTTGCTTTGAATTCGCTATGTTTTTCAATTATTATAACTCATTTTTCATGCTTGGATTAATCCTTTTTTCATGTCAAAATATACAAGAAAATAAAATAAGTTTAGATTTAAAGTGGAGAAGTTTGTTTGATTCTATAATAAATTTTTATTTTGTTGAAATTCACTATTTATATTTTACAAGAGTTTTGTTTCCTTCATTTATTTTTTCTATTGCAATTTTCGATTTTTTTAATTAAAAGAGGATTTTGTTTCCTTATGTTCGGAAAGAAATGTAGAAAAGTTCATTTATTTATTTACTGTAGTAATGCTATATTATTTAAAAATATGTATTCGAAAATAAAAGAGTCTGACCTCATACAAAATAAAAACTTTGTTTTTAGAATAAACTTCTTTTTGTTTAAACAATGAAACATTCCAGTATTTTTTATGTTTTAGTTTTTTTACAAAAACAAAGAATCGACTTTATCTAAACATTTTTACTGTGTTTTACAATTATTCGAGTAAGGAAGACTCTAAGGATTAGCAGTTCGTATATTTCTTAAACCCTTTCACTCATCGTAACTAGAATCATGCATAGGTTGGGTTGTACTTGATCCGAACCCGAAATATCTCCTTAAAGTCAACCCAAAATCTAAGCCGAATTCGACAAAAAAATTTCGTCAAACCGAAATCCGTATGAAAGACGAACCCGACCAGAGTCCGGTAAAAAAGAAAATTATGCTATATTATAATACAAATATCAAAAATAAGTCTACAATTATAGCTCTTACATCAATTTTATCATTTTTTGTAAAACTTCTTCAGAAAACAAACCGCAGAGGACTATGATTATATCATGTTTACCCCTTTATCATGTAAATATCATATCTAGTTCTATAATGCTTGTGAAATACAATAATTGATATTATAACCATTTCTTCTTTCAAATACTAGGGCGCATTGCATCCTGCGAGCTACGTTCGCCAACACTTGTACAGACCTTGCAGGCTCTAATTTGATAATTTGTTTTTAAAAGATTATCCAATTAAGGACGATTGAATGATGTTATCACGACCAGTGGTGATCTGCTGTAATCGGGTTTCGATTCATTTACCTTTGAGTGAGAGATTTTTCGTTTCTTAAAGCCGCATCCACGCTTTCACGATAGTTCACGGCTGTTTTCGTGATTGATTAAGTAAAATAAATTACGCATTTAAAAATCAGCTTATATAAAATGGTTAAGAAATTTCGCTGCTTTTAAAAGATCTAGAAAAAAAGTTTTCTTTTAAATACTATAAAAAAATAGAATTAAATATGACGTTTTAAATATATTGTTTTAAATATGGCGTAATTTTACCATTAAATTCTTTTCGCACGTAATAATTTAATTATTTTAGTTTTCTTTCTGTTTAGTATTCAAGTATAAATATATTTTTCAATTGAAAAATGTTTGAAAATATTATCATTTAGGCTTTTTAAAATCTGGCAACAGTAGATAAAAACAGCTGTTTCAAAATACGAATTAAATATCTATTCAGATAATAAAATCTTAAATAAAAAATAGAAACAAAACATAAAAAATTAGGCAGATAAAATAAATGTTTGGAAACTGCACAACAAAATGTAATCAAATATATACCTCCAAAAGATGATTAAATTGATAGTTTTTGAACCTGTAAAACTTATGAAACTGAATTATGTTGACCAAATTTCAACATAAAATTGCGCATAAAATAACACTTCAATATCATACATAATATCATACTCTCTATAAAGCTACTAGTTTTCATCTTTTTATAAGCAATAGTTTTTGCAGTAGAAGCCGAGAAAGGGAAAAAAATCACAATAAATTTAATTATGGCAGCAGCAGCATTAGTTACTATTTCTAGAATAGAGAGATTCAGTTGAAAAATCTGCAATTGACAATTTTTTTTTCTATTCTGCGCGATAGAAGATTTTTTTTAATAATCCCTTCTCAAGGATCTAAACAAAAAACATTTTTTGTTACTATATCTGATTTCTGTTAATGTATCCATAGTTTTAATTATCACAAAAATATTTAATAGCTAATAATAATAATTTTCAAAGCTTGCAAACTTCATATGTGGTATGTTTTGTAATGTATGTGAGATATTTAAAAATTTAACATTATTTGTCCTTTATAATCTATTTTAAATCGATTTTATATGCAAAATTTATGGTTTTCATCCATTTCAAAATAATTCCTTCATGATATGGTTAGAAAAAAGGTAGTCTTCCAGGCACTATTAATATGTATTAGGGTATTTTAATAAAAGAGAAGCGACATATAGAAAGTAAAATTTGATTAGTGGATGATGAATGTGCTGGGGGGATCGGGACACATATCAAAAGGGTTGCAATTTTATCCCATAAAAGCCCAGCAAAACATCCACGGTTGAGTGGATTTCTCATGTTTGTCGTTAGAGGTTAATTTAGAGAGTTTATTCGTAGCAAAGTAATCTCAATACCTAGCCGGAACTGACAAAAGTAAATAATTGCTAAATAAATTCCTCTTAAAATTAATAGTAGTCTAGTACATATTACGCGTTGTGTATTTTAATGGAGTTCCCGCTTATGGATCCAGGGTTGGATAAATACACATATTAAAAACATCTCAATCCCAAAACTACACTAATGTAACCTATAATTAAAATAGTACACATGGTGCAATAATAAAAGTCAACACATGATTTAACATGGAAATTGAGAGGGTCCGCATTAATAGTCCAGTACTTCGCTTGTTCCAGGTCGCCTTGGCTGTACGCACCCATGACTCGTAACCCCTCATGAATCCCTTCAATATAAACCTCATCTGTATGATGTTTCTAGAGGCATTTCAGATATGAACTTGTGATAGCATCACCATAGCTGCCATAAAATTCCTCTATTCAATTTACCTTAGCATTAAGATCCTATGAGAAACACATAAAAAAAGACGCATATTATTATAAACATAATTTAACAAAGTTTATATATATTATAGCGCTTTTTCTGGGCATTAATATGATATAAAGTATGAGTGTGTAAAACAATTTGTTCCATAATTAGTGTTTTTATATTACAGCTTCTTAATTTTTCCCAAAGTTAAAAAGATGTGTTTGGCAGAAAATATTATATGTGGCTTTTCTCGCCAGCAGTATGTAACTAGATTTCGCGAAAATATGAGTACTGCCATTATTACTAAGACAATGTTTTGTTAAATCATTTCTTCACTCAACTATTTAAAGTCGCAATATGCTGTTACTTTTGATATGTGCTTTTATTAATAATTTGGAATTTCTTATTTAATATCTGCATGTCTAATACTTAGTTTATTAAAGTCAACATTGTTCCAAACATAACTCGCAAAATTTAGCACACTCACACCGAACACTTTTTAAAACACCTTATTATAATTACGTGAAAATGCCGTAATTTTTAGAAACGTTTCATTCCATGCACATTAAAGATCTTTAAATAAATGATTTCAGATTCCGTTTCTTTATTTACATGAATGAAATATTGTATTTTCTGGAATGAAAATTACCTTATCTTTTAAGAATGACGACGTTTACACCAACAGAACAAATCCGTCATTTCGAGATTAAGCCATTATTTAAACGCAGTTATTCTAATCTGTTTCAGTTTTATCAATACCAATATATTTTTCTAAATGTTTTAAATATGATGTTATTTTTACTGATAGAGACGCGATTCTGATTGGTGGATCAGAAATAGGCCAAATATTATTTTTATATTATAGAGAGATATAAATCAAAATTTATATTTGAATTGTTTCGTGGTAGCTAAAAAACTACTCACGTACATACAAGTAGACTTTTTTCCCCAAACCAAAATGAGTTATATCGAAGTTCAATATTGCACAAATATTGCATTCAATGGAAATACTTACAAAGACATATCAATATTAGTAAAGTATCGGTCACTAAAATTGCCATGAAATGCAAATATCACCGAAATGTTGGATTTGCATTGATAATATTGGCATAAAAATGACGAAATATTTCATTGCAATATTTGTGCAATGTAATAGTTATATATCATACCAATAATACCAGTATATTGTAAACATTATTGGAACAATATTATTATTATCCTGCTAGGATGGTTGTAGCTTTGGTTTCATTTTTTATCCCATTTCTATTTTCAACACAGAAAACTGTAGCTTATTTGTAAATTCAAAATAAACATTGGAAATTAATTGTACTCAAAGAAACTATTAACTTCTAGTAAATTAACTTCTAGTAGCAAGTCAGCTGAACTAACATTATTTTATGTCTACAGATACTACTACTAATTGCATAACTCAACATACAAAATTAGATATTTGATAATAAAGTTTAAGAAGTTTTTGAAGTTTGGCACAAAAAGTTTTCAGTTTTCTTTTTATTAGCGATAAAAAGACTACTAGTTTTTTGGACAATGTTACATTTAATAAACTCATTAAAAAAAAACTTTTTTCTATGTGGTTACAATTTTTAGAATTTAATAATTTTCTATTATTCCTAAATATTTAAAAATAAGGATTTTAAGCAGTTATTAAATAAAACAAATTCTAGAACTTTTAAAATTAATTAAGGTTTAATTATAAAAACCTTTTGCTTATCGATTCATAAGTTTTCACAAGTATTTAGTGTCTGTTAACTTTTTAACAGAGGTCAACTTACCAAAATGTAATCTGAAATAATTAGAAGTAAAGATGAAATTGCAGATGAGATGTCGAAATCTCAATCTTTCGAATACGACCAAGATAATATTCAATGTTTAATCACTTGCTTAGATATTGAAAATTAATATTAATGTTTGGAGTTTTAGTTCTAATCTGGAGCTTTAATTAATTATACATACAAACGTAAATTAGAAATCTTATGATATCAGTAATTCATTTTGTAATTATGGGAAACAAACTCCTTTAATAAACCTTAGGAATGATGATTTAGTTATAATTAATTTGAGGAAGCTCTTCTCAAAAACTTTATATAAAATAATTAGTTTTATGATGTATAATGATGTATCTACTTATTAAGATATGAAATTTTGTTCTAATTAAATTTCGTATAAGTATAGCATCACTAAAACTACTAGGCACTAATATTTAAGAAAAATATTTCAAATTTTCAGATAAATTGTTTATATATATACATTATTCCCAGCATTGTTCTGAATGATTTATTATTTCCATCTTCTACTTCCAATGACTGCGGGTTTTCTTGTGGTCTCTTCGATTAATGATCTTTAAAGACTATTGATTTTGTCAGTTTGGGAGACGTCAACGTACAACGTTTATTCAATACTAGAAATATTTCCTTTAGGAAATTTTGTGGTGAATTGAAGTTATTCAGAGATTAGTTGTAGGATAATTCAAAATGAATGCAAATGACACGAAGTTTTGATCTATTCATGGTAATATACAGGGTGTCCGAAAAGTCTGGAAACGGTCGAATAACTCGAGAAATATACATCGGATTGCAAAACGAAAAAATGCTTGTTCAATAGTTTTGAAAAACCTATTTAGGGATATCAAAGTTGCTCCCCCAACTTTGACCCCTGGGTGGAAAGGGGGTGGGGCAACTTTGAAATCTTAAATGGTAACCCCCCTTTTTTATTGCAGATTCGGACTCTACAGAAAAAAATACGTAACTTTTGTATTTAACATTTTCTTCGGAAAATCGTAGAGGTCGCTGTAATCGAGTAAAATGCAGTGCGAATAGTTTCCTTTGAAAAGTCTGGAAACGGTCGAATAACTCGAGAAATATGCATCGGATTGTAAAACGGAAAAATGCATGTTCAATAGTTTAATGCCTAAGTGATGCCACTCGTTATGTCAAGCCATGACGTTGAGCGTATAGCCTCCCCCGGTGAAATGTTCAATAGTTTTGAAAATTCTATTTAGGGATATCAAAGTTGCCATTTTTTAAAATATTGAACATGAGGTCTTGAGGCCTAAACCAGTGGCCCGTAGCCACATAGTTACCACTGTTTTTGAATAGAATAGTTGGTATTATTTAATTATAGAAACTTTGACATTTAATTAGACGACGATTACAATAGGGAAATTCTGGTAACAAACGATATTCAGGCAAAAAGTTTGAATATATCCCTACTGTAGAACCTTCTCTCACACCGCTAGAGTGTCAAAACACACAAAAAGAAACATTTTTTTTTCATTTTATTATAATAAAATAACGAATAATTGAAAAAAAATCAATAAAATAATAAATATATCATAACAACTTCAATCGTTTCATACAGTTATATATATGTGTATATATATATATATATATATATATATATATATATATATATGTGTGTGTGTGTGTGTGTGTGTGTGTGTGTGTTATATAAAAATTTATTTCCTTCGCAAATCCTTCTCATTTATTTCGCATTAGTCCTTTAAATTAATCTAACTTCTGACATAGTCAGTATTTCCTTAATTCTTAATAATATTTATTCCTATTTAATGTCCTTTTAAAAGTAATAACCCGTATATTAATAATTATCTTATTCCAAATCTTAATCTAAAATTTTAAGTTCATTCGTAACTTTTATCAGCTACCCAATCTATAAAATTCTTAGAGACGCTTTTGTCATTTCGAATGTTTTTAAAAGCCATTCTTTTAAATTTTTATTCCATGCTCCGTTTCGCGCGCTGGGTATTTTTCACTTCAAAATTAATGCGAGAGGAATTCTTTCGTGTTAAATCTTCTCCCTCGCGCCTCATTCGCTTGGCTTGAGCTCGCCTCTCACTCATTGGTTTGTGCGCTCGTGACGTCGTATTCTGTATCTCTATGCGCCGTGAACAAAACTGGCTTGCACGCTTTTTGAGAGCGTATTTTTGTCGTGTTTGGAAGTGTAACCAAATGGTTATCTGGTGTTAAAGTCACGTAGAATTTTCATATCAGCTCTTTAAGATCTTTTAAACGATGTAGTGAGCCATCGACAAGCCTGAAAGCTATAAGTTTATACTGGATACTGTGGGAACTGTTACTTGCATCGCTCCTGTTCATAAATAAAGATTTATCCGGAAATTGGCTGCTCTTATTGACGAAACTCTTGTGGTGTCTCATCATTGCCTAAACTCATCGCCATGATTATTGATTACGACTGTAATCATGAACGACCATTACGACTGTAATCTTGAACGAACTGCCATTTTTTCATGGAATAAAAAACCATCTTCGTAAAAACACCACATATATATATATATATATATATATATATATATATATATATATATATATATATATATATATATATATATATATATTATATATTATATATATATATATATAATGTCTTTCTTGGCAACATGTACCACTGTTTTAGAATTGCCTTACCTGTTCACACTCATGCAATTATCCGTTAAATCATTTATTGAAATTTGTTACGATTTTGACGTAAATATGTTTCAGGGGCACATATGCAGAACGATTTATTGCAATTAATTGAACAATTTTACTTTAAAGGAGTTTAAAGCTTAAAAACCAAAGGGGAAATGGACTCCACGTATGCAGTTTATGTCATGTGCTTGCTATAAAGGTACTTAGAAGATAAAGAGTGTGGTATCCTATATGTAACATGAACCTTATAAACTTTACTTGTAGCGGTACAGAACCTTTTTCCTAATTCGTAAGCTCGTCATGAAGTTCAACTTAAGGCTTAAATTTACGAATATTGCCATTTTGCTGCGCCATAATCTGTTGTCTTTCGTAGATGGTGGAAGTGTTTCTAAGTTAGATATAATGTCTAACTTAGACAGATATTTAGCACATCTTAGCACAATACAGATTATTTTGCGATATAAATTTTTTTGCGTATATACAAATTCTAAAAATTCAACAAACATATTTTTGAGAGATGTAATTCTTGACCTTTCTTAGTCATCACATGAAAAATATTACACATTTTTCACAGTTATACACATTTATTTCACTACTAAAATTTTTCTATGCTAATCATACTTCTCTTTATGCTATATTTTTATCGCTAAAAATATTAAATGCAGAAAATATTCATATGAATCGCCTTTGAAAATCACATGAGTTAAATGATATCAAACAGACAAATGATCTGACTTTTACTTAAAATTATATAACATATTAATAACTTATTACTTTAGATTAATAATTTTGCACTTCAAAGATTTACGTAGGTAAAATATTTTACACATAACTATGGCAATACTTGTCTCCCTAAAAAATATAGTTTTACAGAAAAAGTAAACTTGAGAATTTGCTTTTGTTACTTCAAAAAATTTTTGCTGAGAAATATGAAATAGTTTGCATAACCTATATATCTGCACATTGATTTCTGTATGTTTCTATAATAGCAATATTTTTTATACAGATTTCTCTATGTTATCATGATGCATACTTTAAAGAAGTATAGATTTTTGATATTCTGTGACAATGAGAAATAGTATTCATTATGGCAGAAGAGAAAGCAGAAAGCAAATATCATGTTTATTTTCACAGTTTCGAAAGATATAATACAATATAAATTGAATGCCTACAGACTGTACTACAATATTCATAAAATGTCCCAAAAATATTTCTATTTCATTTGAAATAACAATGTATATTTGTTCCAGTAAAAAGATAAGTGTCGTTTTTTAAATATGGATCGAATAAATTATTTTCATCCAGTTCAGAAATATATAATTCACTATTACAAAGAAAATAAAGCCCGTTATTTTATTTGATATTTTGCAAGTGATAAAAACTATCAATGCAACCTTTTGAAATAGAAAATCATGTAAATTAATTTGATTTGACAATGAAATCTGAATTGTACTACTAGATTTTTCAGTTATATTGATTTCAAAATATTAATAGAATATATTTATTTTTAATTCGTGCTATTTTTTAATCTGAGGGTAATAATTTTCCCTTTATGAACAGTATAATGCTAATTAATAGTAGTTTTAAATTTGAATCGTAAGTTCCTTTTACAACAATCTATATAACATCAGTGTTTCATTGAGATATATATTTAATTATCAATCTCATTCATATTGCTGTTCAATAGTAAGTGTTTTAACGCAAACACTATATTTCGCAAGCTTTATTTACAATTCATTATGACTATAATCAACCTAAATTGAAGTAGAAGTTTAATAAAATGAAATATTAAGTTGTTATAGAAATATATATACATGTATATAACATCTTAACAATACAAACCTATCAGGTAATCACAAAATATTTAGAATCATAAACATATTTTAAGGTAGAGATTGCAAACCACAAATGAAATTTTAAAAAATTAATCATAAATTGGAACATAAGTGGAATATAGAAATCGCATGATAATGGAAAATGAAAAACAAGGCGTCACTTGATTGTTTAATCATCATTCGGCAAGCACATCCACTTGTCGCAAAAAATGCATTATTTCATATAATAGACAGACAAACATAGTCAAACTATTATGTGACTACCGTTATAATGTATTAAATTATGTAAAAAGTGAACACCACATTTTCATGCTTTTTAATTGTCAAGTCACAAAATATTCTTTAACTAAAGATCTAGAGACTAGGACTGATTTTTGAATGTAAATTTCAGAGTTAATAAAAGTGATAAACTTGGCTCCACATGATCTCAGAACTTTTTCGGTAAAAGAGTCACAAAACTTGGTTACAATTTTTACTTCTGATGTTTTTTATGAGATACTAATGTACTTATTCTACAGTTATAGATAAGAGACGATATATACTTATCTTAAAGCTATTATCTGAAATAAAAATTGTAGCCAGACATTTTTCGATGTATCCGCCAGGTGCTTTTTTCTCACAGTTTCTGTATGTCTTGTATGAATAGCACTAAATCTTTTATTCTCATTTGTCATATGAAAAGCTGTCTGTCTTTTTTTTTTTATAAGATCTCGTTTCCCAGAAAAAAGTTAAATCACTTTCTTTATATCAGTCATAAAGCTTTTTAAGACTAAATTTTAGAATCGAAAATTAATATCTTCAATTTAAAACTAATGGGAAACTGATTTTGTTTTATCTTTCAATCTCATTAAATCCGAATAATTTACAAATATGGAGATTTATCAAGAATTTAAATGAAAATATAATATTTCTGATTTGAAAAAAATATAAATATTTAATTTGTTTTTTTAATATCGTATAATGCAGGGTTTTCTTCCTACTATTTTATAAATTTTACAAATATAAATAGTTTTTCTATCACAATCAATGCTAATATTATTTTAAAATGTCGTTCTACTTTGCAAATTTAATTATCTTTATTTAGAGAAAGTAGTATTAATTTAATTTCCATTTAGTTTAAAAATATTTCATGCTTTATGCAATCTTCTTGTTGTGTATAAACAAATTTTTTAAATAATTATATAATTTTCAAACATTTTTTTATGCATTTTATATGATTCTTATATTTCTGGATCAGTATTTTCAAGTTCGGGTTCTTTTTCTTTTGAAAATATTTACCGCTATTTCAAAATAATAATATTCGCCTTCTTTAATGACAGTCATTCCGTGATTAAATAATGCGAATATTACTAGTCCTTAACAGTGGTGAGTATTTTGAATACATAATTCCGCAATCTTTAAATACTGGACAGGATGATGACCGCAAAATATTCCGTTCCCCTGGCTTCACTTCACTCCTTTCCAAGAAATTGTTTTAAATTTTAAATAAAGTTTGAATAGTTTAGTTAAATATTGTATTATACAATCAGATCAGTGGTTTGCTATTATGGTAAATTTAACTATTTTATCTTTAAATTATATACCACTATAATTCTGTGCAATTAAAAACAAACATTTCAGAAGGAAACTCGTAAAAATGTTAATAAATGAAACGCTGTTTATTAAATTTAATAAATGAGTAAGCCAAAAACAAAATATAATATTTTTAAGTATTTTCATGTCTTATGATAGCTCTCAGTATTTAAAGCTCAGTTTAAAAAAAATGCACATAGTCATTTTTATAAGGTAAAGCCAGGAGAGATAGCGCGGTAGGAGAGATTGCGCACATAGAGGTTCGAGGGGAAGGAGTAGAGTGAGCGCGCAGCGACTCCAGGTAGTTGTACAACAGCAGAAGTGGAGTGTCTACTTGAAAGTGCACGTTGATTGTTTTGAGCGTCTAAGATAAAGTGTTGCTATTTTGTTTTGTTTTCCCAAAGTAAGTGCTTGAATTTTCATAGCTATTCTTCAGAATTTCTATACAATGTCAGTAGTACAAAATATTTTTAACTTAAACGATTTCTCATATGCTACTAATCTATACTAACAATGTGAACATCAGCGGTTCGTTTTAGTAGCAACCATGTTTAAATAAAAGGCCGCGCAATCTCTCCTACTGAAATTGGAAAGTTTGCGCATCTGCTACTTAGGAGAGATGGCGCATTGTTCCCATTAGTTTCCATGCTAGGAGAGATTACGCAGCTAATTGGTAAATTTGCATAAAAAATGAAAAATGAAAATGGACTAATTTTAAGTTAAACGTGTTTTTAAGTAACTTAATGTTATTTTGTAACCTTATCTAGACTTGCTTTTTCTGATTCTTTAATTTTTTCCCCTTTAATTAAAAATTTTTAATCGTTTTAAAAATTATTTTCTTTTTCTGATTCTTTAATCATTAGGTTGAAACATTCTCTCCTAATACAATAATATTTGTTCATAAATACCTTACAACAATGTCATTTAAGTGTAATTATTATTGTTAACAATTTAACTGTAGCTATTATTAGTAACAATCTCTCCTACCCATGTGCGCAATCGCACAAACCCTGTAAGGACAGATTGCGCAAAATAACTTTCTTGATTTTATTACAACTGTTCTATTAAATTACAACATAACAACAAAATAGCAATGGAAATGCATAAAAAATAAATGAAGTAAAAATTATTCATGGATAGTTTAGCAAAAAATTGATTTTTAGATTTTTTATTGTTATTCTTTTGAATTGTGCGCAGACTCTCCTAGCTATACCTTAGTGTAATATTTTTAATTACATAAATTCGTTCCTATATAACTTTGCTTTTTAAGAGTGCGTACACGCTGAATTGCCAAACTTCAAGAAATATAAATAAAACGAAGCACATATGGACCAAAAATCTCGTAAGAGTTATTTTTCAGCTATATTTTTTAACTATTTAATCGTAGATTTGATATGTCTTTGAAAATAGTGCATACAACATTCCAAAAAAGGTATTTTTTAAGCAAAGTGGCAAAACTGAAAAAAATGTCCCTACTGTCCCTATGACTTCTGCCACTTGCAATTTGTGTTTTGTCTGATAAAAACTACCATTTCATATTTATTTTTCAATAAAATTTGTGCACACCTACTAATTATTATTCTGCAATATATCAGTGGATATTTAAAATTCAAATAGAACATAATATGATACTTTAAAAACTCAAATATCACCAAACAATCAGCAGACAAAAATCACACGTATTAGATTTTGGCACATATAGTCATACATTCACTTTCCTGAGCTAGTGTAATCTAAGGAACTCAAAGAAAGTGTCAAAAAGGGGTTTTACTATTTGAAAAAATTAAATTTTCACAATTTTTTATATGTAGATGATCTTTGAAGAATAATTTATATATATATATGTGTGTGTGTGTGTGTGTGTGTGTGTGTGTGTGTGTGTGTGTGTGTGTGTTATATAAAAATTTTACTTCGCAATATTCCTTTAACTTATTCTAAATTTCGACATATTCATTATTTTCCTATTTTTTAACAATATCTATTTTTATTTAATTTCCTTTTAAATTCATAACGCGTATATTAATAATTATCTTATTCAAAATCTTAAATTAAAACTTTAAGTCAATTCATAAACATTTATCAACTATCCAATCTATAATATTCTGAGAGAAGCTAGTTTTTCATTTCAAATGTTTTTAAAAGCCATTTTGTTATTTTATTCTATGAATCTGTTTTTGCGCCTTAGACTGTTCACTTCAAAAAGTCTCCGTTTCATTGTCAATTTTTTTTTCTATTTAGACCACTCCCTCGCGTTCATTAGCCTAGCGGCTCAGCTCTCGAACGATCCTTTCACCGATTGGGTCTTGTCCGTATTAAGTCGAGACATGTCGTACTCCGTGGGTCTAACAAAACGCGAAAGAGGGACTTCGGAAAGCAGAATTTTATCTAGTTTTCAAGTGCTGATCAAACGATTATCTGGTGTGTTCGTAGATTTCTAAATTAGCTGTTTAAGATCAATTAAAAATATGTAATGATTTATAGTCAAGCTCAAGGACTTTAGAAGCATCTCGTCATGTGCATTGGAGTTGTTTTAAGATGTGGGAGTTGCTTATTAATTTTTCCTGTGCTTAAATAAACACCGTATTAGAAAAGCTGGCTTGTTTTTTTATGGATAAATTACTAAATGGGTACATTCATCGCCTACTACTTCTCGCCATGATTATTAAGATCTATCGACTGCAGTTTATCACCACCGTTAACGAGCTGCCAGTTTCTCTTGAATTTTTAATACATCCAGATACAACCTTTCATATACATAGATAGATATACTAGTGGACACTTGTTCCACTCAATTGGAACCTATATCTTTTTTATGCGATCATTTTTTGCAGAAATATAAAAAGTACAACACTTTTAACGACCTAAAAAATCAATTTAAAAAATCATTGTTATTTATTATTGAATGAATGTTAAGAAATAAATTTAGTAAAAAAAACTTTTCCAATATTTTTTTTATTAAAATTTTCAAAAAGACAGATTTGTTTATCTAGCAATTAAAATATTCTTCTATATATTTTTCTATTTTTCTCTAAACGTTCATTTCGTATTGTTTTTAAGTTTTGTTTTTTGTCAATAATTATGGACATTTAAACCGGAAGAATTAGAATCAAATCCCAAATATCAATTAGATACAAATCAATGCAATCTGCACAAATTTCTATAGATAATCATAGAGAATCTCTTTTAATACGGTTGATTGGTAACTTTTGTTATGGACATTCAAGCCGGAAAAACTAGAATCAAATCCCAAAAATCAATGAGATACAAGTAAATGCAATCTGTATAAATTACTATAGATAATTACACTCTCAGAAAAAACTGTTAATTTATGAGCGTTTACCCTTCAATTTTCACGGGCAACAGCCTTATTTGATGAAAAACGGTCTGATCCACTAAATAAGCGGCCTTATCCCTTAGATACTTAGAAAATTAAGAGCAATCCACATATTCTTAGAGTTATAGCCCATATGTTAGCAAAAATACGGTACGACACCATACATTGTCCTCCGTTAGGGTCCTCCTCTTCATTTAGTCCTGCTATTAGTCCTCTATTAGTCCTCCTCTTCATTTTACTCGTGTTTCGAAAATTTTAACCCGCCAAAACAGCGATTCTGTGATGATTATCTAACGTGCTACGTGCTACGGAACAGTAAGTAAAATGTTATTGTGTTTTAAAATGCATTATATCCTGTGCATTATAATACTGTATTACTTTGCCCAAAAAATTACGGGCTGCACAAAATGATGGGCATGGAACTTTTTTTACGGGGTATGACTGGAATCTCTGCTGCCGGACTCTGTCCGTAATTTTACTGAAATTTTTTTCTGTGTGTATAGAGAATCTCTTTTAGATTGATGACTTTTGTTTTACCAGAAATTCTACGGATTTAAGGCATCGAAATTTTAACAGAAAGAGCAAGTATCTCTTGCAAGTAATTGTAATACAGTGTTAACTACCGCTAACCGAAATCATCTTCTACTAATAATTTAATATGCAGCTTCAGCTTATTCAATTTCTACTTTTACAGAATGTTATAAATAATTTAATCCTTTCGTGACAATGTTTATGCAACTATACTGTTTGTTTTCCATATATTGATTCAAAATTTATTAAAAATAACAAAATTTTCTTTTGCAACACACAAATAATTTATCTAATTACATGAAAATTCATGCTTTTGTTTAATTGTTTTTCTGAAACAATTTCTTATATCATTTTTTAAAAATTTTACGAAAATTAGCTGTATCCAGTTATTTTATTTTTATTTTCCATTTATATTACAAAAAAATGCAAACCAAATGCTTATTTCTATTTTTTTAATTGCAATAACAGAATATTTTGTTTCTCTCTTTTTAGAAATTGTTTTTCGTTTCTGAATTTCAGCTGTGAAATAGCAATTAATTAAATGTTGTTCTTTTAACTCACTGTAGTTTTCTGCTATTGCATATCTTTTTTTAATCACAAGATTTATACCTGTTTAAAGACATAAAAACACAAGAAAATAAAATAATTTTAGATATAACGCAAAAAAAAGTATGTGTGACTACCTAACGAATTTTTATTTTGTTATTATTTAAAACTTATATTTTGTAAAAAATTGTTTTACTTTAGGACTTTTTCCTATTAAAATTACGGAATTTTTTTTAATTAAAAGATAATTTAATTTTCTTTTTTCTTCTATGTCAGGAAAAAGTTTAGACTTATTTATTTAAGCCTTTTTCTCTTAAGCATTCTTTACAATAAAAATCATTTTAAAAAGAGAGTTCGACCTTAAAAAAGAGAACCTTTTTTTTTTTTTTGGAATGAGTTGATTTTTCTTCTAAACATAAAACAGTGAAATAATATTTCCTTTCATAATAAAAAAGAATCAACTATTTTATGAAGTTTTTGAAGTGTTTCATTTACGTTATTCAGAGTAAGAAATCGGTGGCAGTTCGCAGTTTGTATATTTCCTTAATGAACGTCTGTCTTTCACACACTATTAGAATTTACCGTCCGTTAATATTCTAATGATATCTTTATAAGAAAGACGCGTCATACGGGAATTAAATTTTGGTTTGTGCATATTGGACATAACCCGAATGGGCAAAGATATGAATTCTGGCATTTTTGCCAAGCTAATCATTCTGTACATCATTTCTTTACTCGACTATTTACAAAGTTGATGAGCTTTTATTTGTGTATTGAGCTTTTATTATTTATTTTGAATCAATGCAATATATGTGTATTTAACAAGTAGTTTCATTAAAGTTCTCATTTTCTTAAAAAAAGCAGTTGAGATTCATCATAAAATAAAATAAAAATATTTATTATTTAATGGTTGGACTTACTTAAATGAGCATCTCCAAGTTATGTCATACAGTTTGCCATACTTTGGACAAAAACTTCAAAATTAAGTCGCATTTTTCTTTACTACCCTATAAAGTTTATCTAATGTATTTGGAAATGTTTCATTAGTCAATGAGCGACTAATGTGAGTAGCATGCTTTCAATGAGATATTTTCTAAAAAAAATAAACATAGTTAGTTACTTTTTACTTTTAAGAAAGGCCGCTTAATGAAAGAATTTCAAAAATTAGCACATTTGTCTTTAGTTTGGATTCAAGCAAATCTGTAAACTGTGATTCCAATATATCCTTTTACGAGACACGATAACAACTTTTAAGAATAGCCTTGTTTGAAAATCAAAAGCTGGTTCAAAATTAGAAAATAAACTTATCTGTGTGATAATTTAAGCTAAGAATACAGATGAAATGTTGAAATCACAATTTTTCGAATACAATCTAGATCCTATTTAGTATTTAATCATATGCTTATATATTCAAAATTAATCTTAATGTTCAAATTTCCAGCATTTATTAATTATGCATACAAACAGAAGTTAGAAATCTTGAAATGTCAGTAATACTTTTCTAATTAGGGGAAGCAAGCTTATTTAATTACTTCAGGACTGATGATGTAATTATAATTAATTTGAAGTAGTTCTTGTCAAAGCCATCACATGAAATAGTGCAAATTAGTTTTAGAATAAACAAAGATTTCTCATCTTGTTAATATGTGATACTTTTCCTAATAAAAATTTTCAAGATTAGTCATTAAAACTGAAATTGCTAATATTTAAGAAAGATGTTTGTCTTAAATAATTTATTGTTTTTATGTGTCGCTCTCAACATCTTTCTGAATGATGTATTATTTCTAAAATCTTTTACCTCCAGTCGCAGGGATTATTATTTTTCTGTGGTCTTTTCGATTAATGATCTTTAAAAGACTATTGATCTTATGAGTTTAGGACATCGACGTTTATGATATATTACAAATCTTTCCTTCAAGCAATTATGTTGGAAATTGAAGTTGTTGAAATTTTATTTGTAGGATAATGCAAAATCCATAAAAATTAAACTAAGTTGTGATCTCACTTGTATACATTCTGAATTCACAAAATATAAATAAATGTATATGAAACGTTGATTTTACATACAATAATTTGCCATTTCTCAACAAATTTATTGCAAAAGAAAATCATACATAAAATTTTACAATTACTTTAATGCGATTTCTTGCTGATATTACATTTGTTTATATTCATAAGAAGAAAGTACCAGTTTCCTGAAATTTTTCTGCTTTCAGTTTTTAAAGGATTTACTCGTTTGGTATTTTTTGAAAAGTATTTGAAAATTTTTAGACTATCGTCTGTCTGTCGGTTGGTCTTTCTAGGTATCTATTTGTATGTTTCAGAAATTTTGTTATCTCTGGAACCCATGTTCTACTACTACACGTAATCCTATGAAACATAATATTTATTTGCACTTTGACATAATTGGGCACTAATTAAATATCGGTATACATCTCTCAACAGGTGGCACTGCTATGCCGTGTATTTCACGGTGTGAATTATAACTTATGCATGAAGCTCAACATGTAAAAAGCTTACAATAAATAACTATGCTGATTGAATTTTGGCTGTGACTCAAAGAGACAGTTAGGATTTTTGAGATGAATATTAGAGCTGTATCTGAGCTTCTATTGCATAGAATTGCACCTAATTTTATAATTGAGGTTATTATTATAAATATAGATATTAGCTTAATTTTTGCTTTAAATATCCTAAAAGAAAAGCTGTTTAGCTAAGTGTAAATGCACTATTTGAATTATTATATTGAATGAATGTAGAAGGAAGTTCTGTGATGAAAATTCGATGCTAGTTTGCTTCTCAAATAACGATACATAACCATAATTTATACTTTTCTGTAGAAATATGAACATTTCAACTATAGAACAATCCTGTGATGTGAAGCCATTTGATTTAAAAGATTTTAGTGTTATCTCCTAGAATTATATAGTCGTCTGAGATAAGATTATTTATTCCAATAAAACTTAACCCTAGAATAGAAACAAGGTGTATAGTTTAATTTACTCCACACCACATTAAAATTAAGCCGATAAATAGCCGCTTACAGCAAATGCCTTTTACCTCCCCGCTATGAATGCTCTATGATGTTTAAACAGTAATAAGTCTTAAGAATTCTTCATGATTCATTAAAGTGTGCTTTACAGTTTATATATTTATTACAATACAAATAACAATATTTATGCATTTCTCTCTTCTGTTATTTCTGCTATTTCACTGATACTATAATATTACCTCACAAAATATACGAAATAATGCACCTTTTTAGGGGCTTGAATAAAATGTACTTAATATTTACAATAACAACCTGTTCGTTGAGATTTAGATTCTAGAATTAAGTTTAAATTTAAATTTTTGCTGAACTGGAAGCTAGTGATCGTTTCTGTTTTCTAGTTGAGAATCTTTATACTTAATTAACTTTCCATAATTGGCATACATATGAAAAAAGGTCTGATTAAAAAAAATTACTCAACTAAAATTAATAAATACACATATAAATTGCGGAATCTTCAATAAACGAGCTGATCTGTAATTTTTGGTAATGACAGCTTTTCAAAAAAAATGAGAATGATAGCTAATGTGCCTAAGAATGTTAATATTTAAAACATAATTTTAAATGCTTATATACTAAATATTTCATGTCTATTCTAAAAATTGGAAGTGATAAAATTTTATGAAAATTAATAAGTGTTACATAAAGTTAATATGTATTTTAGAACAGTAATCTAGCAACATAATAAGGACTATCAATCTCATAATTTAATATTAATATAAAAAAAGTTCTCTGGAATTTACGTGTTGCTTCTTGGCCACGATAATCCGTTTGGCGACGCACGTGACTCATGATTACAGGATAGGGGTTCGAGGCTCAACGTTGCTATTCAGAGAAATGCAAATTATATTGAAAAAGGCCAATCAACTTTTATAGCTATTTTATTTATTTATTTAGATATTATGAAATGTAATATATTTATTTTATTCCAATTCAGTATGAGCAATGTTTGTGTAGATAAAATCCTGATAACTAAAAATAATTTTATTAAGATTTTGGTTGTTTTTTCGCTATTTGCATCTTATTTTTCTAGTTCTGACAAATAAAGTTTTAAGGTTACTATAAGTATTGTATTTTTCTTAGCTTTTTTTAAAAATACAAATACGTTAAATTCTTTGAGCGACTCTTGTAATTCACAGCATGTTTTTCGTTTATTTTTAGACAGAGATGCAAGCTGAATTATTAATGAAAATTATATTCTGAATTACATACTTAAAATGTACTAAATTATAAACTGAAAATTACATGTAAATTCTAAAAAGCATCTTCGTTAAATTTAAGAATTAAGA